>CAKNYM010052031.1:131810-179814 GCA_932195095.1 Andricus curvator
ATTAGCAATGGAATAAAGGGCGAGGAATAAAGGAGTCAGTGGGAATGGGCAGAGCAAAAGGATCAAGAAGGAAGGGAGAGTAAGGAGAGGAGGGGTGTAGATGGGAGAGGCGTGTGGATTGTATAAGTAGCAACGGTATAAAGGGCGTGGAATGAAGGGGGCAGTAAGAATGGGCAAAGCAAGGGTATCAAGAAATCAAGAAGAAAGGCAGAGTGAGGAGAGGATAAATTTAGATGGAAAAGAAGAGTGGATTATATGACTAACAATTAAATAAAGGCCGAGAAATGAAGGGGACAGAGGGAATGGACAGAGAAAAGTTATCAAGGTATCAAGAAGGGAGGGAGAGTAAGGAGAAGAGAGGTGTGTATGGAAAGGGGGTGTGGATTGGATGAGTAGCAATGGAATAAAGTGCGAGGAATAAAGGTGACAGTGGGAATAGACAAAGCAAGGGTATCGAGGTATCAAGAAGAAAGGGGAGTAAGCAGAGGAAAGGTGAGAATGGAGAGTGGGTGTAGATTGGATGAGTAGCAGGGAAGAGGGGCAGTGAGAATGCGCGGCGTGAGGGTTTGTGGAGTATCAAGGAGGAAAGGTGAGTACGGATAGTAGGGAGAGGGTCGTGGCCGGGTGGAGGGGTATGGGTAGGATGAGCACTTATTCGGGAGGGGCGAGGAAGGAGCAGAGGGGTCTATTAGGAATTTAGTTCACTTTAATTAGAAAAAAATTTTTAATCGATGGAAAATTGTAGCTGGAATTGTATTTTGAACATTTTTTCGTCATTTTACCCCACTGTGCGCCATTTAGCGTGAAACATTCATAGGCAATTATAGAATTCGGCCCGTTAATTGTATCCAAAGAAATGATTTTGCCTTCACTAATCTTTTTCTGATACGAAATTTATTTTAATAAGTTTTCTTTGAGTGGAATTTGTAGAAGTTAAAAATAAAAAATAAAATTAGTTCTGATTTCCGGTTGGAAACGCTAGACTGATTCCAAGTTCACGAACGTAATATTGCGCGCAATTATGTAGTAGGTAGCGAGTTTTAAGGTCAGACGTTGGCGTGATTCGTGTTTTTTTTCCACTGATGGTTTAAGATAGGATCTTGGCTTCCGTGCGAAGAGTATTCCACTTAATTTTCTTGAATTCCTCCGGAGTTGTTATACAAGATGGAGTGATTAAGAGGTTTCATGATTCTGTTTTAGGTTTAGTGTAATTTGAAGCGGGGCCAATTTGGCCCCGGAACTGGCCGTACCTTCCAAGATCCAGAAGGCTGTCCAAAATGTTTACAGCCCTCGCGTGCGTCGAGGGTGTTATCGATTCCTTCAGGCCTGGATTACCAGGATGAATGAGGAGAACTAGGACGACACCAAGAATTGCATTCAGTAAAGACGTCAGGATAAAGTAGACCAGAGTTCGAACGGCTATCATTCCATTCATTCTGGCATTTAAACTCGCTGAGCCTAAAAAAAGAGAATTATTTTTATTTAATAAGGGGAACCTAAACCCTTCGGAATTTCGTTTGAATTCATATTCCTCCCAATAATAGGTCATTGCCAAACTTGTAATATGTGAAAGTCTTTGAATTTCCGATTAGATCAGGCGGCAGCGATTCGAGTTTGTAACCGGAAAGTCTGGGCTCGATTCCTGCTGCTGTTTTTTTATATATCTCACCCCCTCCCCCCTCCAAAGAGGATCGTCAGACATTAAACCTTTTAGCTCACAATCCCTTCGCGAATCCCCAATTTTCCCAACTCTCATAATAAGCCTCCAAGCAATGCCTGCACATTTGGTTAGGGAAGTGGAAAACTGCAGAAAACCAAAACTCCTGAGCACAGCTGGTTTCTGACAGACGAGTTTGGATGTAGACATTTGATAGCATCGAGTGCTCACATTCATCCTCGGCGTCAAACCTCTTGTTCGAAAGTACCTTAATGCAGTGAAAGCGCTAGGCGAGAATCACGAACGGTCACCCATCCGAACGCTAACTGCGCCCGTCCGTGTTTATCATTCGAAATGTCGACGAGTCGGGCATTACCAGCTAGCTAATGCCGTTGGCAGCCAAAATATTTATTTTGAACATTTTTTTTTTGATATTTAAAAATTGATTTTTTCAACCTTTATCACTTCCGAAGCGAATATTACAAAGATAAGTCAGTACCGCGACCTACTTCTTGGAAAATTCTGCTTTTTTTAAAATGGATTTTTGGTAAAAACTGTCACTTAAAAATCTAATTTAAAAATATAAATATTATAATAATAATATATAATATATTTTTTCATATTATACTATTAACCAAAATACAAATGTCACATTGAATAGAAACAATGAGAATTTTCTTTTAAAAAATTTTTTCTTGATATAAAAGTTGTAAATGTTGAAAAAACATATTTTATATATGAAAGAAAATGGTTGAAAATGAATATTGTTGCTTGATTCAAATAAACTTTATACTCAATTGAACTAAAAATAAAATTAAAAAAAAAAATCAGCAAAAAATGTCGGGAGCAGGAATCGAGCCCGGACTTTCCGGTTACAAACCCGAAGCGCTACCGCCTGACCTAACCGGGAGTTGACTTTCAAGTGATTCGATAGATTTTTTTTCTAAACAGTTTTTAAAATCCAGGTAAAAAAATAAATTCACTGTCATATTCCAGCTTTTCCTGGTCTTAATGAATTCCCGGTCTTTTCCCGGTTTTAAATCTTATAGATCTAATTCTAATCTGATAAATCTGATTCAAATTTTGAGAATATTTTTTAAAAAATTAAACAAAATGCAGATTTTCAAAGATTTCGAAAAAATAAGCTTTTTGAAAATTATAAAAGATTTGAAGATACTAAAAAAGTTTCTTAAGATTCTTCGGAAAATTTCAAACGGTTTTTGATTTTGAAAGATTAATTTTAAAACAAAATTCTACAAGACTTCAAATTATTTTCGGAAATTTCGAAAAAGGATATAAAGATTTTTAAGAAAATTTTCTGAATTTTGCATGATTAAAAAATTTTTGAAAAAATTTGAGTAAGTCTAAGAGATAGTCAAAACTTTTGAGAAGATCAAACAATAATTTCAAACTTGATAAAAAAAATGTATATTGTTGAAAATTTTGAACAAAAACATTAGAAGCTTTCTAAGAATTTTGAAAGGTATCATGGGAATAAAAAAATTTTCTTAAGATTCCTGGAAAAATTTCAAATGATTTTTTACTTCGAAAAAATTAATTTTTAAAGAAAATTAAACAAGATTTTAAAACATTTCAAAACATTTGTAAAAATTTCGAAAATAATCTGCAAGATTTTGAGACATTTTTTTAAATTTTGCAGTATTAAAAAAAATTAGGAAGAATTCGAATCATTTTGGAAGACATTTAGAAGTTTTGAAAAAATTTAAAAAATAATTTCAAATTTAAAAAGATTTCGAAAAATTTAAAACAAAATGCAGATTTTTAAAGATTTCGAAATAAAATTTTGAAGTTTTTAAAAAGGTTTTGACAGGTTTCAAGATAACAAAAATTTCTTAAGATTCCTGAGAAAGTTTCCAAATGATTTTTTAGAAAATTTTCAGAAGATTTTCAAATTGTCAGAAAAATCTACAAGATTTTAGGGCGAATTTTGCTCTTTAGCAGAATGAAAAAAAACGTTTTTAGGAAAAATCCGAATCATTTGAAAAATTTTAGTATTTAGAAGGTTTATAAGTTTTGAAAAGATTAATAAGTAATTTAAAATTTGAAAAAATCAAACAAAATTGGTAACAGAATGTAAATATTTTGAAAGGTTTCGAGATAATGCAAAACTTTTCTTAAGATTCTCGGAAAAATTTTAAATGATTTTTTCTTTAAGAAAATGATTAAAAAAAAACTTTTAAGAAATTTCAAAATTTTTCAAACAGATGGTGAATTTATGTAATTTTAAAAGATTCTTTAAAATTTTAGGAATAATTCGAGTCTTTTCAAAAGATGTTTGAGAATTCATATGTTTTTATAAAAATTTCATCTTTTTTGGTTAAAATCAAAACTGTTGGGTTGAAAATTAATCTACTTTTGGTTAAGGATTCAACTATTTTCTTAAAAATTAATTTTTTCTGAATGAATTGAACTCTTTTTGAATAAAAATTCAAATATTTTTTCCTACAAATATCAACTATTACATTTCTTGTTGAGAGTTCAGCTTTTTTGGTTGAAAATGCAACTACTTTGATAAAACTTGAACTACTATGTCAAAAATTCACTTTTATGGTTGAAGATTAACCATTTGAGTTGAAATTAATTTTTTTGATTAAAAATCCAACAATTTTGTTGAATAATCGTCATTTTTGACAGAAAAATTAATCTTCTTGGTTAAAAATTCATTTTTTGGCTGAAAATTAATTGCTTTTGGTTGAGGATTAAAATTTTTTGTTGAAAATTCTTTTTTTTTGACGAATTCAACTGTTTTTATTTAAAATTAAATTTTTTTAAATGTCAACAATTAAATTTTTTGATGAGAATTAATATTTTTTGGATGAAAATTTAACTATTTTGATAAAACTTGAACTACTATGTCAAAAATTCACTTTTATGGTTGAAGATTCACTATTTCAATTGAAATTATTTTTTTTCATTGGAAATGTAACTATTTTGTTGAATATTCGACTTTTTTTACAGAAAAATTAATATTCTTGGTTAAAAATTCATTTTTTGGCTGAAAATTAATCTCTTTTGGTTGAGGATTTAAATTTGTTGTTGAAAATTCGTCTTTTTTGGACGAATTTAACTGTTTTTATTTAAAATTAAAATTTTTCAAATGTCAACAATTAAATTTTTTGTTGAGAATTGATATTTTTTGGTTGAAAATTTAACTATTTTGATAAAACTTGAACTACTATGTCAAAAATTCACTTTTATGGTTGAAGATTAACTATTTGAGTTGAAATTAATTTTTTTCATTAGAAATGTAACTATTTTGTTGAATATTCGTCTTTTTTGACAGAAAAATTAATATTCTTGGTTAAAAATTCATTTTTTGGCTGAAAATTAATCTCTTTTGGTTGAGGATTTAAATTTTGTGTTGAAAATTTGTCTTTTTTGGACGAATCCAACTGTTTTTTATTTGAAATTAAAATTTTTCTAATGTCAACAATTAAATTTTTTGTTGAGAATTAATATTTTTTGGGTGAAAATTTCACTATTTGGTTGACGTGGAACTTTTATGTTAAAAACTTATTTTTCTGATCGAAGCTTCGTCATTTTAGTTGAAATTTTATCACTTTGATTGAAAATGCAACTATTTTGTTGAGAATTCGTGTTTTTTGTAGCAAATTAATCTTCTTGGTGAAAAATCAATCTATTTGATTTAAAATGAAATTTTTTGTTGAAAATTCATATTTTCAGTTTGAAAAATTAAACTTTAGTAGAAAATTCAACTATTTTGGTAAGAAAAGTAATATTTTTTGGTTAAAAATGCAATTGGTCGAAAATTAATCTCTGTTGGCTAAGGATTCTTCTTAGATCTGAGAATCTAATTTTAGCTTGAATTTAAGTCTTCAAAAACTTTGAACGAATAAATAGTAATTCGAAATTTGTATTTTACATAAAAAATAATTTTTCCCCTTCAATCGAAAAAGTACATGGTTGATGCTAGAATTATAAAAACGATACGTCAAAAGAATTTCTTGCAATATTTCATCATATCAGGACAGGAAAATAGAAACGATCTAGAAAATGAGTGAAGTTAAATCAAACAGAATGAGAAATGTACCGTAATTTTTCTCTTGTGCTATTTTCTTGAATTTCTTGCAGATGATTTGAAATGACACGAAAGAAAGATATTTGCTTTGAAATGTTTTTCAAACCCTCTGGAACTTCTCAGGAAAAAGTTATTTTCATCTTCCTTTTCATATAATAGAATGAAGTGAAAAATTGATTGGAATTGGCCGATTAAAGCATTTCACAATTGAGTTCACTAATCTACGAATGTCATCTAAAGGACACAAGTTTATTCATAATGGACTTTTGTCGGTTAAGGAGTTTTATAAAAGTCACTTGTGAGCTATATATACATTATCGAGTTCCCTTATCTGTCGAATTTTTTTCCTTAAAATAGACCTTTTATCTTTATTCATTTACCCTTGTGTACACACCCGAGTACCCAGGTGTAGCATGTAAGTGGAGTAAAAATTAAAATTTCGCTTGCGGCCTCTAAATCGTCGTTATTTAGCTCAATTCTAAACAAATACTGTATTAAGAATTTATTTATGAATTTTTTTTCGTAAAAATAATCGACTTCAAAGTATACATATACGTCGTGGACACACCCAGGGTACCTGGGTATCCACTATGTAAAAATTCTACTTTGAGTGGATTATTAATTTTTTATCAAGTTATTTGAGTCATGCACGTGAAATGTGTTGAATAATAATAGTATTAATAATAATCTGATTAATTATTAATTAATAATGAACAATTCGTTACATTCGGTGTGGGCACCCGGGTACCCCGGGTGTGTAACAACGTGGTTAAAATTGGGTGTGCACACAAGAGTTAATGTCCAATATTTCAGTTTTAATTTATCTGAAAATAAATTTTAAAACAATTATCTCAGATAATGCACTTACCAGATATGAGACTTGCAATAACCAGGGGTAAAATCATCAATTTCAGTAACCTCATAAACAGCTCACCCGGATAACTAATTAACATCACAGTATCGTCGCCCAGACGGAAGGCACGCAGACCAAAGCCTGAAAAATAAATTAGTCGACCTTTTAAAAAAATCTTTCAGACTGCATCACATTTCATTTATTTTTTGTTATAAAAAATGTGTATGTATAGCTATAATTAAATTATTAATTAGATATGCAATATTATTTGTAAATCAAGCACTTCTATAAGATCTATTATTTTGTTGATCTATTGTTCTAGTTTTTTTTTAGTTTGCAGGGTTTCGTAGTGAAGTGAGCAGAACTTATGAAGAGGAAGTAGGGATAGAGGGGACATTAGGGGTGGGAAAGTAGAGGTACTAAGGGTACTGAGGGTAGGGGAAGAGAGGAAAGTAGGTGAAAAGAGGCATGGAGACGTAGGGGCAGTGAGTGTAGGGAAAGTATGGGAAGTGAGAGAAACCAGGGAAGGGAAAGTAGGGAAATAAGGAGAAATGAGAAAGGGAAAGTAGGGAAATGAGCAGAAATGGGAGAGGGAAAGTAGGGAAATAAGGAGAAATGGGAGAGGGAAAGTAAGGAATTGAGCGGAAATGGGAGAGGGATAAGTAGGGAAATGAGAAGAAACGGGAGAGGGAACGTATGGAAATGAGAAGAAATCGGAGAGGGAACGTAGGAAAATGAGAAGAAATGGGAGAGGTAAAGTAAGGAAATGAGAAGAAATGTGAGAGGGGAAGTAGGGAGACGAGGAGGAATGGGAGAGGGAAAGTAGGGAAATTAGTAGAAATGAGAGAGGGAAAGTTTGGAAATAAGAAGAAATGGGAGAGGTAAAGTAGGGAGACGAGGAGAAATGGGAGAGGGCAATCAGGGAAATGAGAGAGGGAAAGTAGGGAAATAAGGAGAAATGGGAGAGAGAAAGTAGAGTAAGAGAAGTTGGTGAAGTAGGGAAAATCAGCAGAGGGAAAGAAGGAGAAGGAAGGTTGGTGAAGTAGGGGAAATGAGCAGAGGGGTAGTAGAAGAAATTAGAGGAAATAAGGGGGTGTAATGTAAAAGGAATGGGGAGAGTAGGGGATTTGAAGGGTGTTTAAACATAAGGAAATGAGGCGAAATAAGGGGTAGGCAAGTGATGGGAACTAGGGAGAGAAAAAGTAGGCAAAATGAGGGGAAATTGGGGAAAATAGGTAAAATGAGGAGAGATAAAGTAGGGAATATTATTTATAAATCAAACACTTCAACAAGATCTTCATTTTTGTTGATCTATTGTTCCAATTTTTTTTTAGTCTGTAGGGTTTCGTAGTGAAGTTAGGAGAAATTATTAGAGAGGAAGTATAGATAGAAGGGAAATTAGGGGTGGGAAAGTAGAGAAACTGATGGGTACTGAGGGTAGGGGAAGTAAGGAAAGTAGGTGAAAAGAGGGATGGAGAAGTAGGAGAAGTGAGTGCAATAAAGTATGGGAAGTGAGAGAAAGGAGGGAAGAGAAAGTAGGGAAATGAGAAGAAATGAGAAAGGGAAAGTAGAGAAATGAGGAGAAATGGGAGACGGAAAGTAGGGAAATAAGGAGAAATGGGAGAGGGAACGTAGGGAAATGAGTAGAAATGGGAGAGGGAAAGTGGGAAAATTAGAAGTAATGGAAGAGGGAAAGTAGGGAAATGAGGAGAAATGGGAGAGGGAATGTAGGGAAATTGGGAGAAATGAAAGAGGGGAAGTAGGGAAAGAAGGAGAAATGGGAGAGGGAACGTAGGGAAATGAGTAGAAATGGAAGAGGGAAATTGGGGAAATTAGGAAAAATGGAAGAGGGAAAGTAGGCAAATTAGGAGAAATGGAAGAGGGCACGTAGGAAAATGAGGAGAAATGAGAGAGGGAAAGTAAGGAAATTAGCAGAAATGGGAGAGGGAAAGTAGGGAAATGAGGAGAAATGGGAGTGGAAAGGTAGGGAAATGAGGAGAAATGAGAGAGGTAGAGTAGGGAAATTAGGAGGAATGAGAGTGCGAAAGTAGGGGAATTAGGGGAAATGGGAAAGTAGGGTAAGGGAAGTTGGTGAAGTAAGGAAAATGAGCAGAGGGAAAGAAGGTGAAGGAAAGGTGGTGAAATTAGAAGAAATAAGGGGGTAGAAAGTAGAAGAAATGGGGAAGGGGGAGTAGGGGATTTGAAGGGCATTGAAACATAAGGAAATGAGAAGAAATGAGGGGTAGGCAAGTGATGGGAATCAAGGAGAGAAAAAGTAGAGAAAATGAGGGGAAATTGGGGAAAATACGTAAAATGAGGAGAGGTAAAGTATGGGAAATGAGAGACAAAGTGGGAAATAAGGGTATGAAAAGTGGGGAAATGAGGGAAAATTAGGTTTGATTAGGGGAAGCGAGGAGAAATGAGGGATGTGGTAGTAGAAACTGTGAGTGAAGGGAAAGTATGGGTCATAAGGAAAAATTAGGGGAGGGAAATGAAGAGAAATGCGAGAGGGAAAGTAGGAGAAAAGTAGGGAGGGAAAGTTGGAGAGGTAGGTGAAGTAGGGGAAATGAGCAGAGATGTATTAGGGGAAATTAGAGAAAATGAGGAAGTGGAATGTAGAAGAAATGGGAAGAAGTAGGGGAATTGAGGGGAATTGAAGGATGGAAAAAATATAAGGAAATGAGGTGAAATAAGGGATGTAAAAGTAAGGGCAAATAACGGGAAGGAAAGCAGAAAAAAATTAGAGGAAATTAGTGGAAATAGGTCATATGAGGTGAGGGAAAGTAGAGGAAATGAGCGACAATGAGGGAAATAAGAGGATGGAATGTGGCGTAAATCTGGGAAAATAAGGGTTGAGTAAGGAAAAAGAGGGGAAATTATGGGAGGGGAAGTAGGGGAACTCAGGGTTGCGAAAGAAGGGAGAGTGAGGGGAAATTAGGGAGGTGAAGTAGTGGATGTGAGGGGAAGAAGGGGGAATTATTAGAAATTATGGTGACTAGGGGGGGGGGTGAGGTCTGGAAAAGGGAAGTTTTAACTGGGGAAGCGAGGAGAGAGGGACGTCGTGGAGGAAGACGTTGGGAAGAGTGTTGCGAAGGGAGAAGTGAGCGGAGGGGAATGCTGGAGGAGTAGGGGAGGGAAAGTATGAGAGAGGAAGGTTTGAATTTTTTTTTCAGCTTGGGTTTGGACCAGGAATCATCGTATTTTATTTCTTTGAAATAGGAAATATTCTGATGTGGAGAGAAATTCATTTCACAGTTTCTTTTGCATTTCTCATTTTCCATTTCATCATTGGATGAAAACTACCTTTATATGAGAAACCTAAAATAGAACTCCCTTTTCAATCCAAAGGTTTTCAATTTTCTCGTGTCATATAACATCTCTTTAAATAAATCTACTCTGGCTATATTTAACTACGTATAAAGTTTCAAATATATATTTTTTGGTATTATATATTTTTACTTTAAAAATGGTGAGGATTTTTATGATTAGATAAATATTAGAAAATAATTTATAAAAGGGGGGCGATTATGTAACTCTCTCATTTTTATAAAATCAAATTAGAAGTGCATTTGTAGCTATTTGTGAATTCCGCTTTTTCCCCTGTTTCCAGAAACTTCTCATTTTTCTCGTTTGTTCGTTTAGATGCGGACTGAATACCAAAAAATCAAGAAGAAAATCCATATATTTTCAATTGAAAGTTAATTCTTTTTAATTAAAAATATTTTTGAATCAGAATTCATATTTTTTGGTTACAAATTCTACTATTTGGTTCAATAGTTCAATAGTTGAATCGGCAACCAAATAGATGAATTTTTAACAAACAGGATTAATTTTGTCCCTCAATAGACGTATTTTCAATTTTTCTAGGTTTCAAGACAAAAAGTCAAATGTTTTAGAAAGCAGTTGTCTTTTAAATGAAAAAGTTGAATTTTCAATCAAGAAAAAAGAATTTTCAACAAAAGAATTTTCAAAAAAAATAAATTATCAACCAAAAATGGAATCGCTATGATTTCAAACAAATTTTTAATTTTTCAAGTTTTCAAGCCAAAAAGTCGATTGTTTTAGAAAGAACCGGAAAAGAAGAGTTTTCAACAAGAAAGTTAAAGTTCAATCAAGAAAGATGAATTTTCAACAAAATAGTTAAATTTTCAACTGAAAAAGATAAATTTTCAACCAAAAATGGAAATTTTAAGTTTCCGGTTAAAGAAACTAATTTTCAATTTAAAAAACGAATTTTTAACAAAATAGTTGAATCCTCAAACAGAATTATGAATTTTCACTACCAACAAAAATTTTCAACAAAATACATGAATTTTGCACCAAATTGTTCAATTTTCAACTTATAAGGGAAAAATTTTCCACCAAAAATGGAATAGCTGCATTTTCAGATGAAAAAATTAATTTTACACAAAAAAATTTTTTTTAACAAAAGTGTTCAATTTTCAAATAAATAGTTTAATTTTGATCAAAAAGTTAATTTTCAACCAAATAGTTTAATTTTTTACCCAGTTTTGAAATTTTCAAGCCAAAAAGACGAATTTTCTACAAAGCAGTAGAATTTTCAACTCGAAAATATATGAATTTTCAACCAAAAAACAAAATAAATTTTTAACAACTGTCGCATTTTCAGTCAAAAAGTATAAAATTTTCAACAAGGTGATTAATTTTCTACTGAAAAGGACATAAAAGTAATGTATGTTACACTCCAACCAATTATTGGAATTTTTAACTAAAAAAGATGAAATTTCAACCAAAAATGGAAGTTGAATTTTCAGTTTAAAATTAATTTTCAACCAAAAATAAAACGAATTTTTAACAAAATAGTTAAATTTTCAAACAAAGAGATTATTCTTGAATAAGAAAATTAATTTTTGACAAAGTATTTCAACTTTCACCCGAGTAGTTGAATTTTCGACCAAAAAGGATGACTTTATAGAAAAATAGTTGCATTTTCAACAAAAATAACTAAATTTTTAACCACATAGTAGAATTTATAACAAGGCGAGATAAATTTCGAATCAAAAACATAATACCAGACTTTAAAAAAAAAAATCTTCAAATCTTTAAAAAAAGATGTATTTTTTATAAATGTTTTACAGTTTGAAATTGTTTTTCAATATCTTCGAATCTTCTAAATATTTCTTGAATTTACTCGATTTTATTATTTATTTTTTATTCTTACCCAATTAAAACATTTTTCTTCAAAATCTCCTACTCTTTTTCGAAATATAATGAAATCGTTTGAAATGTTTTAAAATCTTTGTCAATTTTCTCTTAAAGTTCATTTTTCGAAATAAAAAATCATAAAACATTTTTCCATAAATCTTAAGAAAATTATTTTTTTGCTCCTTTCAAAATTTTTAAAACTTCTAATATTTTTAAATTATTCAAATTTTTCGTGAAATTTTTGTTTAATTCGGCAAAATAAAAAAAATGGTATTAAAATCTTTCAGATTCTTCTTTGACATTTTGAGAAAACTTTTGAAGTGTTTTGAATGTTTAAATATTCTATTAAAATTGATTATTCAAAATAAAAAATCATTTTAATTTTTCCTAGCAACCTAAAGAATATTTGTCATTTGTTTGAAACCTTACAAAATTCCTGAAATATCTTATAAAGTTTTTATTATTTTTGAATCATTTCAGAACTTTTAAGTATTTAAATTCTTTTACACTCTTTTTCAAAATTTTAGGAAATAATTTAAAATTTTCTGTAGTCTTTTTCATTTTTCTCTTACAAATTTATTAAGAGAAAAATCATTTGAAATTTTCCCATGAATCTTAAGAATATTTTTTTCATTATGTTGACGCCCTGCAAGATTAAGTTTACCTAAAAATTTTTTTAATCCTGCAAAATCAAAAGAATTGTGTTAAAGTCTTCCATATTCTTTTTCCACACATTTTGAAATCTTCAAAACATAAAATTATTTTTTTTAAATTAAACTTAAACCATTTAAAATTTTGCACGAAATATTAAAAAAAAAATGTAATCTCAAAATCTTTCGAAGTTACTAAAAAGTTTTTCCCATAATTAAATTTTTCTTATCTCTTTAAAAATGTAAAAAAGTTTAGAAATTATAGTGTGGTAGCAAAATGTTAAGAACATAATTATTTCCCAATATTAAACAATCATTTACAATTTAAATGTTCACTTCTATCAATAATGTTTAGAAACGTTTAAAAATAAATTTTATGACGAAGTAAAATTATTTATTTGGAAATTTCATTTTTAACACATTTAATTTGAAATTTTTCAATAAAGTGAGATTTTTTTTTGAATTTTTAGCCATATTTTACTTTTAATTAAAAATGAGCAATAATAAATCAAATATTAAGAACTAAACAATTTTAAACTGAATTATTTGAAATAGAAAGCCTTGAATCGTTAATATTTCAGAGTGTTAAATTAAAACTTTGTACGTTACAATTTTAATTGTTCTATTCAACAAATTTTCAATATGTAAGTGAAATTATTGAATTTTGATGCATAAATAACAATTGAACAATAATCAATTTGGAAAAAACTTGAGTCACCATTTACCAGATATTTACCAGTTTTGAGCTCGGTTTTGAGAAGATCCAAACTTAATTTAAAACTGAAAAAGATTTCGAAAAATAAAAAACTAAATTTAGATTTTTGAAGATTTCGAAATCAAATTTTGAAGCTTTTTATTGATCTTTAAAGGTTTCGAGAAACTCATAAAAATTTCTTAACTTTGCTGGGAAAATTTAAAATGATTTTTTATTTTGAAAAAATAATTTTAAGAGAATATTCAAAAAGATGAAATTTTTTTTTTGATAATAAATAACAATTGAACAATCATTGATTTGGAAAATAATCGAGTAAGTTTCAAATATATTTAGAAGTTTTGAAAAGATTCCAAAATAATTTGAAACGTGAAAAGATTTAAAAACATTTAAAACAAAATGTAGATTTTTGAAGATGTCAAACACAAAATTTATAAGCTTTTTAAGCATTTTGAAATGTTTTAAATGAATCCAAAATTTGTATCCAAATTCCTGGAAAAACTAACAATAATTTTTTTTAAATTAATGTTAAAAGAATATTTAATAAGATTTCCAAATTTTTCGAGATTCAAGATAATAAAATTATTATTATATTCCGGGAAAATTTTAAAATTATTTTTTTTGTAAACAAATTTTTAAGCAAATATTTAAAAATATTTCAAAACAAATTTTAATGTATAAATTAATGTTTCTACCTTAAAATGGCTTAAAATGACATAATTTGGAAAATTTATACATTTTTTATTCATTCTTCAATTCATAAAATTGAAAATGATAGCGCGGATTTCTATTTTTTTATATTTTAACTGTAAAACGTATAAAAGTTAAAAACTGAAATATTGCAGTTGAACGGCTTTTAATTGAAAAATTTTAATTTGAAAATTTTTTGAAGCTTTCATTTTATACTCGGAAATTACTGAGCGTTTGAATTAACATTTCTTGAAGCTTTAATTTGAAAAGTTCAAAATTCAAAAGTATTCCACTTTGAGTGTTTTAATTTGCGGTTCAGTTTTTATAACTTATTGGTTGAAAATTGATATTTTTGGCTGAAAATGGGATTATGCTTATTTAGAATTCATTTTTTAAACTGGAAATATAACTTGCATTTTTTGTCGAAAATTTATTTTTTCTGATAGAAATTTAATCTTCTTGGTTGAAAATTATACTATTTCTTTGAAAATTTCCATTAATTTTATTGAAAATTAATCTTTTTTACTGAAAATTTAACTATTCTATTTTTAGTTGAAAATTCATCTGTTGTCGGTGAAAATTTAACTATTTGTTGAAAATCCGTCTTTTTTTGTAAAAGAGTACTCTCATTAGTTGAAATTTCATCTTTTTGGTAAAAAATTCATTTCTTTGGTTGAAAATTCCCTTGTTTTTTGTTTTGAAATTTATTTTAATGACTAAAAATTATCCTACTTTATTTTTGGTAGAATTTTTTTTAGTTGAAAATTCATCATTTTAGTTAAAAATTCAATTTAACTATTAGATTTTTTTGTGGGAAATTTACTTTTTTTTATAGAAATGTAATCTTTTTCGTTAAAAAATTATCTGTTTAGTAGAAAATTTAACTTTTATATTTTTTGTTGAGAATTAATTTCTTTCGTTGGGAAAAAACTGTTTAGTTGAAAATTCTTTTTTTTTTTGTTGATAAAAAATTCATCTTTTTGATTGAAAAATCCACTATTTGATCAAAATTTCATATTTTTGTTGAAAATGTATCATAGTGATTAAAAAATAATTTCTTTGGTTGAAAACTCGTTTCTTTTTAGTTGAAAATGAATTTTTTTAACTGAAGATATAACTATTCCATTTTCGCTTGAAAATTTATATTTTTAGTTGAAAATTAATTAATTTTGCTGAAAACTCGTTTTTTTAAAATTTACTTTTCTAACTGTAAATTGAAATATTATATTTTTGGTTTCTAAACTTAGCTTTTTTAGTTTAAAATTGAATTATTTTCTTAAAAAATCATTTTTTTGTTATAAAAAAAAATAGTTTTTTGAAAAATCGTTTTTTTTTTGGTTCAACATTTATGTTTCAAACATTTCAACTATTCTAATCTGGGTTGAAAATTGATTTTTTTTTAGATGAAAATTCATAAGCTTTGTTGAAAATGAGTCTTTTTGGGTTGAAAATTCAACTAACTATTTGGTTAAACATTCATATTTTTGGTTGAAGATTCCTCATTTCAGTTAAAAATTTAACTATTTAAATAAAAAACTATTTAAACAAAATTTTAATTTAACTATTATATTTTTTGTTAAGAATTCATTCATTTCATTGAAAAATACTATTTAGTTGAAAATTCGTTTTTTGTTGATAGAAAATTCATCTTTTGGATAGAAAAATTCGCTATTCGGACAAAATTTTATTTTTTCGGTTGAAAAAAAATCATTTTGATTAAAAATTAAATTCTCTGGTTGAAAATTCGTTTCTTTTGAGTTAAAAATTAATTTTTTTAACTGAAGATATAATGACTCGACGTTTTTAACAGAATTTACTACTCCTCGAAATCATTCAATATTATTTTTAATTCAGAAAATACGATTTAAAAAATATTGTTGGATAAATAATTGTTAAAATGAATTATATTTGTTTAAACAATTAAAAAATGGTTAATATATTCTTTCTATACACTATACAGTCAGAAAAATAATTATATGTATTTTATTTTATTTTTTTAAAGTTATCGAAAAAAACTGATTAAGCAAATCAAAATTGTTTAAACAAATAGAAATTTATTAAACATTAAAAGATATGTATCAAAATCATATAATTATTCAACAGAAAGTAGCATAGGATACCAATTTGAGAAAAAACTGGATATCTCTGGGTCAATTTTTAGAAATTTTGAGAATAAACAATAAGTAATTGTTTAAAAAATTACATAATGTTTTTAAAAAAATTACTACTCCAAACAAGGACAAAAAGTATTACATTTCAATCAGAAAATACGATTATTTTTCACATTTTTTGGGAATAAATAATTGTTTAAATAATTTACATTTGTTTAAACAATTAAAAATGGTTTAAAAAGTCATGGGAAATATTCAAATTGTCCATTAGTAATTATTTGTATGAAAAAGATGACGATAATTGCTAAAAAGTAACAATAATACGTAAAAATGTAGTTTTTTGATTTTTGGGTCATATTTGGGGCGCTGGTGGCACGTGTTAATATTCGAATTTCGAAAAACAAAAATTAGGGATTTTTTTCACAAATTGTTGCAAGTGGGAGAGGTGAGTCAAAAATCACTGAAAATAGCGTCACGTCATATATGGACGCTCCCTGACCTATTTTCACGGAATCCATTAAACTTTTTCCCTTCAAATAAGTTACACAGATGAGATAGCCTCATGAAGTGGATAAGAGCCTAGTTTGGTGAAAAACTGCATTAAAAGATACTTTTAGTAAAGAATGATTCTAAAATGGTATATAAAAAAGCATATCTACCCATTTATAAAGAAAGTATTTTTAAACACAAAAGAAGCCTTATATATGTAGTCCACTCTTATTTAGAAGCACTTTTTTTCTTCTTCTTTTATATTCAAAATATGATCCTCTACTTCCGTTTCAATCTTTGTCAAATATAAATAAATCGAGGGTTCTTACTTTTTTTTTTATAATTTCAAAGTATTCTGTAAATTTAGTGAAAATATTTTTTACAGTAGGTGGGTGAAATTATTTAAAGAAGAATGATTCAATTAAAATAATTCTTCAATGCTTTTTGTGGTATGAAATGATTAATTATTTATTGGCTGATTAACTATTTCACAAAATTAAATAACATAAATATTTAATTCTAATTTTTCTCTATCAAGCAACATAAATTAATTATTTACTTGAAGGTGATGTGATTGAATATTGGATATAATTAGTATAATAAAAGTTTATTTTTTTTCAATCTATCTCTATTACAATTATGTAATTTTTTATGATATTTATGATGTCAAATGAGTATCTGAATTCATTTTTCAAAATTATATGTACAATGTTCATGTGTTTTATTTTTTTTCAGAAAATTATTATAAAAGGTTATTAATAATTTCAATTTTCAGAAATGAAATTTCAAGTTTGAAAAAAAAATATAAAGTGAGAATTATTTGAATTTTTGAATGAAAATAATTGTTTAAGGCTTTTTATTTTGTAAACTGACTGATTTATTATTGACTGATTAATTTTTTCACAATATTAAACGTTTTAAATATTGAATTTCAATTTTTTTTCGATTGAGTGACATAAATTTATCATTCACTTTAAGGTTTCTAATTAAATATTGGATATAATTGACATAATAAAAGTTTATTTATATTTAAAATACCCCTATTCCAGTTACATAAGTTTTAAAATATTTCTGATGATGTGATATAATTATCTGAATTTAATTTTCAAAATTATATGGACACACGTTTTCATTTTTTCTGGAATTAGTTTAAAAGGTTATTGAAGACTGAAATTTTCAGAAAAATATAAAATCAACATTATTTGAATGTTCCGATGAAAACAATGATTTAATGCTTTTCATGTTCTGAACTCATTAATTATTTATTAGCTGATTAATTTTTTTCACAATATTAAATTACATAAATATTGATTTTTAATTTTTTAATATCAACTAACATAAATTGATAATAAACTTTAGGGTTATGTAATTAAATATTGGTTATAATTTATATGATAAAAGTTTATTTATTTTCAAAATACCTCTATTCCAATTATCTAAGTTTTGTAAGTTTTCGTGCTGTTGTGAAATGAGTATCTGAATTCAATTTTCATAATTAGGTTTTAATTTTGTTGGAAATAAGTTTGAAAGGTTGATATCAATGATAGTTTTTTGGAAAATATAAAATAAAGATTATTTAAATCTCTAAATGGAAATAATTCTTTATTCTTTTCATGTTGGAAACTGATTAATTAATTATTAGCTGATTATTGTTTTTTGCCATTCTCACAATTATATGTAAATATGTTTCAATTTCTTTTGAAATTAGTTTAAAATGTTGATTGTAATTATAATTTTCATAAAAATATAAAGTGAAATTTATTTGGATGTTTTAATGAAAATATTTGTTCATTAATTTTTACGTTCTAACCTGATTAATTTTATCACAATATTGAACCACATAATTATTGAATTTTAATTTTTCTTTTGTGTGGTAACATGCATTGATTACTGAGATTAATATTATGTCACCTAATATTGGCTATGATCTGTACAATCAAAGTTTATTTATGTTTCATACCTCTATTACAATTGAGTATTCTAGCATGACGTCATGGTTATGACAGCATAGGTGGATATTTTTTCGGAAGTTTAGCATAGTTGGTAAATATTTACAATAAAATATGATATAACAAATTTCAGGTTGGAGTATCGGATCGATTTGATCAGAATCGGGCACAATAACTTAAAATTTTTAGATAGTTGATTTTATTTCGTGAAAATGAAAGGTCTTCAACCGATAGAAGGATAAAACGTAATTGCGTAAATGCATTCTAGACCTGAAGAATATTAATATTGATACATTTATAATTTACTTATACGTTTAGAATATTGTTTACAAAAAGTCGTATGTTAATAATGCGTTATGCATAATGCTATGTTAACCTTCATGACATTTGCACCTATCCTATTATAATCGTGACATCTAGCTCAAATACTTAATCATATACTTATTTTAAATGTTTGTGAACAATTATCAATTTTATTATTATCAAAATTGTTTAAAATCATTTTTTATTCTATGTTTATTTTATTATTTATAATATTTTATTATTATTATTTAGAATTATTATCAAATTCCACTTTTTGCACGCTTCAGAGAAGGAAATGTAAAAAAATGGAAGGTTGTCGGTATATTCATGCTTACATTTAAAAAAAATGGCCGTGAAAGTACCCGCAAATGACATTGTACAAAAATTATGTATTTTTCAAAATATTGAATTACATAACGTGCACTTGAAATCTTCAAATGATATCTTGCGATTTACTATTAATAATAGTAATAGTAAATTCTACGTTACATGGATTCACTGAATACATTCTTTGAGAATATAATTTCAGCAAGAATTTGATTTGTCACAAAATGTTAACAAATAAATAGTTATTCGAAAATTGAGCGAATGAGAAAAATGAATGAAGAAGTGAGCGCGCTTGCGCGCGCACATAATAGTCTAGTAATATATGAATAATAATATATAAGTTCTACTTGAGTATATTCCAATTAATTTTTGGAAAATGCGAACTTCAGACAAATAATTTTTGAAGAACAAGAAAAAATCTGCCTTAGCCCGGGTTTGAACTGGGAACGCCGCTTCTTCATAGCTATCTTTTTTACAGAGGAATATTATACACAATTCTCTACTGCGACAAATGTGTGATTTTTTATTAAAGTGAGTTTAATCTGATTGATTCTTAAAAGACGTTATTACCGTTTAAAGATGTTATCGTCCGAGTTTTTTAATTTTTTAAATAATACTTCGATTGATCAAAAATGATACATTTGTCACAGTGGAGAAATGTGTATAGTATTTTCCTCTGAAAAAGCCAGCTATGAAGAACAAGAAAGGATCTGCTAAGGCCTCGATGACGTAATTGGTTAACGCTCCACTCATGGATAGTGGCGTTCTCGGTTCAAATCCGGACTGAGGCAGATTTTTTTTTCTTGTTCAAAACTTACTTGAAACAAGTAATCGTTTTAACGTCGAAATTTGTGTTAATTAAATAATATATAGCTTTATAAAATTCTACAAAATAAAATCGATCAAATAAAAATCGATTTGAAGGAAAAATAATTTTTAAATACAAAATAAAAATTTCTTACAACTACTTGTTTATTTTTTAAAAGATTTAAACACTTAAATCATAATTTGAGCATTTTATACCCCATGTAAGTGAGGTTAAAAGGAAGTCGCGTGCTTTGAGAAAATTTACAAATATTTTTGAAGATTTTAAATACATCGAAAAAGAATCTAGAAAATTTTGAAGAAATTTTCTTCTCATTTTAAAGGATTTCACCAAATATTGATATATTTATGACTTTTAGAATTTTCGAGGAAATTAATAAATATTTTTTATATGTTCGGAAAGCTTTTCAAGTTTTAAAATATTCTAAATCTCTCCAAGAAGAAAAAATCTTTTTAATTGACCCGAATTTTTCATAAAGTTTTGCAAAATCTTTCAAAATTGGAAAAATTGCCTTACGATCTTCCAGATTATTTGGGTATTTTTAGGAATCTCGTGAAATGTTTTGAACTCTTTTTTAATTTTCTTCAAAAATTAATTTAAAAAAAGGAAAAATCATTAAAAATTTTCCCAGGAATCTTGAGAAAATTTTGTTATTCTCTTGAAATCTTTTGAAAGCCCTAAAAATCTTCTACATTTTTTGTTCGAAATCTTGAAAAATCTATGTTTAAAATTTTGTAAAGCCTTTTCAAGTTTAAAATTATTTTTGAATTTTTTCAAAACTTCGAAATATCTCTTAAACTATTTTATTTAAATCTTTCAAATTCAACATTTTGTTTACAATTTTATGAAATCTTTTCAAGTTTTAAATTACTTTGGAATTATTAGAAGACTTTGAAAACTTCTGTATCCCTCTTAAACTGACTCGAATTTTTCCTAAAATTTTGTAGATTTCTTGCCAAAAAATTATCTCTTTTGATAGAAATTTAATCTTCTTGACTGAAAATTAAACTATTTCGTTGAAAATTTACTTTAATTTAATTGAAAAATAATTTCTTTACCGAAAATTTATCTACTCTATTTTTAGTTAAAAATAAATCGGTTTTAGGTGAAAATTCAACTATTCAACAATTTTATTTTTGGTGTAAAATGTATCTTTTTAGTTGAAAATTCATGTTTTTTGTTACAAATTAAATTTTTTTAGTTGAGGGTTCATCATTTTAGTTAAAAATTCACGTTAACTATTCCATTTTTTGTGGAAAATTTACCTTTTTTGATAGAGATGTAATATTTTTCGTTAAAAAATTATCTGTTATGTAGAAAATTTAACTATTCTATTTTTTGTTAGGAATTCATTTCTTTGGTTAAGCAAAAATTGAATCGAAAATTAGTTTTTTTTTTGTTGATAGAAAATTCATCTTTTGGGTTTAAAATTCCACTATTTGGTTAAAAATTCATCATTGTGAGTAAAAACTGATTTATTTGGTTGAAAATTCGGTTCTTTCTAGTTGAAAATTAATTTTTTTTCAGTGAAGTTGTAATTATTCCAATTTTGCTTGAAAATTTATATTTTTAGTTAAAAATTAATTAATTTTGCTGAAAACTCGTTTTTTTTTGTTTGTTCGAAATTTACTTTTCCAACTGGAAATTGAACTATTCTATTCTTGGTTTGTAAATTTATCTTTTTTAGTTGAAAATTTATATATTTTCTTGCAACTTTATTTTTTTGGTAGAAAATTCATCTATTGGGTTTAAAATTGAATTATTTTGTTGAGAATTCATTTTTTTAAATAAAAATTGATTTTTTCAACTAAAAATGTAATTCATCCATTTTTGGTTAAAAAATCATTTTTTTTATGAAAAAAAAAATTATTTTGTTGAAAACTCCTTTTTTTGGTTGGACATTTATTTTTCTAACATCTTAAATATTTCAATTTTGGTTGAAAATTGGTCTTTTCTAAATGAAAAATCATATGTACTTTGTTAAAAATGAGTCTGTTTTGGTAGAAAATTAATCATTTGAAATGAAAATTCAATTAGTCCCGAATTTTCGGGACGACTCGTCCATACCCTTTTCCAAATCCCCCATTTTTTTGGGAAGACTGGACACAGCCTAATAATATTATTAATCATAATTTTTGAAATTTTAATTGTCAATTTTCAAAATTGAATACTTTTAAATTTTAGAAGATTTGCAATTGAAAATTCTTGAATTTTGAAAGCATGGAATTACAAATTATTTAATTTTCAAGAATTATATTTTAAAGGTATGTAATTTGGAACAGTTTTTTGGAATAGTTCAATTTTGAAGACTGACAATGGAAAATTCTTCAATTTTAATGATTTGCAATTTAAAACTCTTCAATTTTTAAGATTTAAAATTTGAAAACTCTCTAATTTTGGAAAGATGTTTAAAAATAACAATTCTTAAATTGTGATGATTTTGAAGATCAAAAGTCAAGAGTTTTCAATTCTAAATCTTCCAAATTGGTGAAATTTAAATCATTAAAATAACAGCATTTTTAATTGTGCAACTTAAAACTAGCATAATTTTTACATTGTAAATTTGAAAAAATTGAATATTAAAGGTTTACGATTCAAAGTTCTACAATTTTGAATACTTACAATTCAAAGTTCTGCAATTTTGAAGAGTTACATTTGAAAATTCTTGAATGTTGAAAATTTGGAATTACAAATTATTCAATTTTCAAAAATTATATATTAAAGGTATGTAATTTGGAACTTTTTTTGGAATGGTTCAATTTTGAAGACTAACAACAGAAAATTTTTAAATTTTAACGATTTGAAATTTGAAACTCTTCAATTTTTGGAGATTTACAACTGCAAACTCTTTAATTCTGAAAGATGTATCAATGAAAATTCTTTAATTGTGATCATTTTGAAGATCAAAGGTTAAGAGTTTTTAATTTCAAATCTTCCAAATTAATTAAATTTTAAATGTTAATCCTCAAAATTGCAGAATTTTCAATTGTAAAACATTACACTTTCATAATTTTTTCATTGTAAATGTTTCAGATGAAAAAACCTTGAATTTTAAAGATAGGCAATTCGTATTTTTATCAGTTTGAAGAGTTACAATGAAAAATTCTTGAATTTAAAAAATATAATTTTGCAAATTATTCCATTATTAAGACATGTATTTTAAAGGAATGCGATTTTAGACGTAATTTTCAATAGTTTAATTTTGAAGATTTATGATTAAAAATTCTTCAATGTTAACTACTTTCAATTTAAAATTCATGAATTTTGAATATTTGCAATTGAAGACTCTTCAATATTATTATTATCAATATTATGATTAATATCAATAATTTTGTTATGTGTTTTCAAACTGATGTTTAAATTGGCCAAGTATATATTAATGTTATAAATTTCAATAAATTGGAAGTCGAACGTTTTTTTTTAATAAATAAATTTCATAAATAACGAATAATACGAAATTCTAGTGGAATTAATTTATGTTTATTCATTAAATCACATAAAGTCTGAAAGTAATAAGTATCAGCAAAACTCGAAATTATTGATTAAAAAGGATGATATTTTAAACATATACTTGGATTATAAATTTAAATAATAAATTTAGTTGGCTACAATAATAAAAACTGAAAAAATGTGTCTTTTTCTTTCTTGAAACATTACAGTCAAGTGTCGGCTTAGCCCCCCCCCCCCCCGGAGGGGGAGGGGGCTTAGCCCCACGATTTCTCGCTTGATAGATTTTCCATCAGTTTACTTTTTTTCTAATAATTAATAAACAAAGCACACCTTTTTTAGGTCCTAAAAGAAAGAACAAGTTCGTTGAGCAGCCATTTTGGATGGAAATTCAAAAAGTTAAAGCATTTTCAAAATTTTTGAAACAATTTTTTATCTGATTTAGAAATTTTATGTACGGCTATTCGTAGTACTCAGAAAACCAAATATTTTATCTTAATGATTTTTTTCGATAAGAAAAAAATTATCAGAGTTATAGCATTTACGAAATTTTAAAACAACGCACGATATGAAATAAAGTAAAAAAAACGTTGCTTTTCGCAAGCCCTACAAGATTATCATAACAACTTTCTGAATTTTTTCGAAAAATCGAATATTCAGATTTTGATCGCACACAAAATTATGAAAAATAAAAAATTCCATTTCGTGATCAAACTATGCAAGATGCGAAAAAGGATGAATAGACAAAAATTGTGCTTCCAAGAAAGATCTACAAATTTATTGAAATTACTTCTTGATAGAACGCGTAGTTTTTATTTTAATCGTGAAAAATAATATGGAAAATAAAGAAAATTAAATTTTTGAAAAAATGGCACAAGTTACGAAAAAAAATTGTGCACCCAAAACACATCTACAATTTTTTTATGAATCACTTTTTGATAGGAAGCGTAGTTTTGGTTTTAAGCGTGAAAAATAACATTAAAAATAAAAATTTGTGGAAAAATGAAAAAAGGTACGAAAAAAAACTGATAGACAAAAATTGTTCATCCAAAAAAGAGATACAAGTTTGTTACGATTTATTTTTTGATAGGATGCGTAGTTTTTGTTTAAATCGTAAAAAATAACATTATTATTAAAAAATTAATTATTTGGAGAAAGGACACAAACTACGAAAAAAATGTAAGGACAAACGTTGTGATTTCCGCTCAGGTGCTTTCCTATTAAGCTACTAGAGCCATCTAGAGAAGAAATCTTTTCCAGAAATACACGCATTATTATGCTAGATGGTATAAATCAAAATTTTCAAGGAATCTGTATTATTATTACAGAATAACATAAATTTTTAACGTCTTTTTCAGACTAGATGGAGCTATGAATTAAAAATTATTTTAATTAATTTTTTCCTGAAAAAAGATCTCCTTTCGCTCCGCTGGGAGTCAAATCAAAGATTTTCTGATTTCCGGTCAGGTGCTTTTCCATTACGCATTAAGCTACTAGAGAGATCTAGAGAGGAAACCTTTTCCAGAAATACACGCATTATTATGCTAGATGGAACAAATCAAATTTTTCAAAGAATCTGTCTTATCATTAGAGAATAACAGAAATTTTTAACGTATTTTACAGACTAGATGGAGCTATGAATTAAAAATAATTTTTATTAATTTTTTCTGAAAAAAGATCACCGTTCGCTCCGCTGGAAGTTAAACCACAGAACTTCTGTTTTCCAGTCAGGTGCTTTCCTATTAAGCTACTAGAGATATCGAGAGAAGAAACCTTTTCCAGAAATACACGCCTTATTATGCTAGATGGTACAAATCAAATTTTGCAAGGAATCTGTATTATCATTAGAGAATAACAGAAATGTTTAACGTCTCTTTCAGACTAGAATGAGCTATAAATTAAAAATAATTTTAATTAATTTTTTTCTGAAGGAAGATCTTCTCCTTTCGCTCCGCTAGGAGTCGAACCACAGAACTTTTGATTTCCTGTCAGGTGCTTTCCCATTAAGCTACTAGAGAGATCGAGAGAAGAAACCTTTTCCAGAATAATTTTTTCTGATAAAAGATCTTCTCCTTTTGCTCCGCTGGGAGTCGAACCACAGAACTTCTGATTTCCGTTCAGGTGCTCTCCGATTAAGCTACTAGAGAAAAATTGCCAGTAGAAGATTTCTTTCAACGGCTTTCTTCAATATTGAAATGGTGAACGTATGTTTTTCTTTATAAAATGAACCATTCGAAACTTTGACCAGGTTTAAAAAAATGGTAAAAGTTTTTAATTAAAATGCAGTCTTGACCTTGACATATATCTGATTCAGCTGAGGAGGGTTTAACGAAGGCGGAATGGTAAAATGAGAAGCTGAGTGGATATAGATTTGTTGGATTATCGTGTCCATTATTCTCTCATACCCGTTTTTAGCTCGAGTAGTAAAATTCTTAATTAGATGAGACTTTCGAAGGAAACCCTGCGCTGTGATTGACACTTTTAACGGGATAACGTGACCGAGTTCACCTAATCAGGACTATTTTCGAACTGGGTCATGCGTGCCAGAAAATTAAGTTGATATCTGCTCGATAGTCTTTTTGAATGCGAAAAGTCAAATCGTATTTACACCCTTTGCATTGATATATTTAGGACTTTTCGAAATTTCGAAGAAGTTAAGAAATATTGTATTTTTCCGAAATTTCTCCTAAAATTTTGTGAAATCTTACAAAATTAAAAAAATTGCTTCGAAATCTCGAGAGAAATAGGAAATTAAAAAGTAATCGGCAATCTTCGTTCGAAGAGGATATCATCGCCATTGACCAGAATTAAGGTGCTTCAAACAAGTTGGTTTTTAGAATAATACAAAATACGGCTAAAAGAATGAATTGTTTGATGTGATATTTTTACCACATAATTTCAAGGCTTATACATGTGCATGACTAGAACACTTTTTTCCAAGAATGGTTTTGTTATTGTTTTTTTTTTTTGTTGGCAATTGAAAATATGCTTCATTTTCTGCGCCTGGAAACGACCAACGCGCCACTAGGAGTGTATACGTGGTGAACCGAAAACAGGCGCTCACCGTTTCAAAGTGCGTTTCAATTAACAAAAAAAAACCAAAACAACAACAAGACCATTTTTCGAAAAAAGGGCTCTAGTCATGCACAAATACAAGCCTTCAAATTTTGTGGTAAAAATATTAGATCGAACAATTCATCCTTGTAGCCGTATTTTGTATTATTCTAAAAACAGACTACTTTGAAGCACCTTAACTCCCATACGTGGTACACCATAGGTCGGATACTTTCCGGACAAATCTTGTATATTCATTTGCAGTTTGAAAATATAAATTGGAGGTTCTATTTTTGAAGTGATTAGCAACTAAAGCTATAAACATAAAATATTAAACATTTCGACATCTTCCGGAGATTTCAGAAGATCAATATTAACAAAGTTTTAATGCATTTGGAGCGAAATACTATAAGCTTCATATATGCGCCAACTGAGCCTACTCACTACCCAAAAGTAGGTCGACCTAGCATACTTGATTTACTTCTACTCAAAAATATAGATAATTATGCTGAACCAAAGTCACTGAGTCTACTAAGCTCAGATCACAATCCAGTCAGCATGAAACTTAACATAAATATATATTTTTTTTAAACCCAGGGTAATGTTAAACTGTTAAAAATGTTTGGAATTCTCCAACACTTCTACAATACAAGCGTAAGGTAAAATTGCAAACACGGTATTGGAATGACGAAATTGCAATACATGTATTGTAAGTGCTGTAAATCGTGAAGTCACCGCCGAGAATTCCAATACATGTATTGTAGCGTTTATAAGTCACAAATTGTGCACAAGGAATTCACGGAATCAATGGAATTCATAGAATTCATGGAATTTACGGAATTCATGGAATTCGAGGAATTTATGGAATTCACGGAATTCATGGAATTCATGGAATTCATGAAATTCATGAAATTTACGGAATTCATGGAATTCACGGAATTTATGGAATTCATGAAATTCATGGAATTTAATTCACGGAATTCATGAAATTCACGAAATTCACGGAATTTACAGAATTCATGGAATTCAATGAATTCTCGGAATTCACTGTATTCACGGAATTCGCGGAATTAATTGAATTCAAGGAATTCATGGAATTTACGGAATTCACGTGAAATTCATTATTAATTACGGAATTCATTGTGTTTGTGGTGAGCCCACACTTGTAGTAGTTATTTACTACAAGAAACTATCCACCTAGAAACACTGCCCGAATCGGGTAGTGTCACGCCTACCCTGAAAGGGAAATGGCTTAATGGTATACTTACTTACGTAGTATATGGAATTCAAGGAATTTATGAAATTCAAAGAATTGACGGCATACCAACGGCCATACCACGCTGAAAAACCCAGTTCTCGTCAGATCACTGAAGTTAACCAGCGTTGGATGCGGTTAGTACTTGGATGGGTGACCATTCAAGAATACTGACATGAGTGCTGTTGGCACATCGTGGGTGTGGTGAGCCCACACTTGTAGTTATTTATAACTACAAGAAAAACCTAGAAACACTACCCGAATCGGGTAGTGTCACGCCTACCCTGAAAGGGAAATGGTTTAATGGTATATATATGGAATTCAAGGAAATAATCGAATTCGCGGAATTCATGGAATTCAAGGTGTTCAAGAAATTCGTGGCATCCAAGTAATTCACGGAATTCAAGGAATTCACACAATTCACTGTATTACCAAAATTCAGGGAATTCGCGGAATTAACTTAATTCATGAAATTCAATGAATTTACGGAATTCTCGGAATTAATTGAATTCAAGGAATTCATGGAATTTACGGAATTCCCGTAGTATATGGAATTCAAGGAATTGACGAAATTGATGAAATTCAAAGAATTGACGGAATTTATGGAATTCAAGGAATTAATCGAATTAGCGGAATTCATGGAATTCAAGGTGTTCAAGAAATTCGTGGCATCCAAGTAATTCACGGAATTCAAGGAATTCACGAAATTCACTGTATTACCAAAATTCAGGGAATTCGCGGAAATTACTGAATTCATGAAATTCACTGAATTTACGGAGTTCTCGGAATTCACGTTTCATTAATTCATTGAATTCCGTGAATTCATTAAATTTCGCAAATTCCTTGAATTTTGTGAATTCAATGAATACCATGAATTCCACGAATTTGTTGAATTTCATGAATTCTGCGAATTCATTAAATTCCATGAATTCCGTGAATTTCGAGAATTCCTTGCATTTCGTGAATTCCTTAAATTCGATGAATTCCTTGAAATCCATGAATTCCGTGAATTCATTGAATACCGTGAATTCATTGAATACCATGAATTCCTTGAATTTCGTGAATTCCTTGAATTCGTAATTTCCTTCAATTTCGTGAGTTCCTTGAATTTCGTGAGTTCCTTGAATTTCGTGAATTCCATGAATTACACGAATTTCTTGAATTTTATGAATTCATTGAATCTCATGAATTCATTGAATCTCATGAATTCATTGAATCCCACGAATTCCTTAAATTCCGCGAATTTCATGAAATCCTTGAATTTCGTGAAATCCTTGAATTTCGTGAATTCCTTAGATTGCTTGAATTCCTTAGATTGCTTGAATTCCGTGAATTCCTTGAATTCCATCAATTCCTTGAATTCCATGAATTCCGTGAATTCCACAAATTGCGTGAATACCTTGAATTCATTGAATACCATGAATTCCTTGAATTTCGTGAATTCCTTGAATTCGTGATTTCCTTCAATTTCGTGAGTTCCTTGAATTTCGTGAATTCCGTGAATTCTATGAATTCCACGAATCCCGTGATTTACTTCAATTCTTCAATATATATATATACCATTAAACCATTTCCCTTTCAGGGTAGGGGTGACACTACCCGATTCGGGTAGTGTTTCTAGGTTTTTCTTGTAGTTATAAATAACTACAAGTGTGGGCTCACCACACCCACGATGTGCCAACAGCACTCATGTCAGTATTCTTGAATGGTCACCCATCCAAGTACTAACCGCGTCCAACGCTGCTTAACTTCAGTGATCTGACGAGAACTGGGTTTTTCAGCGTGGTATGGCCGTTGGCCATATACCATATCCTTCTTCAAAATTCTTCAATCCTTGAATTCCATGAATTCCTTGAATTCCATGAATTCCTTGAATTTCGTGATTTCCTTGAATTTCGTGAATTCCTTAGATTTCGTGAATTCCTTGAATTCCATCAATTCTTTGAATTCCATGAGTTCCGTGAATTCCTTGAATTCCTTGAATTCATTGAATACAATGAATTCCTTGCATTTCGTGAATTCCTTGAATTCGATGAATTCCTTGAAATCCATGAATTCCGTGAATTCATTGAATACCATGAATTCATTGAATCTCATGAATTCATTGAATCCCATGAATTCCTTGAATTCCGCAAATTTCATGAAATCCTTGAATTTCGTGAAATCCTCGAATTTCATGAATTCCGTGAATTCTATGAATTCCACGAATCCCGTGATTTACTTCAATTCTTCAATCCTTCTTCAAAATTTTTCAATCCTTGAATTCCATGAATTCCTTGAATTTCGTGATTTCCTTGAATTTCGTGAATTCCTTAGATTTCTTGAATTCCGTGAATTCCATCAATTCCGTGAATTCCTTGAATTTCTTGAATTCCATGAATTCCGTGAATTCAATGAATTTCTTGCATTCCATGAATTCCGTAAATTCCGTGAATTCCGTGAAATCCTTGAATTCCGTGAAATCCTTGAATTCCGTGAAATCCTTGAATTCCGTGAATTCCTTGAATTCCATGAATTCCTCGAATTCCATGAATGTCCTGGCTACTGGACATGTATTGTAAAATTTCAATACATGTGAGATACCGTAACAATACCAGCATTTGGAAGCTACAACATTTTGTATTGAAGCTTTACCTTACGTTTCGGAAATAAACTTCCAATCCATTTATTGGAAGTTTCAAGCAGAAATTTTTAACAGTGCAGTTATTAAAAATGCAGACTGGAGTAAATTAAAAAAATTCATATATAATAATCTAAATACTAGCTATCACATAGACAGTATTGAACAAATTGAAAAAGGGATACATATCTTAACACAAATAATCCAAGAAGCTATTAAATATTCTATACCAAATAAAAAAGTAGTTCAATACAACTTCGAGTTACCGTACGAAATTAAATGTTTGATTAAAAGCAAAAACAATTATAGAAAAAAGCATCAAAGGACAAAGCGTAAAAAATTTAAGGTACTTCAGTTGGCGTTAAATAAATTGGTACAAAATAAATTGTTTGAATGGAACAATTTAGAGTGGAACCAGAAAATTAGCAAAGCGAGAATATTTTTTTGCTGTTTATAATATCAGAGCGAGTTAAGCACCATGTGTATTGAGATTTTTTTTCTAGAATTGGTTGAAATTTGACTGAGTTATCGAATTTTGAGCTAATTTAGGTTTATTTTCAATAAAATAATAAAATTGTCAACACATAAGTTGATTTTTTAACCAAATTGTTGAGTTTTCAACCTACAAAGATGAATTTTCAACTAAATAATCGAATTTTAAACAGAAAAGATTAAACTTCAACTAAAAACATTTGCATTTCCAACGAAATAATTTAATTTTTTGGAAGACAGTTCAATTCTTAACAAAAAAGGTGAATTTTAAATCCAAAAGGACGAATTTTCCGTCGAAATAGACGAATGTTCAACAAAACAGTTGAATTTTCATGATTTTTTAACAAAATACTTGAAATTACAAAAATGAATCTCCAACCACATAGACTTATTTTGAAACAAAAAAATGTTAAACTGTAACCAAAAATAGTTGAATTTTCAACACAGAAATTGGAATTTTCGACAAAAAGACGAATTCTCAACGAAAAATTAAATAGTAGGTATTTCCACAACAACAAAAACCGAATTTTTAACAAAATAGTTAAATTTTCAACCAAAGAGTTGAATTAAAGAAAAAATCAACAAAATAGTTAAATTTGTAACCAAATAGTTCAACTTTTAACCTACAAAAATGAATTCTTAACCAAAACGACGAATTATCAACAAAGAAAATTAATTTTCTACCAAAAAAGACGAATTTCGAACAAAATAAACCAATTTGCAAACAAATAATTTAATTTTCGACTAAAAATGATTAATTTTCAGTAAAAAAATGTCAACTAAATAGCTGAATTTTGAACCAGAGATGAATTTTCAACTAAAATAATGAATCTGCAATTCTGCAAACAAAGAATGAATTTTTAATAAAGTAGGTCAACTTTTCACAAACAAAAAAAAACAACAAATTTTCTACAAAACTGTTGAATTTTCAACCCGAAATTATTAATTTTCCATCAAAGAGACGAATTCTCAACAAATAAAGATTTTTCAGCCAGGACAGGAAAAAATGTCAAAGAAATTGTTCAACATTCAAGCAAAAAAAAAAAGCATTTTCAACCCGAAAATACAAATTTTCAACAAAAAAGTTCATTTTTAACCAACAAATTGCAGTTTTAATCCAAAGAGAGAAAATTTCCACCTACAGGATTAGTTTCCTACCAATAAAAGGCCAATTTTTGACTTGAAAAGATTAAATTTCAGCAACAAAAATGGGAAAGTTATATTTGTAGGTTAAAAAATAAATTTTAAATGAAAAAAAAAATGTTCAGCAAAATATTTAAATTTTCAATCAAAGAGATCAACCCTCAAACAAACAAATTTCAAGTTTTACCCAAGTAATTGAATTTTGAATTTTAAAAATATAAATTTTCAGCCAAAAATGAAATAGTTACGTTTTCGTTCAAAAAAATTATTTTTCAACCAAAAAAGGCATTTGTAACCAAAAAGATGAATTTTCTACCAAAAAATATGATTTCTCAACAAATTATGTAATAGTAGATATTTCAAATAAAAAGTATGACTTTTCAATAAAAATTGTTGAATTTGCAACCAAATAATAAAATTCTTCACTAAAAATGATCTTCAGGATGAAACAACTGTAAGAAAAGAAATACAAGGCAAAGAAATTACTAACTAAAATAATAACTGTCCCAAAATTCATTTTAAAAATTCTCTAACTTTAGCCTGACCAATTTTTTATTTGCTCTAACCATTAATATTCAAATATCATTTCGATTGTAGCTTTGTGATTTTCACCGTGATAAAATAAACAGTCTCGTGTTAAAAAGGTAATCTTTTTTCGTTCAACAGAGAGAAAGTTTAAAAAACTATTTTTTCTTTAAAAGAACAAAAATTCCAGAACCATGAGCAAAATTCAAGGACTTTCCCAGGTTTTTCCAGGTAAAAACGAATTCAAGGACTTTTCCAGGTTTTCAAGGATTTCCAGGACACTAGACACCCTGATACAAGCTCCTATAGGATAGATACAATTATAAATAGATTGCAAAAGCTAGCTAATAAAGTTAATAAGTACTATGCAAAGTGGAAGATTAGAATTGATATAAATAAGTCTCAAAAGATTAATTTTTAATTGAATAGTTGAATTGAAATAAAAATAATAATTTTCAATTAAACAGTTGCATTTACAACCAAATAGTTGAGAACTTTCAACCAAATCGTCGAATATTGACGCAAAAAAAATTGAACTTCAACCAAATAGTTAAATTAAAAAGCCAATAAGACGAATTTTTTAAAAGATAGTTAAATTATCAACTTGAAAAGTTGAATTTTCGACAACAAAAAAAGATCATTTTCAACGGATAAAGATGAATATTCAAGCCAAAAAGAAGAATTTTCTACAAAAAAGTTGAATTTTCAACCTGAAAATATGAATTTATTACTTAATAGTTGAATCCTCAAGAAAAAAAGATTAATTTTCAACCAAGAATATTAATTTCTACCAAAAAGACAAATTTTCAACAAAATATATGAACCTTCTTGTTTGATACATGAATTTTTCTTGTTGAAAATTCATCATTTAAAATATCAATTTTCAACCAAAATAGTTGAACTTTCGACCAAAAATATGAATTTTAAACCAAATAGTTTAATTTCCTACCAAATTGTTGAATTTTCAAGACAAAAAAACGAATTTTCTATCAAAATTTTGAATTTTCAACCAGAAAATATGAATTTTGAACAAAATAGTTTAATCCTCATCTGAAATAGAATAATTTTTAAACAAAAAGATAATTTTCTACAAAAGAGAAGAATTTTCAACAAAATACGTGAATTTTCAACCAAATAGTTGAATTTTCAACTAGAAAAAGTCAATTTTCAATTAAAATATCAATTTTTAACCAAAATAGTTGAGTTTTCAACCAAAAAATATCATTTTTCAACAAAAATGTTAATTTTCAACCATACAGTTTAATTTCCTACCAAGTTGTTTTAATTTTCAAGCCAAAAAGACGAATTTTCTATAAAACAGTTGAATTTTCAACCCAAAAATGTGAGAATATAAAAGATTACTTTTCAATCCATACTGATGAATTTTCTATCTAAAAGAAGAATGTTAACAAAAATTGAATTTTTGACCAAAAAAGATAACTTTTGAACAAAATAATTGAATTTTCAACCAAATGGTCGATTTTTCAAATAAAAGAGATTAAGCCTCAACAAAAATGAGTGCCCAAGAACAAACTTTTTGTCAAAATAGACGAATGTTCAACAAATAGTGGAATTTTCGACCAAAGAGTAAAATTTTCAACAAAATAATTACATTTTCAAACAAAATAGTTTAATTTCTTATCAACTATTTGAATGTTCAACCTACTGAAATGAATTTTTAATACAAAAGATAAATTTTCTACCAAGATGATTAATTTTCTATAAAAAAAAGACGAATTTTCCATAAAACTGTTAAATTTTCAACAGAAAAATATATTGATACGAAAGATTATCTTCCATCCATAATGAAGAATTTTCTATAAAAAAAAACGAACGTTAAAAAAAAGTTGAATTTTTCACCCCAAAAGATAACTTTTGAACAAAATAATTGAATTTTCAACCAAATGGTTGAATTTTCAAATAAAGGAGAAAAATATACACCAATTTTCAAACAAATAGATGAATTTTTAACTAAAAAAGATAAATTTTCAATCTAAAGTGGAAAAGTTACATTTTCAGTAAAAGTAATTGATTTACAACAACAAAGAAGATTTTTCAACGAAATAGTCAAATTTCCAACCAATGAGATGAATTTTCAACAAAAATAATGAATCTGCAACCAAAAAAAGGAATTTTTTACAAATCAGTTCCAATTTGAACCAAAAAAGACCAATTTGCAACCAAAAAAGATTAATTTTTGACCAAAACGAATGAACTTTCGACCAAAAATCTTCTGAGAAAAACGGAAAAATGTCGATCAGTCGCATTTTTCTTCAAAAGTCGCACGATCCGAGACTTGTATTTTAAACAAAAGTCAAAACAAAAAACAAACAAAAAAGATGTTTGGAAAATGAGATCTAGAATAATTGAAAATAATAAATAAATAAAATAATTTAAAAGATATTGGAGTGACGTGAGATTTAATGCCATATAGATTTTCCGGCTCTCTCTCTTACTTTTTTTAAACCATTGGAAGTAATTTAATTTTTAGATACCCTCGTTTTCTCTCCTTAACGTTTGAGTTCCATTTCTGACATAAACCATTAACCAATAACAATTCTGACATAACATTTTTCATTTTGCGATTTATGGGGGGGGGGGGGGGTCGGAAAATATGTGTCCCGGTTTGGTGAAACAGAAATCTGGTCACCCTACTAATGATCAAACTCTCCAAAGGGTACAAAATGAATTTTTGCGGCTAATAGCAAATTACCCAATGTATATGTTACAGGCAAAGTATATAATCCGACAATATATATAATCCCTAGGCATTATATATAATGCTCAACAGAGTCCACACCGGCGGAAATATTATAATATATAGTTTATATATAGTGTGAAGTATCATATATAATATGCATTTCTATTATACATATTTTATATAAAACAAATGAATATTATATATAATACTCCACACTATATATGAACTATATATAATATTTCCACCTGGGCAGGCAAAGTATGTAATACTCTCTATTATATAGATTGCCTAGGCATTATATGTAATGCCCGGAAGAGACCAAGCAAAGTGTGTAATAAATATTCTCCATTTGAGCTGTTTTTTTTTTGAACCTTCATTACTTTGGTGATTTTGAAGATAGTTATATATATTTTTTTATTCATAATAAGACGCAGTTAAAAAAACATATTTTTTTAAAACAAAAATTTAATAAATTTTTGGATTTTTTAAAAACAAATATTTAAACTTGATTTTTGAGAAAAATCCACTTTTGATTTTCTTTAAAAAATGGTTTAAGGATAGTTTACGATGTGCTCTAAAATCCCTGTAAATATAAAAATGGGATCTCCCTTAGTTTTCGAGAAATGATTAAAAATGCATTAGAAATTTTTTTTTCAAATTTCATTTGTTCGAATACGAATTGAAACTTATTTATTAAATATCACCCGCAGAGTCTGTTTTAGAGGGTCCCAAAGAATCCCAAAAGTGAAAAATTGCGTTTTGCGAGTTTTTAGCGCTAATCATTTGTAGTGCATAAAATACTACTTTTTACTAATAAATAATTGGTCGAGTATTGTGCTCCGGTAAATTTTGCCGTATTTAAAGTTTCAAGTCCGGCAAATTTTTTGTGTCAATAAGGAACTTTCTGTTCTGATCATATTTTTTTCTACTTTCGAAAAATAGTAGAATTATTTACTATTTTATCATAAAATGAGGAATATTAAGTTATAAATACACACAAAGTGTCATATAATCAAGAACATTTTTTAGGAACAGTTTTTAGGAATCTTTATTTAGAATAGAGTTCGGAAGTCGCGGTTTTTCCGAATTTCTAACTTATTTTCAACTTTTCAATTAGATTGAGGTGATAATTAATTCAAGTTGACAAAAATATTTCTTTGAACAATTTAGCATTATTTTTAATGATATTACTTTGAATAATGCTAGAAAGTTGTGGTTTTCTTCTGAAATATTCAAACTTTTTTCACTTTTGAATTAGTGTTAGGTAATAATGGATGCAAGTTAACAAATCTAATGTTTTTTAACAAATTGTAATTATTTATAACTATCTTCTCCTATAGTAATGCTAGATAGTTGCAAGTTTTTTCTAAAATTTTCAACTTATAGTCCAAGAACCAAAACTAACTATCATTAATAAAAAAGATAGTTATAAAAAATAGTAATTTTTTAAAACAATTGTGCTTGTTAATTAAATTTATTATTGGTTCGCTCGAACTGAACAGTCGATAATACGTGAGATAATTCGGAAGAAACCGCGACTTTATAACTTTATACTAAGAGAAAATTGCTAAGAACAATAATAAATTGTTTAAATAATGTATATAAAGATCTAATTATCAATGAAGAGTTGTATTATAAATCATTTGTATCAAAAAAAGAACCGCGAAAAAATCATAATCAGCGCCAAAAACTCGCAAAACCAAATTTTTTACTAACAAGGTTTTTTTGCGACCCTTCAAAACAAACTTATGGGGGTGATATTGAAAAAATAAGTTTTTATTCGTATTTTATGGTTGATTGTGAAGAAAAATTTTGAATTTCAACTTGATTTACCCAACATTAACGATTCTGAATGAAATTGACAAAAACGTATTTTTTTCTCATGAGAGATCCGTGTTAAACTTCATGATTTGACATGGAATTGCTCATTTCACAAACTGCCCGGGCATTGTAAGTAATGTCAGACCTAACTCAGATCATGAATTTATATTATTCCAATGATAAGTTAGTTAAATTTAAATTTACAATTCAATCTAAATTAGTTTCAAATTCTTATGTACTTAAACTCGAAGCTGTCATAAAAATTTGCCAACAGCCAAACAGGACTTTTCCAGACGTTCTCCGCCCGCTTTGTCAAGACGTACAGGTATAAATTTGGACCACCCTATTCTCGCACTGATTCAAGACCTTTTTTATAAATGTGAAAATCTTTAAAAAATAGCAATTTTGATAATTCAAAAAAATCGACTTTGTTGTTAAATAAAAAATGGTTAAAATAATTTTAAAAAAATCGCCTGTCACGAATTGCTTTTAAATTTAATGAGCTTTCATTCAAAAAGAAACGTCAAAATCTGATGAAAATTGTAAATTAAAAATTGATGATACTATTCAAGATTTTTCAACGGGGCAAGGTTTTTCTAAATATTCCTGCAAAACAAAGTGTCAAACCAATAAGTGTTTATGTGTAACAAACAAAGTGCAGGATCAATCAAAATGTCATCCAGCATGCCGTGTTTTTAATAAATAGCGAGTAAACGTGTGTTGAATTCTGTAAGTGTTTGTAAATTTATCATGCCCTTCTTTAACTGCATTATTATATTCAACATCAAGATCATATACTTTACCTATCTCGTGTCGGGCATTATATATAATGCCTAGGGATTATATAGAATGCCTAGGCAATGTATATAATATATATTCGATTACATTCTTTGCCTGAAATAGCGAGGCATTATATATAATGCTTAGGGATTATATATAATGCCTAGGGATTATATAGAATGCCTAGGCAATGTATATAATATATATTCGATTAAATACTTTGCCTGAAATAGCCAGGCATTATATATAATGCCTAGGGATTATATAGAATGCCTAGGCAATGTATGTATATAATATATATTCGATTACATACTTCGCCTGAAATAGCCAGGCATTATATATAATGCCTAGGGATTATATATAATGCCTAGATTATATACTTTACCTGTAACATATACACCTATTGTACAAATGTACAAAGAATTAGAGGTAGATTACATTAAAGATTATATTTATAAAAATTGTGAAAGTTTCTTTGGAAAGTTAAAGAAACATCTAAATGAATTAGTAAGAATAGTAGATTATGAAAACAAAAAAATCAAGCATAAGAGGATTAAGCATATTCTGTATAATATAAGTTAGTCGTTATCAACGATCTTAATATTATGTTGAGCAATCCAAGCGAATTAAATAACTATCAGCATAGTTTAATGAAAAATAACATATAGGAACAACAATTAATATTGTTCGAGACTTGTTGTCTACAGTCTTGAGGTTTTTTTTATTGTATCATTTTTTCCTCATAAATTTAATTGTAATATTTAGATTCTTATGTAAAATTGATATACATAGTGTAATATGCGGAACGTCTAAATTAAAATTTATAAAAGAAAGGCACATTCTTTGCAATGTATCACTGCATATTCTATGACAAATAAAGACTGAATTATTGTATTATAAGCTTCAATTATTTGTTTGTTACTGACATATAGACGATAAACAGCCAAAACAAACTTTTCAGTTAAAAAAAAACAATTATCTCAAATTACCTAATTTTTCACTGTTTGATGTTGACATACCCTTATTCATTCATAATACGTAGATTTTTTAAAAATCGACCGTGCCACATTTCCCGCTACTCCGCTTTACCCGCTTCTTCCCTACACGACAATGGCCTCTGAAACGTCACAAGCTGACGATTAAGAAGCCCTTTAATCGAGTCGCCACTAACACTTATGCATGCACTAAAAGGTCCCCGAGATACCTTTTGTTTAAAAGTTACAAAAAAGTCCCCCGGTTACGAAGATCTTGGTCATTTTTTATAAATCCTGTTCAGTATTTCCTTAAAAAATTTTTTCAAACAATTTCATTATTAACAAAAAAAATTCTAAACTCATTTTTAGCATCCCTGAGAAAAAATAAAACGTTTTTGCCTCTAGAATTTTCTTCGTAAGAAGATTAATAATATTTTTGATGGCTCATAAACTCTGTTGGTGTATTGTTTATAACAATATTTGTAAATGAAAACCCTCAATTAACAGAACTGATTAAAAACATTTTTCTCAATATTTAGCACGGAGTAAAACTTTTGACTCGTTTTATATTTTTTGGCACGATAAGCCATTTTTCAGTCTTGTTAATAATACATTTTTAATACCTGCTCCTTATTGTTTATACTTATTGTTATTACCAAAAAAACTCAATAGACTAAATTGTTTTTTTTTCTTCAATTTTGTTCTTAATCTTTGAGACAAAGTAAAACTGTTGACTTTCTTGATATTTTCTTGCATAACGAGTTATTATTTCTTCATAGTCTTATAAAAAATATATTGTGGCTTATAGCGTAGATTTATAAAAGATATATTGTTTATAAGGCTGTTAATAAATAATGGCTCGTCGTATGAGAAAATACCACGAGATTAAAAAGTTTTATTTTTTACGAAAGATAATTTAAAAAATTTTTTCAATCGAGTTTGTTAATTCAGGGTTTTTGATAATAACAACAGTTGTAAACAATAAGAAACTGGTATTAAAAAGTCGAACCAAGATAATTATACTGTTTACGGTAAAAGTAACGTAGTAAAAGAAGGTTATCGCGAATAAGTGCAAAATTGTGGGTTTTAGGGGAGCGCAGATTTATAAAAAATGATTGTTTATGAGGTAATAAATAAATAATGGCAATTTTTTTCATAGGTTAATTTGGAAAGGATCTTGTAAAATAAAACAGCTACCTCAAAAATATTCATTTTTGAAAGATTGTTAATTTTTTTGAAATGCGTGGAATACTTTTACACTCTTTGAAATCCTTTTAAATTCTTTTAATTTCCTTGAAATCTTCTGAATTCCTCTGAATTCGCAGATATATCTGAATTTATCTAAGTTCTCGGAATTATCTGAGTTCCTTGAATTCGTGAAATTTCCTGAATTCTGAAAACTTCCTGAATTCAAAGGACTTAAAACTAATGCAAAGAATTCAGAGGAATTCAGGGAATTCAAAGAATCCAGAAAATTTGAAGTAATTAATGGAATTTAGAGAATTCAAAGAATTTCAGGAATTTAGAATATTTGAGGAGTTCAGAGAATTTAGAATATTCCAGGATTTTAGATATTTTAGATAATTCGTGAAATTCCGAGATATCAAGGAATTCAGAGAATTTCAGAGCATTTAGGGAATTCAAGGGATTTAGAGAATTCAGAATATTTAGGGAATTCGGACAAATTCAAGAAATTTCAGAAATGTAGAATAATCCAAGAATTCTGAATAATCAAGGAATTCACAAATTTTAATTTTTAAGAATGTAGATTATTCGGAAAATACAGAATATTTAAGGATTTAAGGGAATTTACAGAAATGAAATAATTTCAGGAATTTAGAATATTCGAGCTATTCAAAGTTTCCAAGGAATTCAAAGAATTCGAGCAATTCAGAGTATTCCGAATATTTAAGGAATTCAGGATAATTAAGAATTACAGGGAATTAAGAGCATTTCAGAGCATTTTGGGAATTAAAAGAATGTAGGGAAATCAGCATATTAAGGAATTCAAGGAATTTCAGGAATTTCGAATATTCCAGGAATTCAGAGATTTTCAGGAATGTAAAGAATTCGGGAAATTTAGAATATTCAACGATTTTAAAGGAATTCAAAATATTCAAGGAATTCAGGATATTCAAGGATATCAGAGAATTTAGAGAATTTCAGGAATTTCAGAGCGTTTAGGAAATTCAAAATATTCCAGAAATTCAGAGATTTTCAGGAATCTAGAGAATTCGGGAAATTCCGAATATTTAAGGATTTTATATGAATTAAAGGAATTTAGAATATTCAAAGAATTCAGGATATTCAAGAATTTCAGGGAATTCAGAGAACTTCAGGGATTGCAGAGCGTCTAGGAAATTCAGTATATTCCAGGAATTCAAGGAATTCCGAGATTTTCAGGAATTCAGGATAATTAAGAATTACAAGGAATTCAGAGAATTTCATAGCATTTGGGGAATTCAAATAATGCAGGGGATTCAGCATATTTGAGGAATTCAAGGAACTGCAGGAATTTAGAATATTCCAGGAATTCAGAGATTTTCAGAAATGTAAAGAATTCGGGAAATTTAGAATATTCAAGGATTTTAAAGCAATTAAAAATATTCAAGGAATTCAGGATATTCAAGGATATCAGAGAATTTCAGGGATTTTAGAGCGTTTAGGAAATTCAAAATATTCCAGAAATTCAAGGAATTCAGAGATTTTCAGAAATGTAGAGAATTCGGGAAATTCAGAATATTTAAGGATTTTATATGAATTAAAGGAATTCAGAATATTCAAAAAATTCAGGATATTCAAGAATTTCAGGGAATTCAGAGAAATTCAGGGATTTCAAAGCGTCTAGGAAATTCAGTATATTCCAGGAATTCAAGGAATTCCGAGATTTTCAGGAATTCAGGATAATTAAGAATTACAGGGCAATTACAGCCAACGGCCAAGCCACGCTGAAAAAACCAGTTCTCGTCAGATCACTGAAGTTAAGCAGCGTTGGGCGCGGTTAGTACTTGGATGGGTGAACATTCGAGAATACTGTGTGCTGTTGGCATATTATGGGTGTGGTGAGCCCAAACTTGTAGTTATTTATAACTACAAGAAAACTATCCACCTAGAAACACTACCCGAATCGGGTAGTGTCACGCCTACCCTGAAAGGGAAATGGCTTAATGGTATACATACAGGGAATTCAGAGAATTTCAGAGCATTTGGGGAATTCAAAGAATGTAGGGGATTCAGCATATTTAAGGAATTCAAGGAACTGCAGGAATTTAGAATATTCCAGGAATTCAGAGATTTTCAGGAATGTAAAGAATTCGGGTAATTTAGAATATTCAAGGATTTTAAAGGAATTTAAGATATTCAAGGAATTCAGGATATTAAAAGATATCAGAGAATTCAGAGAATTTCAGGGATTTTAGAGCGTTTAGGAAATTCAAAATATTCCAGAAATTCAGGGAATTCAGAGATTTTCAGAAATGTAGAGAATTCGAGAAATTAAGAATATTTAAGGATTTTATATAAATTAAAGGAATTTCGAATATTCAAAGAATTCAGGATATTCAAGAATTTCAGAGAATTCAGAGAACTTCAGGGATTTCAGAGCGTCTAGGAAATTCAGTATATTCCAGGAATTCAGGGAATTCCGAGATTTTCAGGAATTCAGGATAATTAAGAATCACAGGGAATTCAGAGAATTTCAGAGCATTTAGGGAATTCAGCGAATGTAGGGGATTCAGCATATTTAAGGATTTCAAGGCACTTCAGGAACTTAGAATATTCTAGGAATTCAGAGATTTACAGGAATCTAAAGAATTCGGGAATTTTAGAATATTCAAGGATTTGAAAGGAATTTAAAATATTCCAGGAATTCAGGGAATTCAGAGAATTCGATGAATTCAGAGATTTTAAAAAATGTAGAGAATTCGGGAAATTCAGAATATTTAAGGATTTTATATGTATACCATTAAACCATTTCCCTTTCAGGGTAGGCGTGACACTACCCGATTCGGGTAGTGTTTCTAGGTTTTTCTTGTAGTTATAAATAACTACAAGTGTGGGCTCACCACACCCACGATGTGCCAACAGCACTCATGTCAGTATTCTTGAATGGTCACCCATCCAAGTACTAACCGCGTCCAACGCTGCTTAACTTCAGTGATCTGACGAGAACTGGGTTTTTCAGCGTGGTATGGCCGTTGAATTAAAGGAATTTCGAATATTCAAAGAATTCAGGATATTCAAGAATTTCAGAGAATTCAGATAACTTCAGGGATTTTAGAGCGTCTAGGAAATTCAGTATATTCCAGAAATTCGAGGAATTTAGAGAATTCAAGGAATTCCGAGATTTTCAGGAATTCCGAGTTAAAATTTTTTTAATTGAAAACCTTCACAATCGAATAGCTTCAAGTCCAAATAATTTAACAATTGTAAAATTGAAAAAATTATGTTGGTGGAATATTAGCATTCTGAGTTGAATGATAATTCTAATTTCAGATATAAATTCAACATAAAATATTCAAAGTCGTATAATTTGCAATTGCAAGTGATAAGAATTTAAATTTTTTTCCAAAATGAATTGATATTTCTTTAAGTTGAAAGCTTCAATGGTCAGTTTTATGTTCGAAGCGTTTAAGATGGAATAATATCAAGTTCAAATTGTTCAACATAAATAATTTTAAATTGAAAGTGTTCACATTTTTTTAATTTCACAACTTTAAAAATTTTTAAACTTCAAAATAATAGTCTCAATATTATAATATTAAATTGCACAATTAATTAAATTGCACAATTAATTTGAAATTTTAATATTTCAAAGTGGATGCTAAATATTGAAAACTGAAAATTAATTAATTGCATAGTTTAAAAAGTGAACAACTTCAAATTCGAAGCATTTCAATATTTTTGAATTTTAAGTGCTCAATATTGTACAATTTTAAATTTGAGTTGTACAATTTAAAATTCAAGACTTTCAAAATCTTATGTGTAATAAAAAATGTTCAGATTTATTTTTGCAAAATTGAACAATTTTAATTTTTAGGCACACAATCCTAGGGAATTTCAATAATATCATTTATTTAAAACGTTAAAGCGTTTAAATAAATTTAAACAAAATTTGATATGCGTGTAATTGTACAATTTGAACTTCAAAGGATTTCAAGTAATTCCTAAACATTTTACGAAATTTGAGAGAATTTCAAGGGATTGAAAAATATTTTAAAATATTTCAATAGGACTCTAAGGATTTAAATTAATTTCAATAGATCTAAAAAATAATAAGCCATTTAAAAAAATGTATTGGCTTTCACAGATTTTGAAAATGTTTCAATTGATTCTGAAAAATAAATTTTTTTTTTAATTCGTCAGCATTTCAAAAAATTTTAAGGTATTTTTTCGGTTTCAGAGACATTTATAGGATTTAGTGAACTTTCAGAAGATTTGAAAGCATTGCAAGAGTGGTCAAAACCTCATTTAGCACAAATAAAAATTTCTATTACAGAACTATTAGATTTCAAAGAATATTCATAATTTTTGAACAGGTTTAGGTTATGTTGCCGTTTTTCATCGAAATTTGCGATTTTCAAACAAAAAATAGTGTAATTTGAACAAGATTTAGAATCTTTGAACTATTATGGATTATGTCATTCTGTTTCATTGGAAATTGATATTCATAACAAAAAAATTATATTTAATAGAAAAATCACAATTTTTTAACAAATTTAGGTTATGTTGGCGTTTTACATTGAAAATTGGTATTTTCACCAGAAATCGGTTATTCAAATCGTTAAGTTAACATTTTTTGCCAGAAATTGGTAGTTGTGATAAAAAATGCAAGGGTATCATTGTTTATTAGGGCAGTCCAAAAATTCGATTCTCCTTGATCGACCCCCCCCCCCCAATTTGTTCGTTTTTCAGAAAAAGAACTTCAGTTACTTTTTTTCAACGTTAAACCGTGCCCCTGAGTTTTTGAAATTAACATGGGGTTTTAAGTGGAAAAAGGTGGGTTTTCGAAAAAAATGGGAAAAAGAAGTGTTTGTTATAAATTAATGTAAAGACGGTATTTTTTAGAATTTTTCCAACATGTATAAATTTTTAATCGACAAGTGACGTGTTTCTATGTAGTAATTTAAAATAATTTCGAATTGTTTAAACAATTTTTTGAATATTTTAATATTTAATATGTTATTATATTATATATTATATTATTATTGTTTACATACTAATGGGCCCAAGTGGGGAACCATACATAACAATTTTGTGAGGCTCTTCACTTGGGGTGATCGCTAGAGAGATTGATCAGCAACCTGGGTCGGAGCAGTGTTGCGGAATAAACGTGTCATTTAAATAAATAACACGAGAATTCCAGATCAATCTAAAATATCTATACCTAAAACTTATATACCTATCTATCTTATACCTATATACCTACCTAACTTACACCTATACATATACCTATATATCCATATACACACTACTATTTTTCAACCGAGCAAGTCACGCCTACCCCGAAAGGGAAATGGCTTAATGGTATAATAATAACAATTTTTTAAATATCAAATTGTAAATCGTGAAAAGTTATTATCTTCCGGGATAAATGATATACAGTTGATTACTGTCAAGACCAGTAATTCTTGTTCAAAATATTTGGTAATTATTTAAAAAACTGTCATTTGTTTAAAAAAATTGTTCTCTTTAAAATTCGTAAAATGTTATTATTTTCTGGAATTATTAACACAATTAACGAATTTTAAAAGTAATAATTTTTTTTGAGGATATTCAGCAATTTAGTAAACAATTTTCATTTGTTTAAACAATTATTTTTTCTGTAAATCGTGCAAAGTTATTCTTTTCTGCAATTATAATGTTTGCAATAATTAACGGCTGTTGAAAGTGATGATTTTTTTGAAGGTTATTTAGAAATTTTGTAAACAATTTTCATTTGTTTGAACAATTTTTTCCCTGTAAATCGTAAAAAGTTATTCTTTTCTGTAATTATAATTTCTGCAATAATTAACGGATGTCAAGAGTAATATTTTTTTAAAGGATATTTAGCCATTTTGTAAACAAATTTCATTTGTTTAAACAATTATTTTTCCCTGTTAATCGTGAAAAGTAATTCTTTTCTGAAATTAATGACACAATGAACGAATTTTGAAAGTAATGATTTGTTTAAGTTATTTCGCAATTATTCAAATAATTGATAATCATTCATTTTTGCCTTTTCATGGGGAAGGAGGAAAAAATTCTGGTTTTTTCCAATTTCATTACACTATGTTGCATATTATTCAGTATTTCCTTACTTGATTTTGAGAAAAAATTACTGTACTTCACTTAAACTAATTGAATTTCATTGATTAAACAAATTAATATTGTTTAAACAATATGATATACGTTCTCAGACAACGAAATATTGAATGATAATAAAGATTATTATTTTTTATATTGAATTATAAAAAAATTTATAACATTTATAAAAAAATTATTAAATTATATTAAATTTTTTTTATGAAATAGAGATTAGAAAAATCTTCAACAAAAAAATATTACTCTTAACATTCGTTAACTGTCTTATTAATTGTAGAAAAGAACATCGTTTTACGATTTTCAGGTAAAAAATGTTTTTTAAACAAATGAAAATTGTTTAAACAAATAAAAACTTTGTGAACAAGTGAAAATTGTTTAAAAACTTGCTAAATATCCTCAGGAAAAAAATTACTCACAACATCTGTTAACTGTGTCATTAATTACAGAAAATAATAACTTTTCACGCTCTACAGGAGGAAAAAATTGTTTAAACAAATAAAAATCGTTCAAATAATTAACAAATATCCCTAAAAATGAATTACTTTCAAAATTCGTTAATTCAGTCAAGAAAAAAATAACTCGATCAATCAATTTTCCTCAATTATCAAAAATACTGTCCCTGATTTTCTTTGTTTATATGTTAGATAATAGATAACATGAAATAAAAATTTTTTTTATAATAATAATTTCATATTTCAATTTCAAAGAAAGCTGTAAAAACACTAGTTTTACACATTTATTGACTTCTCTTGGTAAAAACTTTGATATAAATTCAAATAATTTAAAGAATGTTTTGTTTTTAACAAAATGAATCTAAAGTAATTTTTCTTACAATCAATTTTAATTATGTTAAATTAAATTCTTTTTTTGAATTTTTTTTCAAAATTAAAAAACAATTCAATTCAATTCAATTTCAAAGAAATATCTGATTTTCCTAATTTTGAACAAGAGTTGAATTTTCAACCAAGAAAGATTTATGACTCAATAAACAAAAAAATTTCATCAAAATGTTGAATTTTCAACCAAATAATTGAATTCTCAATCAAAAGGATGAATTCTTAACCAAGAAGTTTAATTAATGAAATTAATAACAAATTTTAACTTTTTAAATCAATTTTCAACCAAATAGTTATATTTTCAGTTTAGAAAATTAATTTAACCAAAAATCTAATTTTCCACCAAAAAGATGATTTTTCAACTGAAATTATGAATCCTTAACAACAATGCGTGTGAATTTAGCCCCCCACTTTCAAAATTTCGAATTTTTGTTTAGAGTTCTGACATCCTTTTGAATAGTTCTACAGTTCCTGATAACTTGTAAAAATAGTTGTGGTGTATAAATACTCTAAAAATGGATTTTTCAAAATTGGGGTCTAAGTTGAGGTTCCCTCGCACTTTTCGAAAAATGAAGTTTTTTTTAGAGTTCTGGGTAGATTTAGCATAGTTCTAGAGTTCCTGATACTTATTGAAAATAGTTCCCAAAAATTAAACACGAAAAAATATTTCAAAAAATAGAGCCAGTCCCCCACTTTTTAAAAAATCAACTTTTTCTTTAATATTCTTGTATTTCCAAAAGAGTTCCAGAGTTCTATAACAAAATAATTTCGAAAAACTTGAAAACTCGAAAGTTACACAATTTCGAAAATCCCAAAATTACAGATAAATTTTTCGAAAGAGTTCCAGGAGTTCTGATCAGAGTTTTGAGATCCCCCTGAATAGTACTACAAAAAAGTCTAATAAAATTTTTCGGTAAACTTGAAATTCAAAAACCTAAAACACTTTACACATACCCAACAAATTTTGAAAGTAAAACTTTTGGGAGTTCCAGGAGTTCTGATCAGAGTTCTGGTAGTCCCCTGAATAGTACTACAAAAACATCTAATAACATTTTTCGATAAGCTTAAAATCCAAAAACCTACAATACTTTACACATACCCAGAAATTTTGAAATTAAAAATTTTGAGAGTTCCAGGAGTTCTGATCAGAGTTCTGGTAGCCCCCGGAATAGTCCTAACAAAAAGTCCAATAAAATTTTTCGGTAAGCTTAAACTCCAAAAACCTAAAACACTTTACACATACCCAACAAATTTTGAAATT
>CAKNYM010052031.1:199405-227233 GCA_932195095.1 Andricus curvator
TCCACACATGATTTACTATTTTCTTCTTTAGATAAAATCTAAAAAGAGATGAAGAAATGTGACTAAAATAACCTTTTCCTATAAAAAAGTGTCTATAGGGTAGAAGGGTGTGTGGAAGGGTATGGGGTGGGGAATAAGGAAATAGAGTGACGAAGGAGTGATGTGTACAAAGAAAGTTTGAGGAGGGGTGAAGAAGAAAGCGATGGTTGAATAAGTGGGTAAAAAATAAAGTGGTAAGAGTTTATGGAGAGGACAGGGAAGGAATGAAGGGCACGAGATGAAAGGGCTAGGAAAAGAAGGGTTGGAGGCAAATTGAGTTAAGAAGGAGATGAATTTGAGAGTGGGTGTGAGGGGAAGGGATGTAAGGGGAGGATTGTGGGTGTGGTGAAGGTGTGAGAAGAAGAGGAATGGAGGGAGTGAGAAACGAATAGAGGCGGAGGAAGTTCGATGGATGGGCATAAGGTGTGGCGAAGAGCGAAGTAAAGAGAGGAATTAGAGGGGATTTATAAAGAGGGTAGGTGAGGAATGCAGGGCAGGAGTGAAATTAATGGTTTAGGGAAGAAGGCTACGAGGGGATTTAGGAGAAGTTGAGTGGTGGATAAGGGAAGAGGGCTGTGGGGGGAAGGGATATGAAACATGATTTTTGTTGTATTGAAGGAAGTGCGAGGAAGAGCTGGGGGTGGTTGAGAGTTAGTGGAAGGGTGTGAAGTGTGGCAAAGAGCAGGGGAAGGGGGAGACAAAGGAGTGAGGTTTATATGAGAGGATGGTGTGAGGGGAAGGGATATGGGGGAGTATTGTAGATTTGAGGAAGTGAGTGGAAGGGGTAGGGACGGAACGAGGAAGGATTGGGGACGTTTGAGAGGTGATTCAAGGCTGTGGTGTGGGAAGAATAAGAGAGATCAGAGGGGTAGGCAAGTAGAAACGATAATGAAAAGGACATGTTTCAGAGGAGTGGAAAGTGATGGAGGGCAGGAGTAGGACTGAAAGGCAGTGTCTAGGGATAGGGGAATTGTAGGGGAAATGAGTGGAAAGGGGGTGAGTATGAGAAGAACGTGTAAAGAGAATAGGGAGGGGTGATGGGAGTAGGGAAGGTGTTAGGGCAAGCGGTATTTATTAACCTTTAATGTTGATTAGAATTAAAGAAGAAATGTTATTAAAACTAAAATTATAAAAAATTAATTCTTACTGATTTAATAAAGTGTTTTTTGGGGGTTAAGAAGTTATTGGAATGATAATAGGATGCACAGAAAATGCAAATGACCCCAACGGATATTTGTAGAACACGAGCTAGAAATTGGAGGACAAAGGAAGTCGAATATCGGTGCAGCGCTATCCATCATTTTGTTCTCGTTACTGAAAATTTACACTGTCGATGTGTATCGTATATTCTACGAGTTCAACAGTCGATAAAAGTAGGTCATGCTGTGCTAAATATCTCAAGGACTGAGGAAATCGATAAAACTTTATCAACCCTATCTTTGCTCTTACTGGTTCAGCCACCCTTGTATAGAGGGAAACATGTCTGACAATGTCGGTTTGTACTACTTGAAGGAGTAGAAGGATGAACCAAGAGAGGGAGGCACCATGCGAATAAGGTTCTAAATAAGTTCAAAAGATTAAATTAATTGGCAGGATTGATTTTTCGGGAGAGATTTTTGAATAATACCACAAATTTTCGAATTTTTATACTTGAATTTGAAAACAATATTCCTCTTTTCTCCTTTTAGCTTAATAAGGGATAATTATTATTATTATACCATTAAGCCATTTCCCTTTCGGGGTAGGCGTGACTAATTAAAGTGATCATATACAATATTTGATCACAGAAATCTTTTTTTGCTACAATTTTTTATGTCAAAGAAATTATTAAAGAAAAAAAGAAAAATAAAGTCCGACTTCGAGTTGGCCTATTTTTATATTCATCTGGAGAAAAATTGAGTTAAATGTTTGATATCTATTTTTATAAACAAATCGTCATTTACTAGGATTAGAATTTCATTGTTTCAGATTCTATTTCAGTAAGTAAGGCCAGTTAGAAAAAATAATCATTAAATTACCTATTCAAATGAAATAAAATTTTATAAACATTTATAATTTATTAAGAAGACAAAATTTATTTAACATATTATAATTTCAACGTTTTTCTAGCAATTTTTAATTTTTACTATTCTAACATTTTGAATTAGTTAACTGTTAAATATTAAAATTAATCAACAATGATTGAAATTCATCAAAATAAATCAAATCTATGAATATTTAACGTTAATAAAATCTTTGATCGATTCACACTTCTTTCAATATTATAAATTTCTTCTTATATTGTTTTGTTGTGAAATTGAATTTGAAAAAAACATTTTTTAATGAAAAATAATAATTTTTTATTTATTTTTTTATTTTTATGGACTTTGAACGTTACATTTTTAATTAATCCACTTAAAACAATTTCAATTTGTAAATGAAAGTGTTGAATTTTGATGCATAAATAACAATTTGCCAATTAATAATCTGTAACGAGTTAAGATTGAAGTTATTCATCTTAAAAGGATTTATTTATAAAAAAACGCTTGAATTTCAAAATTCTAATTTTAAAAGAAAGAAAAGAAATTTCGGTATTTAATTTTTTTTTTCGTAATTAGAAGAGGATGTTTTTTGTATTTTTATTAAGTTAAAGGCGGGCAAATTTTGTATTTTCAAAATTTTTATTGTGTTTGAAACGAGGAAATTTTATTTTTTGAATTGGCAAAGGGACATTTTCTATTTTTAAGATTTTTATCAAGCTAGAAAGGGAAAAATTTCAGATTTAAAATTTTATGAGTTGGAAATAGGATAATTTTTCATTTTTGGTAATTTTATAGATTTGGAATAGAGGAAATCTTAATTTTCAAGTTTTTCTGCATTGGAAGAGGCCTTTTTTGGTTTTTATCTTTTTTTTTTTTAGATGAAAGGGATGAAATTTTTTTTTTTTTGTTAATTTTTTTCATTTCATATGTCTGTTTTTAACATTTTTATGGAGTTTAAGGGAAGAATTTTTTATTTCCAATTTTTTTCTCAATTGAAAGAGGGAATTTGTTTAAAAACAATTTTCTGGACTATGAGGAGAGGAAATTTTGGTCTTCAATTGTTTCTGAATTGGAACAGGGTCGTTTTTAAGATTTTTATAGACAGTTGGAAAGGACGAAATTTTGGTTACTTATTTTTTTTTGTTTTAATTGGAAGAGGGTGATTTGTTATTTTTTAACATTCCTACTTAGTTGTAAGGGAGGAAAGTTTGGTTATTAATTGATTTTCTGATTTGGAGGAGGCCAGTTTTTTATTTTTAACATTTTCATTAAGTGAATGAGGGTGGGAGGGGGGGGGGGGCAAATTTGGTATTTTTAACATTCAGATGAAAGTCGGGAACTTTTTATATTCAATTTTGTACTGAATTGGAAGTGGAGTTTTTTTTAACGCCACTATAAATGAGTGGAGCGTTAACCAAAATGTAACGGATAAACGCTCCACTCATGTATAGTGGCGTTGCGGGTTCAAATCCGGACTGAGACAGATTTTTTTCTTGTTTCTCTAAAAATTAATGACAAGTAATCGACACTATTTAATATTCAACTTACAAAAAGTGGTAGATTACACTTTAACATATAAATTTACACAGAAAAATGATTGTTGAATTAATTCAGAAATCAAACAATTTGAAAAAGGTAAGTCTAGATATCACTGAAACTTCATAACAAATTCAAATTTAATTTTTCAATTTTTATCATTATTTTTATAAATGACAAGAAAATGGAAGTAAATATACATTTTAAGAATCAATGGATGTTTCATAATAATAATTTCGTATAGAATTCTAATTTCAAAAGAAAGGAAAGAAATTTCGGTATTTAATTTTTTTTTTCATAATTGGAAGAGGAAGTTTTTGTTTTTTATATTTTTATTAACTTAAAAGCGGGAAAATATTGTATTTTAAAAATTGTTATTGTGTTTGAAACGAGGAAATTGTATTTCTTGAATTGGCAAAGGGACATTTTGTATTTTTAAGATTTTTATTGAGTTGAAAAGGAGAAAATTTTGGGTTTAAAATGATATGAATTGGAAATAGGATAATTTTTTATTTTTGACAGTTTTATTGAGCTGGAATAAAGAAAATGTCAATCTTCATTTTTTCTGGATTGGAAGAGGCCCTTTTTTGTTTTTATCATTTTTTTGAGTTGAAAGAGATGAAATTTCGTTGTTTTTTTTCTGATTCTCTTTCATGAAATTTTGTTGTTTTTAACATTTTTATGGAGTTTAATGGATGCATTTTTTAATAAATTTTTTTTTTAATTGAAAGAGGAAAATTTTTCATTTTGAAAATTTTTCTGGACTATGACGAGAGGAAATTTTGGATTTCAATTGTTTCTGAATTGGAAGAGGGCCGTTTTTAAGATTTTTATAGAGAGTTAGAAAGGGCGAAATTTTGGTTACTTATTTTTTTTTTTTTTAATTGTAAGAGGGTGATTTTTTATTTTTTAACATTGCTACTTAGTTGGAAGGGAGAACATTTTGGTTCATTGATTTTTTTAAATTCAAAACGGGTAAATTTTTTCTTTTTAACATTCTCATGGAGTGAATGGGGGCGAATATGGTATTTTTAAATTCAATGAATAAACTCTCCACTCATGTATAGTAGTGTTGCGGGTTCAAATCCGGGCTGAGGCAGTTTTTTTTTTCTCGTTTCTCTAAAAATTAATGACAAGTAATCGACACTATTTAATATTTAACATACAAAAAGTGGTAGATTACATTTTAATATATGAATTTACACAGAAAAATGATTTTTGAATTAATTTATAAATCAAATCATTTAAAAAATGTACCAATACCAAATTCAAATTTAATTTTTCAATTTTTATTATTATTTTTATAAATGACAAAAAAAATGGTTTTAAGAATCAATGGATGTTTTATAACAATAATTTCGTATCACACTTGACCGTATAGACCCTAAGTTTGTATTTTACAAAAAGAATAAAAGAAGATGTAGAAGAAAATTTACTTTTGGCCAAGTTCGGAATAGCTAAGTTTTAACAAGTTCTTTAAAATTTGGGATCTTACGACCTTTACCCTTGTTATCCCTCACTGATTTCAATCAGTCGTTTGTAGCGCCTCCGGTTAGATAGAAACGTGAGAAATTGCAGTCCGAATTTCAAACAATGGGAATAGGATAAAAATCGAAGACAGCTCCCTAAGGCAACGTACTTTGGAACTGGTTAATTAAAAAAAAAAGTTCTATATATTATTAATTAATTTTATAATTATTAATAAATTTATTTATTAATTAATTTTAATTAATTTGGACGTAATTTCCAGTAATTTTAAGAAAATAAAAGTGATCCAGTCGTAATAGGTCACGAGTTATGACCTCCCAAATTTTTTTTTTTTTTTTTTCAATTTGAAGGAAAAAATAATTTAAAACAAATAAATAAAAATTGCGAATATTTGTTGAGTTTATTCGTTTTTGAGGTTGTATCAATATAATTTTTCTAAGATTCTTGAGAAAATTCAAAATGATTTTTAAAAATCTCAGGTATGTTAAATCAAAATTTCAACAAAAAAGTTAGTCTCCAACCAAATAGTTGAAGTTTTAAACAAGAAAATATTAATTCATCTATTTTTAGGTTTACGTGTTTATTTGTTTTTAAGGTTGTATAAATATAATTTTTTTTAAGATTTCTGAGAAAATTCAAAAAGATTTTTGAAAATGTCAGACATTTTAAATCAAAATTTCAAAAAAAATGTTAATTTTTAACCAAATAGTTAAATTTTCAGCCAAAAAAGATGAATTCTCAACGAAAAGTGTAATAGTTATTTCAATCCAAAAATATTTTTATTTCAAATAAAAATTTTTGAATGAAAAAAGAGTTGAATTTATCCCAACAGGGGAATTTTAAACAAAGTAGTTGAATCCTCAAACCAACAAAAATTTTAATTAAAAATTAAATACTTGCAATTTTAATTTAAAAAAAAAATATGTTTCTACCAAAAGGGATGATTTTTCAAACAAAAAAAATTGTAGGCAAATTATAATTTGAAGTGAAAAATAATATTTAATATAAAATAAAAATTTTGAATAACTATGTATATATTTTCACAATTTTGGAAATCATTCGTCACGTTTTAAAATATTTTTGAATATACTCTTAAAATTAATTTTTCAAAAGAAAGACTCACTTTCAATATTCTCAGAAATTTTAAGACATTTTTTTTATTATGTTGTGAAACCTTTCAAAACCTTTCAAAACCTTTCAAATACTTCAGAATTAAATTTCACGATCTTGAAAAATCTACATAATATTTTAATTTTTTTTTATTTTTAAAATTTATTTATTATTTTTGAAATATTTAAAAAACTACTAAATATCTTTGAAAATGATCCCAATTTTTCTTCGAATTTTGAAAAAATTCTGTGAAATAAAAAAATTGCCTTAATACAGTTGAGATTTTTTTTCGACAATTTTAAAAATCTTTTGAAATGTTTCAAAATCTTCTAAAATATTCTCTGAAAATAAATTTTGTAAAATAAAAAATAATAATTTACATTTTCCCAGCAAATTTGATATTATACAATATTAATCTTTTTAAAACTTCTTGAACTTCGAAATATCTTTTGCAATAATTTAAAGCTTTCCTTAAAGTTTTTAAAATTCTGCAAAAATTAAAAAATTGCGTTGAAATCTTCCTGATTCTTTTTCGACGTATTTTGAAAACTTAAAATTAATTTTTTTAAGTGTAACCTAAATCATAATAAATTTTTTCAGTAATCTTATTGTTGGCACTGGTAATTTTTTGTTACCGGTACCGACAATGTATAATTTATAACAATATAGATCAATTATATACATAGAGATTTTCGCAATACATTTTTTTTTTGACATTAGAATGTTTTTTTCAAATTTGGCCAGAAGATCTGTCGTTTTTGACACCGAATGTTGGACAACTATAAAATAATAATTTGGAAATTGTTTACACTTTACTAATAACAATTATTAAAGCCATAATCACTTTTTTGATACAAGAAATAACAAAAAGTGGTTAAACTATTTTTTTCATTAATAATAGTATTAACAAAAAATAACTCAAATTAATGACGAAAAAAAACAAAAGTTTCGAATTTTTTAAGATATGAAGATCGCCTACTCACCTCCTCTTTGGCCCTTTTTTTAAATTATACTTTTTTATATTTTGTTGAAAATTCGATTTTTTTTGTTGAAAATTAATTTTTTTAACTGAAAATTTAAGTTTCCTATTTTTGTTTGAAAATTGGTCGTTTTTAGTTAGAAATTCGCTTATTAAAATTTGTATTGAGAATTCATCTTTTTTGGTCGAAAATTCAACTACTTTTAGTTGAGAATTCAACAGTTTGGTTAAAAATTTATGTATTTTGTCGTAAATTCTTCTCTCTTGTAGAAAATTAATTTTCTTCATTGAAAATTTAACTGCTTGGTTGAGAATTGAACTACTTTGTTAAAAATTAATTTTTCCATTAAAAAATCCATCTCATTGATTTAAAATTTAACTATTTTGTCGAAGATTTATAATTTTTCTTGAAAATTATTTTTTTAACTGAAAATTTAACTATTTCATTATTGGTTGAAAATTGATCGTTTTTAGTTGTAAATTCAACAAATTGGTTGAAAACTCATGTATTTGGTTGTAAATTGGTCTTTTTTGGTAGAAAATTAATCTTCTTGGTTGAAAATTTCAGATGGTTGACAGTTGAACTAATTTGCTAAACAAATTTTTTTGAAGATCCGTCTCTTTGGTTGAAAATTCGTTTTATTGTTTGAAATTTTGCTGTTGTTGTCCATTTGGTTGAAAATCAAAATTTTTGATGAAAATTCGTCTTTTTGGATTGAAAATTCCCCTATTTGTTTGAAAAATTAGTTTTTGGTAAAAAATTCATATTTTGAGGTTGAAAATTCAACTTTTTCCTAGTGAATTCGCCTATTTGGTTTGAAAATTCTTCTCTTTTGGAAGATTTTTTTTTGCTGAATCCAACTGTTTTTGATTTAAAATTAAAATCTTTTCTTGGCTGAAACATCAACGATGTATTATAGGTGTCAAGCAACAATCTTTTTTTCATTGAAAATCAAACTACTTAGTTAAAAGTTGAACTTTTTGTTCGATATTTCATTTTTTTGTTGAAGATTTGTCATTTTAGTTGATAATTGAACTATTTTGTTAAAAATTTAATTATTTTGCTGATATCTCAATTATTTTGTTGGTTCTGAATTTTGGTTTTCGTGATTATTAAAAGATTCAAAAACGAATATCCTTAAGGATCCTTAAGGCTCTTAAAACGACTAGGATTTTTGCCAGATATGTAATATGTCTACAAAAATGCATTGTTTAATGTATTATTTCAACAACATAATATGAAGGCAATTCTACTGGAGGGTACATATCGATTTTCTTCGAAAAATGTTCTTATTGTTTGTTTAAAAAAAATGAAACATTCTCTTAAAACTATATTTTTTTACTAAAAAATCACTTTAAGTTTCTCCAGGAACCTCTTATTTTACATTTTTTGGAATCTTTACATATTTTATATAATTTTTGAAAAATTTTCAAAACTTCTGAATATCTTTTTAAATTATTCGTTTTTTTCCTAAAACATTTAATAAATCCTGCGAAATTAAAAAAATGGCCTAAAATTTTCCAGAATATTATTTTTACAGTTTTGGAAACCTTTTGAAATGTTTTTAAATATTCTCTTGAAATCAATTTTTCAAAAAATAAAATCATTTTCAATTGTTCAAGGAATTTTAATCAATTTTTTTATTATTTTGAATCCTCTTAAAATGCTTGAAAAGCTTCTATATTTTTCGTTCGAAATCTTAAAAAATCTACATTTTCTTTTACATTTTTTTAACATCTTTTTAAGTTTTAGATTTATTTTGGAATTTGTTTAAAACTTCTAAATATCTTTTAAACTTATACCAATTTTTTCCAAATTTATAACTGTTTAATTTTTATTTATTCATCAACATTTTCTTTCATTTTGAAATATTCTTAAATATTCTATTAAAATTAATTTTTCAAACAAAAATAATTCAAAATTTTCCCAGTAATCTTAACACAATTTTTATATTATCTTAGAACCTTTAAAAATCCTTAAAAGCATCAAAATTCAACATTTTCACTTACAAATAAAATTTTGTTGAATTAGAACAATTAAAATTAATATTATAATGTTCAAAGTTTAAGTTTAGCTCTCCGAAATTTTATCGATTCAAGGCTTTCTGTTTCAAAAAATTCAGTTTCAAATTGTTTAGTTGTGAATATTTAATCTTTAATTGTTCATTTCTAATGAACAGTCAAACATTGCTGACTATTAAAAAATTGTTCTTTATATTGGTTAAAAATTTTCAAATTGAATTCGTTAAAAATGGTATATATTAGACTGAAACAACAGATAGTTTATAAAGTTTGAATCGGAAGTCTACATTTTATTAGTAACAACTAATGCTTTGGAATTGCAACAGTTCAATTTTTAACGTAAAAATCTGTAAATTGTTTAATTTTAACAGATTCAGAAGCGCCTTATAAAACCAATCAATTGTTGTTCAATTTCTAATACACGAACTACAGTCCAATTTTTAAAATCATTAATTAAAAAACTGAATTCAATATTTCTTTTAATTCAAAATGTACCCTTAAAAATGAAAATCTCAAATGGAAAATTTTGATAGTGAAAGATTTTAGAATTACACATTGCAAACTGAATGATTTCATAATTGAAAAAGTTAACAATTCAACTTAGCATTAAAAAAAAAAGTTAAAATCAAACTTATTTTAAATTGCATTATATATCTTCTGATATTTCAAGTGACTGGATAGATTTTTCTTCTAAAAACTTGTAAAAATCCCGGTAAAAAAATAAATTCACTGTCATTTCACGGTCTCGAAAAATTCCCGGTCATTTCGCGGCTTCACGGTCCACACTGAAAAACAAAGTTTTTCAATCAAAAAAAATTTCTTTGATTCAAAGAAATGGTCGTACTGAATACTTCCAATCATGTATTTCTTCAATTCAAAGAAATCGTTTAATTGTATGAAAAATAAGAAATTATTAAAGCAAATAAATAATTACGGGTCCATATCATCTCACATGCGGCAAGTCTCTCTGCGGCAAGTCACACCTGCGGCATCTCTACCTAGCGGCATCTCTCACCAGTGGAAATCATTGTTCCAAATGAATGTGCCATGAATGGGAATGAATCTTTCTTTGAGATGAGAATATGTGAATTGATGGAAAGAAACATATTTTAAAGTCAAGCAAATATTTTATAGGCTCACAAAACTATTTCTTCGCATCAAATTTTTGAGTATTTGAAGCAAAAAAATATCCCACTGATTCAAACAAATATTTCTTTGGCCTAAACCATGCGCGAGTGCAATGAAGTAGTTCGTACTTCAACTGTAGTACATATTTCCTAAATAAACAAATGGATCCTTTCAGTTTGAATTATAATTAACATTGTTATTATTATACATATTTAATTTAAACAACGCATCACGAATATATTTTACAATCTTGATGAACCTGAAACAAAAAAATTTAATGAAAAATCCACCTCCAGCAGGAATCCAACTTGGGTCCGTCGAGTGTCAAATCCACAACGATGACCACGACGCTGTCGCAACATGGAAATTATAAGGCGGAAAGCCGTATTTAACGCTCACCATAAATGTTAAAGAAATATTTCTTCAAATCAAAAACATGGATATTGAATTTAACAACATATTTCTTTGATCTAAAGAAGTATTCAATTGAAACAAATTATGCCAAATTATTGAATGTTTGATTTGAAAAAATAATTACTTCGTTGGAATAAATGTTTATTTGTTATGAATAATTTAATTCTAGTAAGCAAATAAAACATTTCCTTTGTAAAGTAGAGGCACAGAAATAATATGTTAATAGATGCCAAGGAACAAAACTTTGAATTAGCAAATCAACTTTTATTTTGAGGAAAAACTTTCACAATGAATACATGTTGATCGTTCAACAGTAGCACGAAGACTGGCCCAGACGGCCCACTCAAGCGCGCCTCGCTCCCCCTTCATTTTCCTCGCGCGCTTTCCGATTTTCCTCCCCACTCTCGCATACTCTTCTTCACTCTCTTTGTTTAAATAATTTGCGTCTCGCTAGCGCTTGTACAAATATTGATATTGTTTCACTCACACATTTTATTCATGAATTTTCGCAACTCTTTCACGACTCGAGGCTTCTCAGCTTTGCCCGCAGCCTAAAAACCACAGGAAAACCAAAGGCTTTCCCGCGCTGGTTTAGACCCTCATATCTTGGAGAATTTCTCCCTGGCGGGGTCAATCTCGGCCATAGGTCGGTGCTAACACTTTCCTATGCACGAATGGCTTCAAGGCCACGGTTCCTCTTTTCAGATTTCCCGTGCTCATAGCACTGAGAAAAATGGATTATACCCGGTAATAAAAAATATGTTACCGGATATAATCTTGGACTTTTAACTATGGGACAGCGATCCAGATTATTAGAACTACAATCTATAGATATTAAGAAATAGATATTACAGGATAATATCTTGGATTATTAAACTTTATAATCTGAGATAATAAAATCTATAATCCAAGATTTAAAAATCTACTATCCATATTAGAATCCTGGTCCATTAGATAACCTCAAATATATATAATAATTTTTGCAAACGTGTTTATAAACCTATGCCAAAATTTGATAAACGAGCTCGGAAGTAGGACTGAAAACAAATTTTATATTTTTTAACACACAATAAGCAGGAAAGTGGCTATCCTAAGACTACAAAAACGAAAGTAAAGGAGGCTAAGTTTCTGTACTTGTACAGGTGACAGTGATGGGTAATGGAAAGAAATATAAACTTACCCATTTTCAAAATCTAAATCACGTGTGATTAAGCAATAATAATAATTTTGTAACTTAATTATATTACTTGTTTCAATGCGAACGGATGCATATTGCATATAATACGCGCCACGATGCGACGTACCATCTGAGACTACACAGACGCCTGGATATTTTAAAATGTGAGATTTTACAAATTAATGCCTAAAGATTATAAGAATTTAATATCTAGAGATTATATTTGGTAAAATCTTCATATATTAGAAAAATATTATAGATTATACGCGCTAATATACTTTTCTATACGGTGTATTATTCTTTCATTCTATTATCCAGTTCGTATAATCCATTTTTCTCAGTGAGGGTTCAACCGATAACCTCGAGCGTTCAAGAATCACAAAATTCATGAACATTTATTGACGTTTTACAGCTTCTTCCGAATTGTAAATACATATTTATACAGATTCTGTCACATTTGATGCGTAGACATTATAACACTGCCTATCAATTGTAATTAATTTTATCTATTTTGACAAGTTTTTCTTTTGTGTTCGCTATTAACAATATTAGAGGGCTCAAGGTTACATTTGATTGGACGCGTGATCTTGGAAAGCTTGCTCGCCCCTTCGATCGATACCTTTTTAATTTCGCAAATAACATTTTTCAACGAAACTATTTTAACTTATATCTAATTGGTATCTGTCCATTACATCCTTCAAATGAAGAAATTGGTATAAATGCATGAACTCTTTGTAACAAATGTATATATTTTTAATTTAATTAATATTATTTTGAATTAAATCATTATTGCTTTGATTTGAATAAACTTAAAGACTTGATTCAAATATGCACAATTAATTGATTCAAATGCGTCCGAATCAATTCAAAGAATCGAACTCATTGAATCAAATAAATATTTCTTTGAACGACGAATCAGATTTCAACGAATCTAGAACTTTGGAATCAAAGAAATGGTTTTCTTGAATATAAGAAATATTTGTTTGAATCAAGAAAATATAGCCAAGAGAATTCATTTCTTAAAACTAACAAAAGATATGTGGCTGGTTTAAATAAAAATTACTACTATTAACGAATATTTTCTTGATGCTAAGAAATAAGATTCAAGTAAATGCATTTTCTTGGCTCCAAAAATTCTTTGTTTTGAGTGTAACGCAGAATATCGCACGCTGAGGGTATCGGTCGAAATGGTCCTTATATACTAACCAAGAAAATTCTTACCGCTTGTGAGAAACGACCAGTGCCGGCTTTAAATTAAATGCCCTATATATTATAATGTGATTTTGATGTGGTACATTTTTTAAGGTCAAGCTCATATTATCAGCAAACACGTGTTATTGCTCAAATGCGGGCTTATTAAAACAATATGAAGATTATAGAGTAAAACGTATACAATATAATAATTCTGGTTTTAAAGAAAATACCTTGAAATTAAAAGTCTGAACTTAGGAGAAATAAGTTTCAAACATTCCAAAATTTCTTATACTTAAACACTAAATTTATAAACGATTTCACAATTTGAAATTATTTGTTCAAAGTTCAGATCTTGGCAGAATAAAAGAAAAAAAAGCACAGTTTTGTAAAAAAAATCGATTATATTGGAGGGTATATAAATCCAAGAAAATGTTATTATTTACACTTTTTTCCTAATATTTCTGAGAGAGAAGTCAACAATATTTGAACCTAGTAATTAATATTTGATGCAGAAATGTTTTATCTTTTACCCTGTCTTAAATAAAAAATTGAAATTGTTTCATTATGAAAATTAAATGAAACAGTTGTTTCATAATGCAAACTGTAAACTTTTACATGAGTTATCAAATATTTTAGTCACTTTATAGAGACAATTTTCATGATGGGAGACGCAATTTTTAAATTTAATTTTATTCGTGAGAAAGATTTAATTTCTTGTAACTGAACTTAAAATGCAAACTTAAATTTTCTGTGATAACAATTTTTACTAAAAGCTATATTTAAATATTTTTTATAATTTTTAAAATTGTCTTAAATCTTCATAATTGAAAATAAAGATTTAGTGCAAGATAAACGTCCCTTACTGGCTATTATTTAATTTTCCAATGTTCAACTTGTCTTATTTCCAGTTGACAAGAGTTGGCAACAAAATGTCGGTGAGGTATAGGAATTGGATAATTATTTTTTCTGTGAAATTGATTAATAGAAAATTACTTATTCAAACGAAGATTTCTTTCTTTTGAATGAATCAACTTTTTATTTTTTTAAACATTTTTTAAACAAAAATAATTATTTCATTGCGATGATTATGTCGACTTCTGGCATGGAATAAATATTTTTGTTCAGTTTCATGAATATACATTTGTATTAAAAGAATATTTTTTACATTTGAATAATGTTTGCGTTGTGTTGACAATGATAATTGTTAGAATGCAGTAAATATTTGTTGAATTGGATGTAATATTCCTTTATCTCAAAAGAATATTTCTTCAATTCAAGTAATTATTTGATTGCGATATGATTATGTCGACTTCTGGCATGAAATAAATATTTTGTTAAGTTTAGTGAACATAGCTTTATATTAAAAGAATATTTTTTTAATTTAAATAATACTTGCATTTTGTTGATTACAATAATTGTTAGAACGCAATAAATATTTATTTCATTGAATGAATATTCATTTATCTTCAATTAATATTTCTTCAATTTAAGTAATTATTTCGCTGCACTTATTATATCAACTTTTAGCTTGCAATAAATATTTCATTCAATTTAATGAATATACATTTGTATTGAAAGAATATTTTTTACATTCAAACAATTTTATTATTGTGTTGATTATGATAATTGTTAGAATGCAATAAATATTTGTTTAACTGAATGAATATTCATTTATCTTAAATAAGTATTTCTTCAATTTAAGTCATTATTTCGTTGAAACAATTATATCAACTTATAGTGTTAAATAATTTTTTTTTTCAATTGAACGAATATCGATTTATCGTAAAAGAATATTTTTTAAATTTAGATAACTGTTTCATTATTATGATTTTGACAGTTCTTAGGATGGAATAAATATTTCTTCAATTGAATGAAAATTTATTTATCTTGAGTGAATATTTTCTTGACTAAAAAAAATTAACTAATTGCTCCAATGATGTATGAATTATTCGATTCTAAAACATATTTATCCCTTTTAAGGAATCGGTTTCATTGGACTAAAGAAGGAGTTCTTTAGGTGCCTAAAACGTATTCAATAAACCTAGGTTCCTACCTTCTAGGAAATCATTTCTTTGACTTGATATTTTTCGCATTTAATGCGAAGAAATATTTACTTATATTAAAGAAATTTCACCAAAGAAATAATTTTCTTGAATTAATGCGTGAATCTTTTGCATCTAAACAATATTAACTTAATTGAAGTAAACAATTGCTTCGTCGAAAGAAAAAAAAACAAAGAAAGGCATTTCCTTGAATCAAGTAAATTTTTTTTTTCAGTGCAGCGGCCACCCTGAATTATGATATTTCAGAATATAATTATGCTTCTTCAATGATAATACGTCGTTCGTGCTTGGTCGCTTAGCAATTTTTCTTCAAGGAAACAATTGAAATAATATATAGTTCAATAATTCTAACATTGATGTCTTTTAATTAAATTTCTATTCAATACAGTAAACACACTTTGATGTTTTTAAAAATATTGATAAATTCTGAAATAGTAAGCTTTCTCCGAAGTTTTTTGTTTCTTTTTAAAAGTATTTTTAGACTTTTACGTTATTAGTTTTTTTTTCAATTAAAATTATTTTTCCATTTTTAAAATGCACTATCTTCTGATTTTTAAGCCTTATATTTGTTTAATTTATGCAATTACTAGTTGATTTTCTTATTTCTTTATTTCTTGGTGTCAGCTTGAACTTTTGGTAACATAAAGGCAAACTTTTTCTTTTTATAATAAAGCCAAGAATGAAGAAACTCGGAAAAATTAATCTTTTGTTCCATTTCAGAAATAAAAACATTCAACTCCATATTATTCGTGAATTTTGTTCGAAAAACATCAGATCAATGTTTATTTAAGTACGCACGTATTTACTGAAATATAAGATAATTTGATGTATATTCGTTATAAAGCATACCTTCCACTTAAATTCAATATTCAATTACTAAAAAAATAAAGTCGCATTAAAATAGCCAGAATGCAGAAATAAAATACATAACATTATTGATGTTTTCTGTGATCCTTACATTTCATTACCAATATTTTAAGTTTTCAAAACTTAGCTATTGTGATCAAAACCAAATCTTTGACCAAAACAGTCGTAAAAGTCTAAGGGCGCAGTCCCACGGAGGTAGATTAGTAGAATAGTGGAACAGTTTTGACGAATGAGGTGACTGCTAGAGCTTGTGCAGTAGAGTGTTCTAAAAATTTTTTTTCTCGAATTTTTATGGGGACACCCCCCAAAGGGTCTAGCCGGATAAGATAGTCAAATCTGCCTTGTAGGGAACCTCTATAACTAAATACAACCTCATATTCGGCATGTATAGAAACCCCTTTTCCTAGATTTTCAGACCCCTAGATCCCCATGGGGCAAGATGGGACGCCATAGAGTGCTGGCGAGTTTGCAATATCTCGGTCTATTTTTGAGCTAGGAAAAAGAAAAAAAAGCAAATTGTAGGGTTTTTCAAGCCTTATAAAAAATTTTTATATCGAAAACAAAGACCGACTCCTCGCTAAAAAAAAATATGTTATGTATTTTTGGCTCAAAAATTCCTGTGATTTTTTTCAGATTTTTACAAGTGGTGGAACGAACTAAAAAAAAATAAAAACCACTAAAAACCGCGTTTTTCGCCTCTAGCTCTTTCTACATAATTCCTATGATGAAACCAACCACGCCATCGTATTCTACGCAAAAAAATACATCGAAAACGTGTATTAATTTTTTGAAAATAATTTTTGGGCAGCGCTTCAAAAATTCAGCAAATAAAAACGATCGGCCCGGCTCACAATATTAAAAATTATTGTCATTTCACAAAAATTATTTTCAAAAAAGAAATACACGTTTTCGATGTCTTTTTTGCGTAGAGTACAATGGAGCAATCGGTTTTATCGTAGGATCCATTTAGAAGGAGCTAGAGATGAAAAACGGTGTTTTTAAGTGGTCTTTCGCCCCTAGCTCTTTCTACATAATTCCTACGATGAAACCAACCACGCCATCGTATTTTACGTACACAAATACATCAAAAACGTGTATTATTTTTTTGGAAATAAATACCCCCGCGTAAGTCTCCTTGAACCACTTCGACTCGTTTCACGTTTCGGTCTTGCCGGTTGGTGAAAAGTTGAAAACCCTTTTCTTTCCAAGCCACGTTTATATAGCGAAGTTCTACCCAATCCTTCGGCCTTTTTGGGTCCACGGCAGAGTTGAAGCTGCCTTGTACTTTTTGCCAGGGAGGAAAATTAACTTGAAAAATCGTTCACCCAACCTTCATAACCTCATCCGTTTCTGCATCGACGCTGGTCAAACAAAGGTAGGCCAAAGGATTCTATCTCTCTCTTGAATAAACATCATTGTATTTTGACCCTGTTTTGCAGAAGATTCTAATGGAAACCAGGGTTGGGTTTACATGTTTACGGCCCAAAAAGGCCGAAGGATTGGGTAGAACTTCGCTATATAAACGTGGCTTGGAAAGAAAAGGGTTTTCAACTTTTCACCAACCGGCAAGGCCGAAACGTGAAGCGAGTCGAAGTGGTTCAAGGAGGTATTTATTTCCAAAAAAATAATAGACGTTTTTGATGTATTTTTGTACGTAAAATACGATGGCGTGGTTGGTTTCATCGTAGGAATTATGTAGAAAGAGCTAGGGGTGAAAACGCGGTTTTTAGTGGTTTTTATTTTTTTTGAGGTCGTTCCACCACTTTTAAAAATTAAAAAAAATCACAGGAATTTTTGAGCCAAAAATACATAATATGTTTTTTTTTAGCGAGGAGTCGGTCTTTGTTTTCGAAATAAAATTTTTTTAAATTTTCAAACGGCTGTAAAAATTTTAATTTCGCGCTTCATAGGTTTATAATGCTTGAAAAACCCTACAATTTGCTTTTTTTTTCTTTTTCCTAGCTCAAAAATTGACAGAGATATTGAAAAAAAACTCGCCAGCACTCTATGGTGTCCCATCTTGCCCCATGGGGATCTAGGGGTCTGAAAATCTAGGAAAAGGGGTTTCTATACATGCCGAATATGAGGTTGTATTTAGTTATAGAGGTGCCCCACAGGGCAGATTTGACTATCTTATCCGGCTAGACCCTTTTTTCGAATCCACCCAAAATTAAACCCATTTTTTTTTTTTTTTTTTTTTAAATGATATTTAGGGGTGGCGCAAGCCCCATGAAGTTTCACATGTATTTCCCATAAGAAAAAAAGATGTTTTTGTAAATCTTATTCAGAATCCTCAATATTATCTCAATCGAGTTGAATCTCAACATTTCTCTTCACAATTAGCCATAGAATACGAATAAAATATCACTTTTCAAATATCACCCCCATAAGTCTGTTTTATAGGGTCCCAAAGAAACCCCATAAGTGAAAAAGTGGGTTTTGCGAGTTTTTGGCGCTAATTATGATTTTTTTGCGGTTTTTTTAATGCGAATTGTTTCTAATACATAAAATATGACTTTATACTGAATATTAGATATTTTAATGAATTGTTTAAACAATTTATTATTGTTTTTAGCAATTTTCTCATAGAATGTAGTTAGAAAGACGCGGTTTTTTCACAAATTTTCCATTTGTTGTCCAATTTTCAACTAGAGGGAAGTGATAGTTCATCAATGTTAACAATAGTGATTGTTTAAACAATTTATCATAATTATTAATAATATTATATTTGAATAATGCTAGAAAGATGCGGATTTTTTTTTAAATTTCTGACTTTTTGTCCAATTTTCATCTGTAGTGAAGTAATAATGAATTAAAAGAAACAAAATAATTGTTTAAATAATTTATTATAATTATTAATAATATTATATTTGAATAATGCTGAAAAGATGCGGTTTTTTGGAAATTTCTGGCGTTTTGTCCACTTTTCTTCGAAGTGAAGTAATAATGAATTCAAGTTAACAAAATAATTGTTTAAACAATTTATTATACTCATTAATAATATTATAATTGAATAATGCTAGAACAATGCGGTTTTTTTTTTAATTTCTCGCTTTTTGTTCAATTTTCATTTGGAGTGAAGTAATAATGAATTCAAGTTAACAAAATAATTGTTTGAACAATTTATTATCATTGTTGATAATATTCTCTTTGCTCAAAAGGTAGAATGTTGCGGTTTTTTCTGAAATTTTCAACTGTTTGTTTATTTTTTATTAGGCGTGACTTGATAATTAATTAGATTTAGCAAAAATAATTCTTTAAACAAATTATTATTGTTTATGACTATCTTCATCTATATCGATTGCGCCTGATAGTTGCGGTTTCACGGCAATTTTTACCTTTCTGTCCTTTTTTCACTTAGTGAGGTAATAATTAATTAAAGTTAACAGTAAAGTTGTTTAAACAATTTAATATTGTTTATAAATATCTTTTCTCAGATAAGCGCTAGAAAGTGGCGGTTTTTTCTAAAATCTTTCACTTTGCATCGCCTTTTTATTTATGAACAAGTAATAAGTCATCCACAACAAACACGATTTTTCGAAATGTATTGTTGTTTTAAGTGAATTATTTTTGCTCTTTTCCAAATGCTTAAAAAAATTAATTTAAAGAAAAAAAGCTATTTTACACAAGAGGCAAAAACAAAGAATAGAATAATTAGGAATAGGTGGAAGGACTAGGTCTTTAAATGACTTGTAAAGTTTTTTTTTGGATTATAAAAAGAATTTTATTGCAAAGCGTGAAAGAAAAACTTGGAATTGCAAATCTCTAATGTTTATTTATTAATTGGTCGTAATTAAGCAGGCGAAGCAAAGTGAAAGATTTTAGAAAAAACCGCCACTTTCTAGCACTTATTTAAGAAAAGATACTTATAAACAATATTAAATTGTTTAAACAACTTTTCTGTCAACTTTAATTAATTATTACCTCACTAAGTGAAAAAAGGACAGAAAGGTAAAAATTGCCGTAAAACCGCAACTATCAGGCGCAATCGATATAGATGAAGATAGTCATAAACAATAATAATTTGTTTAAACAATTATTTTTGCTAAATCTAATTAATTATCAAGTCACGCCTAATAAAAAATAAACAAACAGTTGAAAATTTCAGAAAAAACCGCAACATTCTACCTTTTGAGCAAAGAGAATATTATCAACAATGATAATAAATTGTTCAAACAATTATTTTGTTAACTTGAATTCATTATTACTTCACTCCAAATGAAAATTAAACAAAAAGCCAGAAATTAAAAAAAACGCACCTTTTCAGCATTATTCAAATATAATATTATTGATAATTATAATAAATTGTTTAAACAATTATTTTGTTAACTTGAATTCATTATTACTTCACTACAGATGAAAATTGGACAAAAAGCCAGAAATTTAAAAAAAATCCGCATCTTTCTAGCATTATTCAAATATAATATTATTAATAATTATGATAAATTGTTTAAACAATCACTATTGTTAACATTGATGAACTATCACTTCCCTCTAATTGAAAATTGGACAACAAATGGAAAATTTGTGAAAAAAACGCGTCTTTCTAACTCCATTCTATGAGAAAATTGCTAAAAACAATAATAAATTGTTTAAACAATTCATGAAAATATCCAATTTTCATTATAAAGTAATATTTCATGTATTAGAAACAATTCGCATTGAAAAAACCGCAAAAAAATCATAATTAGCGCCAAAAACTCGCAAAACCCATTTTTTCACTTATGGGGTTTCTTTGGTACCCTATAAAACAGACTTATGGGGGTGATATTTGAAAAGTGATATTTTATTCGTATTCTATGGCTAATTATGAAGAGAAATGTTGAGTTTCAACTCGATTGAGATGATATTGAGGATTCTGAATAAGATTTACAAAAACGTCTTTTTTTCTTATGGGAAATATATGTTAAACTTCATGGGGCTTGCGCCACCCCTAAATATATTTTTTTTCAAAACAAAAAAAAATGGATTTATTTTTGCGTGGATTCGAACAAATTTTGGGGGCGTCCCCATAAAAATTTGAAAAAAAAAAATGTTTGGACCACCCTACTGGACATCGAGGACAAATTTGGTTTTTTATGTCAAATATTAAATATAGTAGAAACAAGAAGTGATCTGTCACAGCCTCGGTGGCACAACTGATTAACGCTCCCCTCATGTATAGTGGTGTTTCAGGTTCGAATCCGGGCTGAGGCAGATTTTTTCTCCTTTCTCTAAGAATAATAAACAAGTAATCAACACTATTTAATATTTAATATCAAGAAAATTAATTAGTACCCTGGTCAAAAAAACAACATCAATATTTAAAAATAACAAAGTTGTTCACATAACAAAGTTGTCCGTGAGGACAGGATTTCCAGTGAATAATGTAAGGGTGTCTTGTAACACGACTGAGTTGGAGAGTCTAATTCCTCACATAAATAATCGAGAGGAAGGAACTAGTTTTAGGTCAAGTCCTCGATGTCCATGCAGTTGCTCGCGTTAAATAATTAAGCTGGGCTAACAGTTTCACGTGTTTTATTAGTTATAGATTCTCTCAAATCTTAACTTTTCAATCAGTTTGATCACTCAAAAAATTTTTCCTTGAGAAATTACTGAATTTGTTCCGAAGTGGTGGATATGAGAAAAATTCGGTGAATGACAAAGTAATTTCCAGTAAAACTACTCGAACTGTTCCGAAATAATTACCGAACTGATCATAAATATGAAACGTCGCGTCGGCGCGGTAAAAATTAAAAATGATAATGACAAATAAGGGGTGGTCAATAAACTACGTTGCCAATTTGAGGGGGGGGGGGTCAATGGAAATTAATACGAACTTAGAAAACTTGTAGTAAGTTTCCTGATTTGAAAAAATAACTTTAAATAAACTAACTTGCATATTTTGGATTCCCCTTTTCCCCTATTTTTAAGAAACTTCACCTTTTCCTTATTGTTCCCGTTTTTTATATTAAATATGAACTGAATTAATACAACGCAATAAGAAAATCCATCTATTTTTGGTAAAGAGTTAATTCTTTTTGATTGAAAATTCTACTATTATATTTTTTGTTCGGAATTCATTTCATTTGATTAAAAATTGTACTATTTGTTTAAAAATTAAAATAATTTGTTAAAAATACAACAATTATGTTAAAAAGTAATCTTTTTTGGTCAAAAATTCAACTACTTGCTTCAAAGTTCTTCAAAGTTCAAACCTTGTTAAAAATTCATTCTTTAAATTGAAGATTCATCTCTGTGGATGAGAATTCAACTTCGTTGAAAATTTGTTTCTTTTTTCGTGGAAAATTAATCTTACTAACTGAAAATTTAAAAAATTAAAAATTTAACTATTCGATTTTTTGTTGGAAATTTATCTTTTTTTTTAGTTAAAAATTTAACTAATTCGTCGACAATTAACATGTTTACTTAATAATTCAACTCCTTGGTTGAAAACTCGTGTATTTTTTTTTAAATTAATATTTTTCCGTAGAAAATTAATTTTCTTGGTTGAAAATTCATGGTTTTGGTTGACTATTCAACTATTTAATTGAACGTTAATTGATCCCCTTTGTTGAAAATTCATTCTTTTTTTTTTTGAAGATTCAACATTTTAGATGAAAATTCATCTCTTTGAATGAAAATTTAACTATTTCGTTGAAAATTCATATTTTTGGTTAAATTAAACTTTTTTATATTTAAATTAAAATTGTTATTGGTGAAAATATCAGCTATTAAATTTTTCGTTGAGAATTCATACTTTATGATTAAAAAATCAAGTACTTGATCGAAAGTTGAACTACGTTGTTAAAAATCCTTTTTTGTTGAAGATTCATCACTCTAGCCGAAAATTCATCTCACTGGTTGAAAACTTAACCATTTTCTTGAAAATTTTATTTTTGGGTTGGGAATTAATTTTTTTTTAAACTGAAAATGTAACTATTCTTTTTTTGGTTCAAAATTTATCTTTTTTCTTCGAAAATTAAACTATATGGTGAAAAATTCATGTATTCTGTTGAAAATTTGTATTTTTTGTTAGAAAATTCATGCTTCTTGGTTGAAAATATAAATTTTGGATTGAAAATTAATTTGTTTTGGCTAAGGATTCAACTGTTTTGTTGAAAATTCGTCTTTTTTGTTATAATTAAATTATTTTTGTTTTTAAATTAAATTTTGTTTGCATGTCATATCAACTATTCCATTTTTTATTGAGAATTCATCTTTTCGGGTGAAAAATTCAACTGTTTTGTAGAAAATTTGTCGCTTTTACTTGAAAATTCAAGAATTTGGTAGAGAATTAAACTATTTTCCTAAAAATTAACTCTTTTGTAGCAAATTTTTCATTTTGGTTTCAAAATTCAACAATTTGGTTAAAAATAACATACAAAAAACATGAATTTTGTTGAAAATTAGTCTTCTGGTAGAAAATTTATCCTCTTTGCTTAAAAATGCAAATTTTTGTTATTGAAAATTATTTCATTTTGGCTAAGGATTCAACTTTTTTGTTGAAAACTCGTTTTTTTATATGATTGAACTATTTTTTATTTTAAATTGAAATTTTTTTTTCTTGAAATATCAACTATTTTATTTTTTATTGATAATTTATCTTTTCGGGTTGAAAGTTTATCTGTTTTATTGAAAACTTGTGGTTTTTATTTGAAAATTGAAGAACTTGGTAGAAAATTAAACTATTTGGTTGAAAATTAATTCTTTTGTAGAAAGTTTGTCATTTTGGTTTCGAAATTCAACAATTTGGTTGGAAATAAAATACAAAAAACTTGTATTTTCTTGAAAATTCACTTTTCCCAGTAGAGAAAAAAATTTTCTTGTTTTCAAATTCATCTTTTTGATTGAAAATTTAACCATATGGTCAAAAATTCATCTTTTTGGTTAAAAATTCAACCAGTTGGTTGAATGTTGAACAAATTTGTTAAAAAATCATTTTTTTTAGATTGACCTTCTTGTTTGAAAATTTAACTACTTCATTGAAAATTCGTTTTTTTTTTTTTGGTTCAAACATAATTTTTTTTATCTGAAAGGTTCCATTTTTGGTGGAAAATGTACAAAATGTTCAAAATTGATCCATTTCGCATAAAAGTCCAGTAATTTGTTGTAAATTCGTCTTTTTGGGTAGAAAATTAATGTTATTGGTTGAAAATCGTCTTTTTTGGTTCAGTTCAACTGTTTGAAAATTTTTTTTTTTCTGATAAAAATTAATTTTTTAAAGGTTTTTTAGTTGAAAATTAAACTATTTTGTTGAAAATGCAAGATGTTTCAGCTTGAACGCTTAAGAATTTAAACCGTTTCATATCGAATTCAATATGTTATCTACATTTAAATGTTAAAGAATGTTTTTTTTTGTTAATAAAAATATTTTCAAAATTGGAAAACTGGATCTTGCTATACAGAACATTATTCGATGCAGGATAAAATAAAAATGTCTGATCCTGATATATTTTTCTTTTAAAAGTCACAATAATTTTTTTAAATGGAAAATATTTGAAATTTCAAATGTTGACTTAAAAAAATTTCAAAATCAATACTTAAATATTGAAATTTTTTTAATTAGATGGTCTCAAATTTTAACGTTTAAAATCGAAACATCAATTTTCATGAATAGGCTTAAAACTTAACAATTTTATTTTTCAATTTCAAATTCACGATACAAATGTGCGAATTGTTAATTTTTGATGGTTTAAAAATACAAGATGGTTGTTGTTTTAATCGAGGAAAATAATTTCCGGTAATTTCACGGGGTTTTATCTGTTCGCCAATATTTTTCACGGTCATTGAAATTTAGAAATTCGAACTCCTAAAGCTAAACATTTTTCCATTTAATGTAATTAAAACTGAACTGCAAATGAAAGTACTCAAACTGGAACTCTTTTGAATTTTAAACTTTACAAATTGAAGCTTAAAAAAATTGTATTCAAAATTTTTGTTTTTAAACGATGAATAATTTACACCTAATAAAATGGAAGCTTTTTACATTTTTTAATTGAACAATTTTAAATGAAATGCCGTTCAAATGCTAAAATTTAAACTTTTATGAATTGAACAGTTCAAAAATTTCTGTTTGAAAAATATAATTCCAAGCTGTCATTTTCAATGCTTCAAATTGAAGAATAAATAAAAAAATGGTTAAATTATCAAATTATATCATTTTGAGCAATTTTAAGTGAGAAACAATATAAATTCAATGATTACTTTCTAACCCCTTACATCCCACAGTTCCAATCCCATCACTTCCCTCACTTCTCCATCCTCTACTTTCCATAATTGCACTCCCATACTTCTCCTTCCCTCCATTCACTTACTTTTCCCTCATCTACTTTCCCTCTCCTGAATTCCCCTACTTTCATTCCCCACGCATCCCACCCCCTAAATTTATCACCCTCTTCACTTCTCATACTTCTTCCTCCTCTACATCCCAAACCCTCATATTCTTCACATCCCTCACTTCTCCTACTCTCTACTCCCTCACTTTCCTTACTTCTCCTTTCTGTACTTTCCCCCCTGTCACATCCCTGACTTACACTCACTTCTCCTACTTCTCAACCCCTCACATCCCACACTTCCAATCCCATCATTTCCCTTATTTCTCCATCCTCTACATGCCCTCATTCCACTCCCATCCTTATCCTCTCCTCTTTTCCCTTACTTCTCCCTCATCTACTTTCCCTTTCCTAAATTCCCCTACTTTCCTTCCCCACGCATCCCACCTGCTAATTTTATCACCTCCTTCACTTCTATTACTTCTCCCTCCTCTACATCCCAGCCCCTTACTTCTCCTACTTTCTACTCCCTCACTTCTCCTTTCTCTACTTCTCCTTCTCTCATATTATTATACACTCACTTCTGCTACTTCCCAACCCTTCACATTCCACACTTCGAATCCTATCATTTTCCTTATTTCTCTATCCTCTACTTCCTCTAATTCCACTCTCATACTTCTCCTCTCCTCCCTTCCCTTACTTCTCTCTCATCTACTTTGCCTCTCCTCAATCCCCGTGCTTTCATTCACCACGTATCCCACCTGCTAATTTGATTGCCTCCTTCACTTCTATTACTTCTCTCTCCTCTACATTCCAACCCCTTACTTCTCCTACTTTCTACTCCCTCACTTTCCTTACTTCTCCTTTCTCTACTTCTCCTTCTCTCATATCCCTCTCTTACACTCACTTCTCTTAATTCCCAACCCTTCACATCCCACACTTCCAATCCCATCATTTCTCTTATTTCTCCATCCTCTACTTCCCCTAATTCCACTCCCATACTTCTTCTACTACTCCTCCCCTCCCTTTCCTTACTTTTATCTCATCCATATAAATTCCATTTATGAGAATAATATAGATCGAAATAAAGCGTAAAAATGAATGAACAACAATTTTTTACCTGTAAAATTTGTTTTTCTACCTTAAATTTTTTTACCTAAGTAGGTGATTAGACATATGCGAAAGCCACTACGAATAAGAAAAAAACAAAAATATATACCTGCATGCGATATAAATGCATTTCAATACACCTCCAAAAACGCAATATTTCCATACATTTTTATGGAAATATACAGGGGTCTGGGTGGACCACATGTGCCAAACCGAAGGTTATCGGAAAATGTGCCAACAGGAGGGTTCAATAAAAATAAGAAACGTGTAATTAGCGCTGGCAATAATAATTTTCAAAAAGTTATGAATTGATGAAGGGACAAATTTTAGAATTTTACTTTTCCAAACTTGCGTGAAGAAGTTGAATATTATTTGAAAGCATAAAAGTATCAGGTTTTGAAATCATTTATATATTATCCTTTTGCATAGTTTCTTGGTAAATTATGGACGTTCATAACCGTAATTAATTTACGATCATACTCTCGAGAACGAGCATCTTGATATAGGAAACTTTATGAAGTCTGAAGATCAGAAGCTTTTACATAATTAAGTCTTCGTGTAAGAGCCACTTTCCTCATATGTACGTAGGCAGTTCGTTAGTTTAAGAAAATATAAGGAAAACTAGAACAAATCGATAGAGGATCTAAAAAGTTATACTAATAATAAGATTAATTAAAACTAAAATTTAAATTAAAAAAAGTACTACAGTGTGAAGAATATTATTCAAAATAGAAAAAAATGTGTGTGCTAGTGGGGCCACACGACAGAAGTGAAACTTTAGGTGAGTTCGGCCTCATATAGAGTACACTAATACATGGAGGACGCACATGAGTGCAAAATGAGCTTGCAAAGTGGTGGAGTAGTGGGGATATTTAATATTAAGAGAGTGCAGAGAGAGAGAGAGTGAGAGAGCGAGCTGATACATGTTTTTTTTAGCGTGGGAATAGTGGGGATATCGGAGAGGAGTCCTTAGAGCAATTGCGAATCGCCGCACAAAAGGGAGACGCGATTACAGAGAACAGGTATAGAAAGTATACTTGTGAGAGAGAGACTCCCGCCCCAAAAAAACTTCCACTTCAAAAGGGTACATCGAGGGGTTAATTACTCTGCAATTTGGTGTACACTCTCTCTGCAATCTTACGCAATCCTATGCAATCCCATGCGATCTTTTGCAATCCCATGCAATCTTTTGCAATCCCACGCAATCTTTTGAAATTTCATGCAATCTTTTGCAATTACATGCAATATTTTGCAATCTCATGCAATATTTTGCAATCCCATGCAATCTTTTGCAATCTCATGCAATCTTTTGAAATCCCATGCAATCTGTTGAAATCCACGCAATCTTTTGCAATCTCTTGCAATCTTTTGCAATCTCATGCAATCTTTTGCAATCTTTTGCAATCTTATGCAATCTTTTGCAATC
>CAKNYM010052031.1:227243-238130 GCA_932195095.1 Andricus curvator
AATCTTTTGCAATCCCATGCAATCTTTGACAATCCACACAATCTTTTGGAATCTCATGCAATCTTTTGCAATCCCATGCAATTTTTTGCAATCCACGCAATCCTTTGCAATTTCATGCAATCCCATGCAATATTTGACAATCCACGCAATCTTTTGCAATCTCGTGCAATCTTTTGCAATCTCATGCAATCTTTTGCAATCTCATGCAATCTTTTGCAATCTTTTGCAATCTCATGCAATCTTTTGCAATTCCATGCAGTCTTCTGTACTTCCACGTAATCTTTGAAAATCCACGCAATCTTTGAAATTCCATACAATCTTTTGCAATCCCATGCAATCTCTTGCAATTTCATGCAATCTTTTGCAATCCCATGCAATCTTCTGCAATCTCGTGCAATATTTTGCAATCCCATGCAATCTTTTGCAATCTCATGCAATCTTTTGTAATCCCATGCAATCTTTGACAATCCACGCAATCTTTTGCAATCTCATGCAATCTCATGCAACCTTTTGCAATCCCATGCAATTTTCGGCAATCCACGCAATCCTTTGCAATTTCATGCAATCTTTTGCAATTTCATGTAATCTTTTGCAATCCCATGCAATCTTTTGCAGTCACATGCAATCTTCTGCAATTGCACGTAATCTTTGCAATCCCACGCAATCTTTGCAATCTCATGCAATATTATACTATACCCAGTAATCTCCCCTTAAGAAAAAATATCACAGAAAATTCAGTATAGGTCTACAAGAATTTTTTTATAATAAATTTCTTCTAAATTTTTTGGCGATTCTAGAAAAATAATTATAGAAAATCATAATAAGAAAATTAGTATAGAAATAAGGAATATTAAAATAGTAGAAGAGTTGATGCAAAAAGTAAAGGAAGTACAAACGAATGATTTAATTATTTATTTAACGTCGGTTTTCGACTTTCAAGTTTTTTCAAGGAATTCCAGAGAATTGCCATGGATTTTAATCGATTCCGTCAGATTTAATAAAAATTTTGCGGGATTTTGAAGATTTCCAAACATATCAGGAGGTTTTAATGGATTCAAAATGATATCAACTTTCGAGGGAAGTTTACGGATTTTAAACCTTTTAAAGGATTTTAGGGGGTTTCCAAATATTTTAACTAATTAAAAAATATTCAATCGGTTTTCAAGAGATTTAAAAATATTTCCATGGATTTCAAGGAATCTCGAAACATTTCGAGAGAGTTTAGAGGATTTTTATTTTTTTCAAAGATGTCAAGGGATTTTCAGGAATTCCAAAGGATTTCAAGAGATTAAAAAAATTTCAAAGAATTTTGTGTAGGAGTTCCAAAGATTTCAAGATATTACTAGTGAACTTTGGAACATAAATTAAATTCAATTTTGGGGGAATTCCTATCGATTTCAAACATTTCAAGGGATTTGAAAGTATTTTGAAGAATTTCACACGATTGAAGGATTTTACAGAATTAGAGGTATTTAAGAGGGGTTTTCAGGAGAACTTTAATGAATAATTTTGCTTTCATTTCGATTCCAGAGAATTGAATATAAATTTTAGGGAATTTGAAAGATTTTCAATTATATCAGGAGAATTTAAAAGACATTCCAAACAATTTTAACAACAAGGGACTTCCAGGAATTTTAAGGATTTTAGGTGTTTTCCAAATATTTCAACTAATTTGAAAAGATTCCATTAGTTTTCAAGAGATTCAAAAATATTTCCACGGATTTTAAGGTGTTTTGAATCATTTCAAGGGATTTTAGAGAATGTTTATGTTCTCGAAAGATGTCAATGGATTTTAAGGGATTTCAAAGGATTTTAAGTGATTTGAAAAATTTGAAAGAATTTCAAAGAATTTGGTAGGACTTCCAATGATTTTAAGGGATTTATAGTGAACTTTGGAAAATAAAGGAAAACTATATTTAAAGGGATTCCTAGCAATTTTGAAGATTTCAAGTCATTTCAAAGATTTCTAGGGATTCGAACGGTTTTTTCTAGATAACTTTAATGAATCAGTTTAATTCAATTCATATTCAAAGGATTTCAAATGATTTATACTTTATGGAATGAATTAAATTTTATCTCAAGGAATTTCCATGGATTTCAACAGTTTCAAAGGATATGAAAGAATTAAAAGAATTTCAGAGTATTTTAAAGGTTTTAAGTTATTTCAAAAAATTGAATAGAATTTCAAGAGGTATCAGAAATTAAAAAAAATGTCAACGATTTTGGTAGGATTTTGAAAGATTTCAAGGAATTTTTAAGAATTTTGAACGTTTCCAGGAGAGTTTTATAGGATCTTCTCATATGGATATCAATAGATTTTAATTAATTTGAAAATAATAAGGTTTTCATGGATTTCAACTTTTTAAGCGATTTTAAAAATATCGAGAGAAATTTTTAAGTGTTCGAGTATAAAAAAGTTTTAGTTTTAGATGAATTTCGGATTTGTTTAAGTTTCAAGTTTCTGGAGTATATATATTTTAATATTTCCCATTTAAAATTACTTTTTATTTCGAACGTTGTTTTAGAATAATTCAATTTTAAAGGTTTAGAATAGAAAAATTTTCCATTTTGAACGGTGAAAATAAAGGTGAATTTATTTTATGATTTTAGGAAAATTTGTCCAATCAATTTTTATGTTGAATCATAATTTTTGTAATTTAACAAAAATTTAGATTTGTAGAATTTCAGAAGCTTTGACTTTGAAATATTCAATTTAGCTTTCAATTTCAAATTGTCAAATGTTAATCGTTTCGAATTTAAATTCATTGGAATTCAAAAGTTTTCACTTTCAAGTTATTCAATTTTGAATGCTTTAACTAAAAATAATAAAGCTTTCATTCCTCTGAATTTTGAATAATTTATTTAAAAAATACTAATCGGAAAATATTTAATTTTTGGCTGTGTCTAGTCGTCCCGAAAAATTAGAGGAGTTGGAAAAGGGGATGGACTAGTCGTCCCGAAAATTTGGGACGACTAGACAAGCTTATGAAAAATATTGGACTGGTCATCCCAAATTTCGGGACAACGAGACACTTCGTTAATTTTTAACGTTTTGAAATTATCCTCTTTTGAAATTTTATTCTGAAATTATCGGATTTGGAAATTTTCAAATTCAAAATAAAATTGTATGATTAAGCGAACTCTTATTAAGTCGATATTGACGCTCTTTCTGCATGCCGCTGAAGTAGATGCCTGTCGAGTACTGTAGCCCGAAAAAGTATGAATATCAATTTCATTTTCTTTTAATGTTAATTTTATCCAGCGATTTATGGTTTGTAAACTTGCTGGGCGATGCAGTGATTTGTATGTTAAGAGTAGGGTGTCTTCACCCTTTTTTCTAAAAGTTTCAGGTTTCTTTATATAAGCCTGTTTCAGGCTTGCAACACACAGTTTGGGTTGCTCTCGGAAAAAGGGGAGATGCAGTCTGGGCCTTGGAGGTTTTTAATCTCGCAGGGATGTACAACTAACTGATTCGCCTAGAAACTTAATATTAGGTAATCTGATGCTTGCTAAGGTTTGCAGGCGCTGAGCAGTTGCCAGAGCTAGAAGGGTCGCAAGCTTTTTCGACGTCATCTCTGAGTTCATGTCTGAGTTCAGCCATTGATTAGACAAGTGATGCAGAATGAGATCAGCGTTCCAGATGTCGTTATATCTGGCTTTAAGAGGTTTGAGGACAGAGTGTCTTTTTCAGAATCTTTTGACAATCGAATTGCTCCCTAGATCGCAAGATAATATGAGTGATAAAGCTGAACGATATGTGTTTATGATGCCGTATGATTTAGCGCCTTCTGAGACAGATTTTAAGAATTTCAGTTCATCAGCGACCGGAGCGTCGTTGATATCTTAGTATTATGGCAGATAACCAAAGATGCAGGGGTTTCTCATACTGCTGGTATGTGGTATCGGCTAGTGAGGCGAGAACCGTTGGTAAAGATGATTCTGGTACTCCTTACCTAATAAATGCTTGCCGGACAAACTTCCTGTCGCCAGGATAAGCTTCTTCGCTAGCTGGTGTTTCTTCCTAGGGGAACAAGAGAGTATATTGGAGTTTGGGTCAAAATATAAGATTTTGCTCGTTAATAAAGCTTTGAATAGGGGATACCAAGACTGGCTAGGCCAATAGGTTATCACGACCACCCCTTCTGCATTATCGGTCATAATAGTTAACGCATCCACGGTATACGAGTTTGGATCCTGCTTCCACGAAGCGAATTTTTGGCATTTGGTGTTCCCACTGGAGGCAAACAGGTCTATATCGAAGTCACCGAAGGCTATTTTTATTTTGTCAAAGGCCCAGGGGGTCAGTTCCCATTCAGTTTTGTTTGGCTAGGTACGCGATTCACGATCGCCCACTATATTTTCGCGCGATGGGATGTATGATGCAAAAATCCCTATTTCCCTACATAGTCCACTCAGTTTTGGGAAGTGGATGCTACCTATCTTGTTTATATAGGAATTCGCGATCGTGTTACCAATTATTGGTAATATGTCACATGACCGCAGGTATTTAGCGAAGCATTTCAACCCGTTGAAAGGCGCCAGAAGTTCCAAATAATTGATATGGTGTTTCAACTCGTTCCGACACCACCAGTCATGTAGAATGTTGCCACTGCAAGCCGTGCCCTAACCTGACAAGGAAGCATCTGTAAAAATCTCGATTTCAAATTTTTCGGGGCTGATAGGATTACTGGTAGTGAGGATGTTTTTGATCCACCAGTGGATGTCGTGTAATACTGATGATGGCATGGACATACCCTTATCAAAATTTCCTTTTTCTTTTAGTAAAGATAAGAACTTTTCTTTTCCTAGTTTTTTTGGTGTAAAGGGGCCCATATTTGACAGCTGGACATGCGGCCACTAAGGTTCCTACAAAGTTTGCTAGTTATCTAATCTTGAAGTTTTTACAGTTATTGAATTTTTGTGCCTTTAGTAATATTTTTTGTTTCTTATCTTGGGTTAATTCTATCCTCATTTCTTGGGTATTTCAAATGAACCCTAAGAATTTTGCAGAGTTTGATGGTTCAAAATTAGATTTTTTCCTGTTAACAAAGAACCCCAAGCTTTCGAAAAGGTGACATGTGGCCTGAATATTACTAATGCATTCCTCTTTAGATCTATCGATTAATAGAAAATCGTCTACATAGACAATTGAGAGAAAGGAGGACGATCTGAGCCTTTCTACTACGGGTTTCATAAGCTTCGTAAATATATACGGTGCTGTACACAATCCAAACGGTGCACTGGAATGTTCGTAAGTTTCCCATTTGAATAGGAATCTTAGGTATTTCCTATACGACTCGGTGACTGGGATCTTGAAAAAGGCGTCGATCAGGTCTATAGTTGCTAGAAATCTTATCTGCAAGCTTAAAGTGTGGAGGGTTTAGATTTAATTTTTTCAGGTTGTAAATAAATCGCTTTTCACCATTAGATTTTTTTTTAAATATGGAGAGATGCATTGACCCTACACTGGTTGACAGCTAACAACTGTCCCTTTATGGCCAGTGTATTAATTGCCTTTTGGTATTCAATTTCGTCTTCTAGAAATTCTAACCTCTTCAGGAGGTCGAGTTTGCCAGGGTTTAGATGTAAGGGGGATCTTATATCCTGTTACATACTGTAAGATTAAGGAGTCATAAAGTCAGCTTTGACCAACTATGAGCGAATAGCTTTACTCTACCAGCAATAGTACTTACGTTTATTTCTTGTTGCGAGGTTTCTGGTAAACTTGGTTGCGCTTGTCTGTATATCTGCTTTGCCCTCTCGATTGGTATGTCCTCGGGTTCCTTCTGGCAGGGCCCTTGAAGTTTAAATTAAGAGATTGTGATTTTCCTTCGTAAGGTGTTCCTTTTTTGTAAAATGTCGCTCCTTGATTGGATGAAGATTGAGCTGGTTTCGCGATATCCTTGGCGAGTTTTTCCGCAGCTCTTGCCGACTTTAGGTCATCTGCAACATTTTTGATCACTTGGTCCAATCCTGGGAGAATAAAAGATCTTCGTACAATGGATAGCTTATAGTGGAGATCAATCAAGATTCTTCTAGAGTCCGCGAATAAACCTATCAATAGAGATGAGTTCGATTCATCCCTTTCGATATTTTTAATAGTTCCGTCAGACCCTGAACCAGGGATATGATGCCTGCACCAAGTTGGTTTTGTGAAGTAAACTGGTAATTGTCTTTCATAAGACCGGTCTGACCCATGAATGATTTGACTTCCAGGTTCAGTTTTGAGCATTTTACATCTTGCCGATCGGCTATCATTATGGTGAGATGCCTGTCGCCTTCGCTACTAGACCGTCGTCTTTATCATGGCGTGACTCACCCGGTATTTCCAGGGGTAGGTCTTCTATCATGTGATGAAGATCATGATAAGGACCGTGAGCGGCGACGGTTATGACGCGAAGAGCCACCAGGGCCTCGATTGTCATCAAATTTTTTCTTTTTTCGTCTGCTTTTCGAGTGCGCTGCTTTCCTAACCTTTTCCCGCAGATGTGTTACTTCCTTCAATAGGAAGTCGAGGTCCGCATCGGCTGGCCATTTTCGATGTCCTTTGTCGCTCCTATGTTTTTCACGGCCCATTTTTGAGTAGAAATTCCTTAGAACAATCGATCATTTTATTTTATTCGATGAAACTATTCTCCACGTGTGAAGAGAATCGCACAGAAAAGCGTAATGGCGATATGACCGCCGCGACGCTCCCTGGTGGTTGCGTCCTGAAAAACTTGACGCGGACTTAAAACTGTGGATTGGAATCGTGTAACTAGCTTTACTACTACATATTATTTATTTGGACGAGACGACGTAGCATAACTGATAAATTCTAAACGCTTTCAATTAGAAATGAGACAATTTCAACTTCTTCCTAAATTAAAAAATTTTAGTTTGAAGATTTTGAAAGCTTCTGTTCTGAAATTCTTCAATTTAATATTATCAAATTTTAAACGCTTCTATTCAGAAATGATACAAGTTCAATTCCTTTTCATTCCATTCGAAATATTGTATTTTTTTTTTTCAAAATTTGATCTCTCTAAAATGTTTTGAATTGGAACGTGTTCCATTCAAAATCATTTCATACATTTTTCTTAAATTTCAAATGGTTTCAATTCGAAATTATTAAGAACAAATGATGGCCTAGCCGGGGTTCTCCACGTTAGAGATCTTCAAGGGAGAGTTGAGACACAGGGTACTCCAATTCTGATTGGTGCCGCTGTACCGGAACTAGTTGACCTTTTATGAATTTTGATTAGCTTGAGTTGGCGCAATTTTCAAATCACAATTTTATTTGGAAGAAGATTTAATACAGAATAGAAACAACACTCATCTCACGAACATTATAAATTATTGGGGAGGCTAGTTATTAAGGTTAGGGAAGAATAATATTTACTTTGAAACACATATAATACTTCAAAAATTTAATAAACAAATGCATCAATAAAAAAAAAACTGTTCAAACTTTTCGCGCCCCATGAAAATATCAAAGTTCCGGTACGGCGGCGAACATTGGAAGGGGAAACCTGTCTCAACTCTCCCTTGAGGATCTCTACTCACATGTTGTAATCGTTTCTGATTCGTTAGCGCCAACCGGAATATGGAAGTTCTTTTTAGCGCACGATATTCAAATATCAACCAATCACAATGTCGGAACTATGAGTTGAGGTTAGGTTCTTTTCACAACTTTCACTACGCGCATGCGCTGTCAAACATATATATTCAAATTTGTTTACCACTTCCGTATACCGGTTGGCTCTAGTCGAATGTTGGGGGTTCACGTGTCCCAACTCTTCCTAGAGGATCTCTACTCCGCGTATGAGAGCTAAGTGACGCTCAGGAGCTAACTTCACAGTTCGCTCTCTATATGGGTAATTGTCAAATTGTAGGCAAATTTTAGCACCTACAGTGACAATCACATTATTATTAGGAACCGAATATTTCATAATTGAAACTGATCTTATCACATCTAAAAATTGTAATTCCAAAAGGGGCAGTTTTGAAAATAAGAAATAATAATGAAATTCGTAAACGGAGTACGGAAAGTGGATTTGAGGTTAGGAGTTTGATGAAAGAGAGCGCGAGCTTCTAAAAAGTTCAAAAGCAAATACTGTAACGCATACCATTTAGGAAAAACCAAATATTTAATTATTGAAGATAATTTTTTCGAATATAAGTAAGGTGACGTAATTAATTAAAAGTCTAATTGATACTATTATTTTTTATTTCAAAAAGCACGTTTTAAATTACACAAATGGAAACAACGTGACTGTAGTACAATTAAAGATTCAACATTCACTAAAACTATTTACATGATTTATTATGCAGTCTTTCAAATGTATTAAAATCTATTAATTACATCGTGTCACATACTAACTAAGAAACTGAGTAATTGACTTATTTAACTCACTTTTTGAGTTCTGTATATTTATAAATAGAGGTTAGGAAACAGTAAATAAACCGGCCCACCTGATCCACGCGCACGCGCATATAAGCAGTCGTACGCTCTTCTATGGTACCGTACGGAAATGATGCGAGAAAAATGATGAAGTTTAGGCTTTTCTAATATTTATAAAAAATTAACAGATTTTAATCATAAACAGTCACCTACTTATGAAAGAAAACACCGCTGAGCAAGTAACGGAATGGTTTTTATAATTTTTTTCCACTCCGAAACTGGATTTTAACGCACGTACGGGAATGACGTTTTTGTTGTCAAAATGTTCTTTTCAATATTAATATCAGATTCACAAAAAAAGAGTTAATATTTGAAGTTCAATTTTATAGAATCTTGTATTAAACGATACGCTTAATATTTCTGTATTTATTGCTCAACTGTAACTACAATATTTTACTAGAAAAAAATACGTACGGTAATGACATCTGAAATGACAAACATCGAGGGACAGACTTTAAGGTTCTTACAATATTATTTATTTGACTTGAAAAATGTGCATAAATTAAATTTATGTTCATCTAAAGTTTACAAACTTGATATACGCTAAGCGTTTTTCAGGTTACTCTCTAAAAAAAGGAGAAAATCAGTTTATCCTTGTGCAAAGTGAGTTTGGGATGCCGTACGGTAATGACGTTTGGGGTGTTTTGATATTAAATTAAAGTAAATAGGAACAGAAATGTAAAAAAAGAACTGACCATTTTTAGAGGAATAATCAGTATTTATGAAATTCTAGAAAAAATCAGTACAAGTTTCTAAGTTAATGTTATATTACTGGGAATTCAGGTTTGCCTTCAATTTGACAATTACCCATATATGAAATATAATATACACGCTCCTAATGGCGATTTCATATGCATGATATATTTATATTAATAAACACGGGTATATAAAATTTATTATTATTTTTAACAGTGTTATCACTGTCAATATAATTTGAAGAGATACTTTAAAGAAACAGATGTGTATTTTTTTATATAATTTGTTGATAATATGAACAAATAATATTGAATAACAAAAATTCATCAGTAAATATCACAGTCAACATAATTTGAAGAAAAATAAACAAAAAAACTAAGTATTTCTTTCTTTCCTGAAAATGCGCTAACAGTGAATTTGTTTATAAAGTTTGTGTAAAAAGTTAAGAAATAATTTAGAATTAAAAATTTTCACATTACTGTATCACCTTGTCAAATGTTGTAATCTTGCAAAATAAAAAAATTTGGCTTCAAAATCTTCTACACGCTTTTTCTAAATTGTACGAAATTATTAAAAAAATTTTGAAATCTTTTTCAATATTCAAAATAAAAAAAAAATTTGAATTTTTCCCATGAATCTTGAAGATAATTTTTTTATTCTCTTGTAACCATAAAAGATTCTTCAAAAGCTTCTTTTTTTGAAATATTCAAAAATCTGCATTTTGTTTAACATTTTTTGAAATCTTTTCCAATTTTAATGATTTTTTAATCTTCTCACACTTCTAAACCTTCTAAATATCTTTTAAAATGATGTGATTTTTTTCCTAAATTGTAAAAAAGTTTCTGCAGAATGAAAAAACTGCCTTAATATCTTTTAGATTTTTAAATAAAAACATATTCTCTTAAAATTAATTAAAAAAAATATTTTAAATTATCATAAGAATTTAAAGACAATTTTTTGAATCTCTTGAAACCTTTCAAAGTTCTTAAAAAACTGATTTTTTTCAAATCTTCCAAAATTTACTCTTTTTTTTAAATTGTTAAAATCAGTACAAGTTCAAATTATTTTTGAATCGTTTTAAAACTTCTGAATATCTCTTAAATTTTCTAAAGTTTTTTGAAATCTTTCAAAATTAAAAAATGGTCCTAAAGTATTCCAGAAATCTTACAGTCGATACTTATTTGAAAATTGTCATTTAACTAAATTGATTTTTTATGAAAGGATAAATCAAATTTTAACAAATAAATCCATTTTTTATAGTTTTGTAGCCATGGGTAGAAACCCTTATAGTTTTGGTCGGGTGTCTGTCCTTTCATCGTATTTTTTCCGGGAAGGGGAAGTGCGGGGAAGTGAGGAAAAGGGAAGTGGGGGGAAAGGTCGATAAGAAAATGAAGGCAGTTGGAGTACAGAAAGAGAGAGTTGGAAAGCAAGGGCAAAGTCGGGTAAATTACGAAATTGAGGAGATGGGAAGTAGGTGAAGGATGGGGAAGTGAAAGGAGGAGTAGTAGAGAAATGAGAGTAAGTAGAGTAGGGGTTGGAGGGGAAGGGAAGTGAAGGGTGAGTAAGTAGGGTAGGTGAGGGTGGAGGGGGAAGAACCTTGCGGGGAAGTAGGGATAGAGGCGGCAGGGGTAGTAGAGGAAGTGTGGAGTGGACAAGGGTGGGGATGTGAGGGGAGGGAAGTGTGGGTAGATGAAGTAGGGCAAGTGAGGGGAGGGACGTAGAGGCAGATATTATAGGGAAAGTAGGGG
>CAKNYM010052031.1:238140-251167 GCA_932195095.1 Andricus curvator
AGAAGTAGGTGAAGAGGGAAAGGTTAGTAGGGCAAGGGACATGAAGTAAGGGGAGTGATCGTAGGGGAAGGGAGTGGAGGGGAATTATGTGAGTGGTATTATGGTATAGGAATTGTCGAATTCGATCAATTCTAGTGGAAGAAGTGGAGTGCTACTACTGTAAGAAATTGAGGTAAGAATGAGTAAAAAAAAAAGGTATGAAGAGTTGGAAAAATGAGAGGATTAGAGAATCCAGTGTTGAATTTTATTGAAATTTGACGAGGCTGAGCAGCGACTAAAGAAGATCGGATCTGGAATTTGTAGTGAGAAAAAAAAGGATGACTTCCTGCTCTGAAAAGGTTTAAGGACGGAAGTGTCGGTACAATCGTAGGCGGCTTGGTTGCAACTTCAATAGACTGTACAAGACAAGGACCATTATGTCAGCACGTAAAGCCGCGTCAGCCGCTACTTGAGTATTCGTTCTTTCCTCCTACACTTTGTATTCCCTTTCTTCTCTTAACAAGGGTGTGATAAGCCTTTTTCTCTCTCTTTCTCTCTCAGAATCCCCTTCTGTTAACGACCCCGAGTCACTAGGTCAGGAGCAGTCAGAAGGGCTGGGCTTCGATTAGAAGTGCCTTTCTCATTCTTGATTCTGGTTTATGCACAGTCTAGTTTCGATCTTGAATTTACATAGATTAGAGATTACATGAACAGGAAAATGGTTCATTTTTCGAATTTAAACTACTTTGTTAAATAGTTAAGGTACATTCTAGGCAGAAAGTTTAGGTACGTTGATATTTTCCACAAACTTAATGACACACAAAAACTGGGTCGTTCAGTTTGGCGTCAAAACATTTTGATGCCCATTATTTTAGGTTTGAAATGCATTTTTTCTGTATGTACTATTCAATAATTTAATATTGATAATACTAGCTTCCACTTGATCGAAAAAATGCGTGCATATGAAAATGCTCATACACAATCAGCTGGCGTTAAAAAGAAAACGAATTCTTTGCCCTTGTGCTTCTCCCGTTACAATTTCCAAATATAAACAATTTTACTGCATTTTTTGACAATTAAACTCGTTTTATTCATTAAGCTATTACCAATATTCCTCTACATTAGTAGTATACCTAGAAGCCTACATTACCGACGGACAATAATGTAGAAATTTGCATTAAATTTTGTCGACAATGGAGGAATCTAGATTACCTACATCCAGAAATATGGAATCTAGATTACCTTACGTAGGTACAGTAGAAATGTGGCAGAGACTCTCCTACAGAGAAATTCGGATCCAACTATCCATGTCACACCTTCGTTGGTAAAAAAGTGACCTGTGATTAACCGACAGACAATGACCACCACCAAGTCAGTTAAATTAACGGGAAATTCAAAATTTTTGAAAACGGACACGAAAAATGATCATCTGTCGGTAAAAGATCAGCCGCTGGTTTACTGCCGTTTAGTTCGGAACAGAACCCTGCCCCAAAAACCTCCCAGGTATACTACTTACATTTTTTAACGATTACGATAATCAAAATTTCAAAATTTAAATTTGTAAAAGAGTTAGAGGTAAAATATAGAGCATCAGTCTGCTGAATTTTAATTAGAATGCATCATTCTTCTGCTTTTGACTGAAGAATGTTTTCATCTTTATAATTCATGTATAATTTATTTATTATTTTTCAATACACATCTAAATGCCAAGACCTTCCATTTTGGCCATCTTTGAAAACAATCAAACTAAAAGAAAAAATTTCAGCACAGTGGTCAAAAAATGAAATTTCCACATTTTTCTCATTTTTCAATCATTGATAATAAGGAAACGTCAGTATAACGTAACAAATTTTGTTAAAGGTCAAGACATTCAATTTGAATCATTCCCGAAAAAATTGGACTAATAGCTTTCAAAACTGAGTGGTCTTAAAAAAGATTTTTTTTAATTTTTCTTATCTTGCAACCTCTAATAAAAAAAACATACTATAAACAAACAAATTTTTTTTTTAAGATAGTGTGGTAATTTTTTATTTTTATAACCAGAGTTCATAAAAAATTTGCAGATTTTTTTTGGTTGAACAACTTTTGTCTCTTCATTTTTTTCGTCTCTTGTGTCGCTTTTCCAAAAGTTAAATTTTTTTATTTTTAATCCTGTTTTTTACGATTAAAAGAAAATCTACTTGTTCTATCTAAAAGTTATTAATAAGAAATTTGTAGATCCTTTTTGGGTGAACAACTTTTGTCGATTGATTTTTTTTCGTACCTTTTGTCGTTTTCGAAAAAATTTAATTTTTTGTCTTTAGTGTTATTTTTACGATTAAAACAAAAACTTCGCGTCCTATCAAACAATTATCTATGACACATTTATAGCTCTTTATTGGATAAACAACTTTTGTCAATTCATTTTTTTAATAGTTTGTTTTGTTTCTGCAAAAATTAAATTTTTTATTTTTTAATGTTGCTTTCCACGAATAAAACAAAAAACACGCATACTATCAAAGAATAATGTATCACAAATTTATAGATCTTCTTCGGATGACCAACTTTTGTTTCATTATTTTTTTTCGTAGCTTGTGTTGTTTGTCCAAAAATTTACTTATTTTAATCTTTGAAGCGGTTTTTTACACATTTAAACAAAAACAACTATCGCTTCTTGACATTTTTTCAAAAAATGGTAGAATTTTAATAAGTGGTGACTTGTTTTTTCGGAAAACCATTCTCTAAAACTCTACTGTTTCCAAATGTGAAAATAAATTTTGCTATGGTTGAAATCGTCAAAACAATTTTTTGAAAAGAAAATGTTTTTCAAAAAAGCAACTATATTCATAGACCATTCATTAATTTTCAAAATTGGAAACTTAAGAGTTGTAAGGAATGTTTGCCCCGAAAAAATAAGCCCCGGTTCAGTGAAATCCAACAATTAAAAAAAATTTGGGGACAGTAAGAAGAAATTCAATTAAAGAAACTATTGTTGAAATAATAATTTTAACCAGTTTTAAATTTTGTGCATGAAAAACAATTTTTGATGATGATATAATTTTAATTTTTAAAATCAGACAAACGAAATTTCCTCATTTTTCTAATATTTTACACACTAATAACAAAAAATCAATAATATGACATAGAAATGTTTATTTTTCAATTTCCATATAAATATCAAGACCTTCAATTTGAGCCATTAGAGATTTTAGAGGACTAATAGAAAAACTTTCAGCATAGTCGTCTAAAAAACGAAATTTCCTCATTTTTCTTATACTTATATCTTTTTTAACAAAAAACGACAGTACGAGATAGCAAATTTTATTTTTTGATCCAGATTTCACGAAATCCTCTGAAATTGTGGATATACTTTGGAATTAAAAAAAATTGCAATCCTTTGAAATCCCCTGAAATTTTAATCCATTTAAATCTCTTAAAATCCGTTGAAATCTTTTAAAATCTCTTGAAATCCGTGAATATCGTTTTTCAATATCTTAAAACCATAAAAATCATCAAAATCTGTCGAAATCTGGAAATTCGATTAAATTCCTTAAGGACCCTTCAAATCTTGTAAAATTCCTTGAAAAATTGAGATTCTTTCTGAACTTGTACTAGGTAATTTCTCCAAACTTTAGAAATCTGTTTAAATCATTTGAAATACTAATTAAAAATTTTCGTAATCCTTTGCAATCTTTTGAAATGCCTTGAGATCTCATGAAATCCCTAAAAAGCTTTGGAAATCTCGTTAAATTCCGTAAAAATGGTGTAATTCTTTGAAATACTTTTTAGTTCTTCGAAATACCTTAAAATCCCTTAAATCATGTTTATACTTTTTTTATTAAGGGTGGTTGAAAGGCCCAAAACTAGACCTCAAACTTTCTTCAAATAATTACTCTGTAAATTCGAATCAGTAAAAATTTAGTGAGAATCAGTGGAATCTCATTGTAAATCAGTGACGTATTTCTAGCTATTTGAATCAGTGAAATCCAATGAGAATCAGTGATTTTTAATCATTCAATGCTGAAAATATATAAGCTGTATGAAAAAAAAAATTATAAATGTTCAAACCCATAAAGAGGGTTGTTTTTTTAACTTTTAAGGATAGTATTTTGAATAAATGTATGGTAAAATTATTTTCAGCAATGCCTACAATCATTTTACTGATATACATATTGCTTCAACGTAAGTCCTTTAAACATTTTTTGATTTATAAAGATTTGCACAATTATTTTTACAACAAATGAAATAAAATAGGGGTGGTGAGAAAATAATAAAATTTTTTTGGACCCCCTTAATAAGGGTCTCATCTAAATTATGATAGAGAGAGGGTTCACTGTAAAAAAAAAGTATCATTTCAAGGCTAGTTTTCGGTATTGAAACAGTCCTCCAAAAATATAGTCTCGGGTGGCTCCATTCTAATGCCCCTTTATTTTGATGCCGCTAAACGACGTTTTAGTACAACTTTTTTGAATCAAAACAGGACTGAAGTGAGGATCAAATTTCAATGACGTAACGTAGCACATGGGAACGTCAAACGTCCGTGAACTGTCACTGTAACTTTTTTCGTGTTGTTTTGACGGTTATATGGCTTTCGTCATGTAGAGTCGTTACAAAAATTTACAAAAAAGTCGTTCTTAAAAATGTAACAATAAAACGGGTTCTTTATAAAATTATTGTAAAAACGGTCCTGTGGAGTTTTCTACTGGTGTTTCTAAGTTTATTTATCACATTAATTATGCCAAAGTGTATCGATCCCGGGTGCGAATCAGGTTACAATAGTGAACTCAGAGAACCTGAATATGAAAAAGATAATATTTTCATCGTTCCGGAGGACCCAGCTATTAAAGCTTTATGGCAAAAAGACTTTCTCCACGAGAAAATCCTAAAAGGATCTAATGGCACTATTTTGAGAATGGTAAGTGATTATGTAATTACCGTAAAACTGAAATCAAAATTTAAAGATAAAACAAAAGTAAATTCTTTTTTATTCAATAAACTGTATTTATTAGGTATTTTCACTTACTAATCGTTTAAAAAAAGTAACATTAATTTAAGATTTTGGTCGCATGAATTGTTAAAGAAGGAAAATTGAGGTTAGTATCATACATTTTGTAGCCTTCTAATTTAATCCTGAAATTAACGTCACTTTCTTGTATCCTACTCAAATAAGACATTGACTAGACTAACTTGGTACATATTTTTTATTCTGAAAATTACTAAAAATATGAATAAATTGTGTTTGTTGTTGCACTTGCTGGCGGGAAAACAAACCGAATTTTTTTGAAACGAGTAGTAAGTGAAAATACCTAATAATACAGTTTATTGAATAAAAAAGAATTTAATTTTATTTTATTTGTAAATTTTGATTCCGATTTTACAGTAAATATATAATTATTTACCTTTAACAAACTAGTGCCATCGGGTCCTTTTAGTATTTTCTCGTGGAGAATGTCTTCCTTTAAAAAATGTTTACTATAAACGAACTGGCCAGCTTTCACGGTAAAATTTTTCAGAATTAAAGCTTTTTGCCATAAAGCTTTAATAGCTGGGTCTTTCGAAACGACGGAAAAATTAATTTTTTTCAAATTCAAGATCTTCGGGTTCTCCGAGTTCACTTTTGTAACTTGATTTGCACCCCGCAGCGTTACACAGCGGCATAATTAATGCGATAAACATAAAAACAGTAGTAGAAAACTCCACCGGGCCATTTTCACAATCATTGTTTAATGTATTACATTACAGGTCAAATTTGTCAAAAATTAAAAGAGGAACTTCGTTGATTGCAAATCCGCACTATTTTATTCTGCAAGCGACGGAAGTGTAGGTCAAATCCAAATTAATCATGCAGTGGCAAAATTAATCACTTTAGATGAAAATTACAATCTCCAGTACCCGAATTTTAAACTCTTTGATTTTATAAAATCAATCGAAAACTCGTTTTACTCTTCTTGTGCAGAACATGGGAAGGAAGTTTTGGCCTACACTTTTCACTTATATTTGCAGAATAGAATGCGCCAGTTTGCTAAAATTTCTTTAGCTGATTCCAAAAAAAAGCTAATATGCAGAAAAAGAAATTATCGAAATTAGCTGAAACCTAATTCTAATTCGTAATTTATTAAAGACTTCGAAAAATAAGTTGCCAAAGATGAAAATATTCGTTAATGGTCTTTCTTTGAGAGTTATTATTATTATTATTATTATTATACCATTAAGCCATTTCACTTTCGGTGTAGACTATACAAATTAGAGATGTGCAGTCGTTTATTCGAATTTGTAATGCAAATTTAGACACGCCTGGAAAGTTGGTTTTTTCGAAATAGAACAAAATTTAAATGTACATCAAACAGGTTTGATTTCCTTAAGCTATTAAAATTTCTAAATCAAAAAAACCTTTTTTTTTGTAAAAGAAATGACTCCAAAACTCAAGTTGAATATTTGAAATTCGATTTATTCGAATATTCGAACAAGTCGAATATCGAAGATTCTACTTAAATTTTTGATCCATTTTTACACCAAAAAAAAGTTATTTTGATTTTAAAAATTGTAATAATTCAAGGAAATCAAGGCGGTTTGATGGACAGTCAAATTTTTTTCTATTTCGAAAAATCCAATGTTCCAAGCGTTCTTGAATTTGTATTAAAAATTCAAATAAACGACTGCACGGCTCTGATAAAAATTTTCAAATATCTTAGCTTGGTTAGAAAGTCTATTTGATTTTAAACATATATCATTTCGTTATTTGTAATACAAAATAATATTATATGATGTATCATATTACTTGTTTGTAATATATAGATATAATAATTATATTTATTATATGGGTTATTCTTCACGCGGAGGGCACTTGAAAAATAGACGATTTTTTCAGTGACCTCAAAAACATATAATAAACATGGTCTGACCCCCGGACTTAAAAAAAAAATTTATGAGGTTTTTTGAGGTTACCTCAGAACGCTGACGTGCTTGGGGCTTTTGGACTTTGGATTCGTATTCAGCGACCCCAAAAACATATAGTAAACATGGTCTGACCTCCAGACCCGGAAAAATATTTTTTATGTGGTTTTTTGAGGTTATGTCAGAATCCTGACGTGCTAGGGTCTTTTTAACCTCGGATTCGGATTCTCTGTTCATTTGCTTCGAGTTTAATTAACAAAATAAGCATAATTTCCAAAAAACATTTATAAGGAATTAATGATAATCGTTGATAGTTTTAACTCAATTAAGTACATAGAAATAATCAACGAGATGTGAATCTAACTCGCAAGCACGTCGTGTGAACACGCCGGTATAAACCTAACCTAAATCTGTCAAATGAAATTCAGGATCTTCAGGATCGTAACAAGTCGTAATTAGGTATTTCAGGTTTGGGTGGGCGAAATCCAAGACTCCGAGATGTCTGCACACCGAGGGCCAAACAATAATACCAATTGCATGGGACAAAACTTTATTTTTTTATTTAGACAAAAATTATTTTTCCTTGTAAGTTTTCATGATTGATATAGCTTTTTAATAATAAAAATAGTATATCTAAATTAGGTATTTCAGGTTAGGTGGGGGAAATCCAAGATGTCTGCAAGCCGAGGGCCAAACAATAGTACCAATTGCATAGGACGAAACTTTATTTTTTCAATAATTAAAAAAATAACTATTTTTTAATGTAAGTGTGTTTGCACATTATTTTTTATTTTCTAAAAGCTATTCAGTTAGATAAAAAAACGATTAAAAAAATTTGTCATGATTTTATTATGTAATTAAATAGCTTTTTAAAAATAAAAAATAATATCCAAATAAATTATTGTGAAAAGCCATCCGGGTATCTCCAATTTCAGCCCCTAACCCTACTTCCCCGAGAAAGATGTGATTTAAGCACCTAGGCTACCAGGAAGGACCTTTGGAAGAACATCCACCTCATTACTTTTCAATCATTGTAATATATGAATTTTTCATTACTGAATAATAATTCAAAACGACTTTACAAACTTTTGTAACTTTTACAATTAAAAAAATTAATTCTATGCATCATTCTCAATTTAAACGTTGTCTTATATTCAAATAAATAATTAATATTTATTATATTTATTAGTATGTAATAATTACATATTTATTCACCAGTTTCCTCTTTTTAAAATAATGCCACCTTTTTCCCCTTTTCTATTTTCTCTGTCACATTTCAAAAGTAAAAGAAAATTTAAGCAATGAAGAATTCTCATAAAAGCATGAAGTTGCAAGCAATTGAAACAATAAACCCTATGCATTATTTTAGTTCTCTAGTACGTACCACTTTTCAGTCTGAAGTTAGCAAAGTAAAATAGTACGAACGATGGCATCAAAACAAGACGATTTGGTATTATAACAGGACGCTAAAAAAGTGATGCTCAATTAAAATGGAACCATAGTTTTTACAGTGTTAGATAGGGTATTATTAATAAAAAATTATTTAAATTGAATTCAGATGTATAGATATAATTTATATACATAATATTGAACGAGATTTATATAGATATTATAAAGACCTCATCTACATATAATTTTCATGAGAAAAATCTCAGCGGATTATGATAAATACTATGTGGATCTTTAAGATTTTCTGAATCAAATGGTGTTTTAATAATTGTTATAAAAATTTGTTTTCAAGAGCTTTTTAATAAAATACAAAGAAAAATGACATTATTTAGTCAAGTGATCGAAAATATGTCTTTTACTTGATCCCAGAGCTAAAAATATAATACAAAAAATTTTTAAAAGTTCTGGTAAATCTTTAAAACATTTTCAAAATACAATATAGGTTTCAAAATTTCAAAATGTTTGAAAATCTCGTTTATAAAAGCATTTTCGTTTGTAGAATAATGCACATAAATTGCTAATTGATTATTAAAAACTGAATGAAAATGATCATTTGCAAAGAACATGATTTTGAATAGACCATTGTATAAACAAGGTTTTGAAGAATTATGAAATTTCCAAATCTGTACTACATTCCAAAAATATTGTCGAGCACAGAAGAAATTTTTCAATTTTTTTTTTTTCGAATTTCATAGGATTCAGAAAATGTCACAGATCCATGTAGTATTTATCAAAATGCTCTGAGTTTGATTCTGATGCAATATAGCTCTCCAAAGTCTAGGGTCGCCGATTTTTTAATCCTACTTTAATTACCTATCGAATTAACAAAAATTAGTGCTTTCAATTAAAATTTATTCTTTATTTGTCTATATTTTTTAAATTCAAATTTTATTTTTATGAATTAGATATTTATTATCCAATTTAAACCACTTCTATTATTAATAAAATATAATTGTTTAATACTGATTTCTACTTAATTAATAGTATTCTCACAATTAGTAACTGATTAACATTAAAATTCAAACACATATATCATTTCAAACTCATTCAATAAAAGTAACGTTCTTCATTTTATTAAAAAAAGATTAATTTGACTCGAGTGCAGATAGGAAAAATTCATTTTTCTAAGTGCAGGACTGAAAAAATTTATTATCGCAGTTTAAATGAAAGAGAGCACTCGCAGAAAGTGAGAGAGAGATAACAATATTGCTCAATTTGCATTATGCTTCTCCGAAGATGGGGGACGTACGTGACTCTATCAAAGAAATATCTTCCTGAAGATTTTCTGTCTCTAACATTTGTCGGCATTCTCGAATTTCCAATTCAATTTCCTGAAATTGGCAGAAATTTTTAAATGATGGTAATTTGAATCTCACCTTTCAATTATTCTGTTCGTTATCTCCTTTATTGATTTAAAGTTATTTATATCAATAAACTAAAATCCAATTATTGAAAAGCGCATGGCACCATTTTCGATTATTTCTCGAATCATCTCGAAATTACTCGAAACAATTTAAAACTATTGTTGTCGGAAAACCCATGTCCTTGATTGGATGAAGTTTTCATTTTTTTTGCCGCTTGAAAAATGTCTGCAAACTTCAGGTTTATGGGAAATGTGAGGTTATCTAAATAATATATGTATATTCGATAATAATAATCAATGAGAGAAAGGTTTCCAGCATTTTGATATACAAAATGTAATTAGTAGATTTCAAAAATGAAGAAGCTTTTTGAGAACTTTAAAAGGTTTGAAGAGAATAAAAATATTTCTTAAAATTCCTCAGAAAATATAAACAGATTTTTTATTTTGAAAATAAATTTGAAGAGAAAATTGACATAGATTTTAAAAGGTTTGAAATTATTTTCTAAAATTACGAAGAAGAATGGGAAAGATTTCCAAGCAAAATCTTTTGATTAGCAAGATTAAAAAGACTTATACAAAATTCGAGTAAGTTTAAGACATTTAGAAATTTTTTAAATATTCAAAATCAATGTAAAAGTTGAAAATATTTCAAAAGTTTTAAAAAACGTTCATTTTTGAATATTTGGAAAAAACAAATTTTAAGCTTCTTAAGGATTTTCAGAGAATTCACGATAATAAAAAAATTTCTTAGAATTCATGGGCAAATTTGAACTGATTTTTTATTATCTTAAATTAATTTTAAGAGAATATTTAAAATCACGTTGAAAGATGATAAGAGATTTTAAAAGATTACAGAAGATTTCTAACATCGTCATAACAGATTGTGGAAGATTTTGAAGCAATTTTTTTAATTTTTCAGAATTTTAAAAATAATGTTGGAAAAAATCGAATGATTTAAAAAGATATTTAGAAGGTTTAAAAGTTTTCGTAATAGTAAACAAAATAATTTGAAAGAAAATATTTCAAAAAATTTAAAGCAAAATGTAAATTATTAAAGATTTCGAAAAAAATTTCGAAGCTTTTTGAGAAGTTTAAAAGGCTTCAAGAAAGTAAAAAAACTTTGTGAAAATTCCTGGAAAAATTTTAACTGATTTTTTAAAAAATAAATTTTAAGATAAAATTGACAAAGATTTTAAAACATTTAAAATTATTTCCATAAATTCCGAAAATCACGTGGATGATTTTGAAGCCAAATTTTTCAATTAAAAAATTTTTTAAAACAAAGTTAGAAACACATTCAGAAGTTTTAGATATATTCAAAATTATTTTAAAATTTGAAAACATTCGAAAAAAAGTTAGAAAAAAAACGTAAATTTTTTGATATTCGAAAATGTAAATTTTGAAACTTCTTGAACATTTTGAAAGGTTTTGCAAAGATAAAAAATGTCTTCAAATTCCTGGGAAAATTTAAACTGATTTTTTAAAAATAAATTTTAAGATAAAATTGATACAGATTTTAAAGCATTTCAAATTATTTCCTAAAATTCCAAAAAAATATGGATGATTTTAAAGCCAAATTTTCCAATGAACAAGATAACAAAGTTTTATAAAAAAAAAATTGAGTGAGATTAAGACACATTCAGAAGTTTACAAAAATGTTTAATTAATTTAAATTTTGAAAACATTTTAAAAATGTTAAAAAAAATGTACATTTATGAATTTTTTGAAATGAAAATTTTGAAGCGATAATACATTTTCACGACAATAGAAAATTGCCTTAAAATTCATGGGAAAATTTCAATGATGTTTTATTTAAAAAAATTAATTTTTAAGAGAATATTGAAAAATATTACAAAAGATTTCCAAAATTGTCATAACAGAATCTGGAAGATTTTAGAGTAATTTTGCTTTACAGAATTTTAAGAGAAAAATGTAAAAAAATTCGAATATTTTTAAAAGACATTTAGAAGGTTTAAAAGTTTTGGAAATGGTTACAAAATAATTTGAAATTTGAGAAGATTGCCAACAATTTTTTTAAAACGTAAATTTTTAATTATTTCGAAAAAAATTTCGAAACTTTTTAAGAACTTTGGAAGGCTTCAAGAAAATAAAAAACTTTTCTTGAGATTCTTGGAAAATTTTTTATGACATTTTATTTTGCACATTTATGTTTAAAAAAAGATTGAAAATGGTATCAAAACATTTTGAAATATTGCTATAAATGTAGAAAATATGTGAAAGATTTTAGGGTAATTTTTCTTAATTTTGAAAGATTTTCCAAACTTTTAGGAATACATAGTTCCAGTCAGTTCAGAATATATCTTCTAAACTTCTAACAGTCCCAAATATCTTTTAAACTGACTCGAAATTTTCCGAACATTTTTCAAAATCCTGAAAAACAAAAATATCATACTTTTTGGACATATCTGAAATCTTCAATTGTTTTTCAATTTTCTCAAGAATCTTAGGAAAATTAGATATTTATATAACCTTATAAACAAATGAACAAATAAACTTAAAAAAGAACCGTTAGATTTATTTTTTCACATCTACATCCCTTTTTTTACATTTACATATCATAATAGAAACCCGGCTACAAAAGATAGTTAAAAGATAATAAAAAATAAATGTGTATTATAAATTGTTATTTTGAATTCAAAATTATTTATCCCCTAAAACTATAATTTGTGTGAAATTTTTTTCTTTCATGATTGAAAATTCTTTTCTCATTAAAAATTGAACAATTTCGTTTAAATGTTTTTTTATTTGTTTTAAGGATTTGGCCAGATGAATGATATATATATATATATATATAATTTATATAATAAAATATTATAATTTATTATAATATTATATATTATTATAATATATATATATATATATTTTGTTGAATATTCGGCTTTTTGGTTAAAAATGCAACTGTTTAAAAATTAATCGTTTTTTTCTTAGAATTACACTATTTGCTGAAATGTTGTCTTTTTCTGTTGAAAAGGCCGTTGGTTGAAAATTAATTTTTTTCATTAAAGATTCATCATTTTAGTTGAAAATTCATCTCTTCAGTTGAAAATGTAACGATTTCGTTGAGAATCCATCATTCTTGGTAGAAAATTCATCTATTTCGTTCAAAATTCATATTTTCATGTTAAAAAATTTAATTGTTTTGTAGAAAATTCGTTTCTTTTGAAAATTTAAAAATCTTTTTTGGTTGAAAATGCATCGGGTAAAAACTATTTGTTTGTTTGTTTAGGATTCAGCAATTTTGTTGAAAATTTGTCTATTTTGGGATGAATTCAACTGTATTATATTTAAAATAAAGATATTTTTTGGTTGAAATATCATTTATGTATTGAAGTTTTCGTTAAA
>CAKNYM010052031.1:251177-276522 GCA_932195095.1 Andricus curvator
CAAAAATTAGGTAACATTTTTGAAAATTCTGATTAATTCGTGACGTCCGCGAGCGTTTTAGTTTCTAGAAAAAAAGTAACGTTAATGGACAAACGGTTTTAAATTTTTCCAAAAGAATGATGAATGAAACTTTTAAACAATTAAAAAATATTTGATCTTATATTTCTGTTATATTTAATCTCTTTCAAAATTTCTAAAAACAGGCATGCGCGCGCGTAGCGTGCTTTTGCTACTTGTCCAATTACTAAAAAGCGCATGGCGCCATTTTCGATTATTTCTCGAACCATCTCGAAATTACTCGAAGCAATTTGAAAATATTGTTGTCGGGAAACCCGTGTTAGTGATTGGATGAAGCTTCAATTTTTTTTTGCCATTTAGAAGAAGAGTCTGCAAACTTCAGGATTATGAGACATGTAAGGTTATCTGAATAATATATATTCAATAATAATAATCAATGTAAGAAACGTGTCCAGAATTTTGCTATGGAAAATGCAATTTGTACATTTTTGAAGATTTCAAAAATAAAAAAGCTTTTTAAGAATTTTAAAAGGTTTCAAGATACTAAACAAATTTCTTCAAATTCCTGGAAAAATGCAAACTGATTTTTTAGTTTCAAAATAAATTTTAAGAGAAAATTGACAAAGAAAATTGCTAAAAACAATAATAAATTGTTAAAGCCGTTTATGTAAACATCTAATTATCAGTACGAAGTAGTATTTTTTGTATTGGAAACAGTCTGCATTAAAAAAGCCGCAAACAATCATAATTAACGCCATAAAACTAGCAAAATCCATTTTTTCACTTATGGGGCTTTTTTGGGACCCTATAAAATAGACATGTGGAGGTGATATTTAAAAAGTAATATTTCATTCATATTCGACGGCTAATTGTAAAGAGAAATGTTGAATTTCAACTCGATTCACCTAATATTGACAATTTTGAATAAAATTGACAAAAACGTCTTTTTTTCTTATGGGGAAGACGTGTTAAACTTCATGGGGAGTGCGCCAACTCTAAATATCATTTTTTTCAAAACCAAAAAATTGTATATATTTTTTTATGGATTCGAACAAATTTTCGGGCGATATGCATGAAAATAAAAAATAAAAATTTTGGACCAGCCTACCGTCCCACAGTGGGGCAAAAAAACGTCCGCGGACGAATTGATTGTCCGAGGACAATTATTATCCTATTTTAACTTTGTTTAAAAATGAAAGCTAATAAAATTTCGCATCGAACTGTCATGGCCGATTTTTACATTTTCGTTTATTTTTTTGTTTATTTAATAAAAAAAATTTACTTTTGAAGAATACCGGTTTTAAAAAAATGCTTTGATTAAATAAAAAATGCCTAGAAAACTGAAAGCAACAATCCAAAAAAGATGTCAAATAGCAATGCAAATGTTAAAAAATTGATTGAATTTGTTATAAACAAATAAGTGAATGAAAATGGCTTCGCTAATTAAATTGTTAATAAAAACAAAAATAGTGGATCGTTATCGAACTATCAAAAACAGTTAAAAAATGTGTTATTAACAGTTGATTAAAAAAAACAACGAGTTTAAATTCTGAAAAATAGCCAAATAATGCATTTGTTAATTAAGTTTGGTTAAACAATTATTAAATGTTTTCGAGTCATAGCAAAAAATCATTGCTAAATAACTGGCTGTTAATTCCGTGAGAAAAGCGGTATTTTGTTTATAAATACATAAAATGATAACATTTTTTAAAAACAATTGTTGTTCACAATAATAAATTGTTTACTGTCATCAAAATGTTTCTAAAAATTTAGAAGTTAGTTATTCACAGTTAATTGCATCGAAAAAATCAAGTTTGTACCTCCAAAAATAGCCAAATAGTGCATTTGTTAATTAAGGTAGTTTAAAAAATTATTAACTTTTATTCGGTGACCATATATGATATTTAGGTTTTATTTCCAGGTAATATATGATCGATTCCATAGAAAAAACTTGATTTATTCTATCAAAAATACCTGATATGAATATTTGTTTATAAAAATTGCTTTCAAAATAACAAATTATTTATTAACTTTTAATAATTCAACTAAAAAACTCTTTTTGCCCATAAATTGTTTAAATTTAGTGCAAATCAAGTGACGAATCGCCGCCAATCCCCACGAAACCATTTTCATTCACTTATTTGTTTATAACAACTTCAATAAATTTTTCAACATTTGAATTGCTATTCGACATATTTTTTGAATAGTTGCTTCCAGTTTTCTAGGAATTTTTTATTTAATCAAAGCATTTTTGAAAAAACGGTATACTTTAAAAGTCAAAATTTTTGATTTTATTTTTGTTATTGAATAAACAAAAAAATGAACGAAAATTCAAAAATCGGCCATGACAGTTCTTTTTATGACACATGCATGATTTCAGCCCTTTTTGGACGCCTATGACGCGGGGCTAAAGCTCTACTTTTTACTCCCTAGGGAGTAAAAAGTACTTTTTACTCCGTAGGGACTGAAAAGTGACGTCAGAGGTGAATAATGAAAATTATGCATCTATGAGCTCGCATTTTATGATTATCAGCCCACTCACCGTAAAAACAGTGAGGAAATTTGGTTGCAGATAATAGAATGTTGCGGTTATTTATGAAAAGTTACCATATATACCTGTAAAATTACCATAAATGACCAAAAATTTTCATAAATTTCCGGAAATTTATGGAGATTTGTAGAAATTAATTTTGGGTAATTGATGGTAAGTTACCTTATTTACCTGTAAAATTACCATGAATGACTGAAATTTTTCATAAATTTCCGGAAATTTATGGAAATTTAAAAAAAACAATTTTGGGTAGTTCAAGGTAAGTTACCATATTTGCCTGTAAAATTACCATAATTTACGGAAAATTTTCACAAATTTCCGGAAATTTATGGAAATAAAGAAAAATTAATTTTGGTTCATTTATGGTAAGTTACCATATTTACCTTAAAATTACCATAAATGACCAAAAATTGAATTCCGGACTTCATATTATACAAAATCTAATATGCACTGAAATCATGACTGTATTTCGAGAAATGTCTGAAATCATCCATTTGTTATAAAAAATATCGTATGCGCCAAGGGGGAGAGGCACTCTCTCTCTCCCTAGGTGCATAATATACTATTTTTTATTGAACAATCATATTTTCAGGTTGTAAATTCAACTGATCTGTACACCAAAAATTCGAGTAATTTACCCTTCGGTTTGCATTAAGTGTTGAGAAGTTTGAAATCTTTCACTAAAAGTCATTCAAGATTCATAAAATTTGGATGCCATGACTATTTCTATACTTCTCACAAGACAAATCTTTTGCCCTGTCTAACATTTGTTGGCTGGCATCAACCTCCCTTCTCGAATTTCCAATTCAATTTCCAACATTGGTTCCTCGGCAACGTCTCTCGGGGTCGACTTTCCAGCCGTCCATCCATCCCATCCCGTCCTGTCCCGTGTATGCCCAACTGTGGCAGCTCGTTTCAAAGTTGCTGCTAATTAATAGAGGGTGAAGAGAGGTCGAAAGGGAAGGAGGAGATAAAACCAAGAGAAACGAGAACTGGCATATAAAGCGTTTAGTGTCTTTCATAGTTCAAAATTAATATTGTCATATTCAGTTCTCTCAATTTTTCCACATTATTTGTTAAAACTAACATAGTTAATTGCAAAAGCTGATAAAGTACTATACCTTTTTTATTTGAAAACCTCGGTCTACACGGAGAAAAATGGAAGGTCATTTGGGCCATCTAGATGTGCAGACAGACTATATTGCAGAGACAACTATAGGACAGCCCTTGGAGATGGCTAAATAGACTATCTCTGGAAGGTTAGAACAAGAGGTTCAAATCGATCATCTCAGAGTGTCTACTTGGTCATCTAGAACGGTCGACTCAAGCGTTATAGAGAGTCGAACCGATCATCAGAGATTAGAGGGTCGATTCGATTATCCTACATTTTCTATATTTGTTGTCCTTTTCATACTTATTCCAGTCGCTCTCTTATAAGAGACTGGAAATTATAAAATTAAGTGCAACCTATAAAACCTGAAAATTTATATGACATACATGAATTCTGAAAGCATTTTTTATTCTTTTTGGAGAGTGAGGTATATGAGACATAATTTGATGAGAAAACATTCCACATTGACAATATATTTTTTGGAGCACGAAAGGCTAAGGAAACGGCACGGTGTCTCACTGAATTGTAAAATTTCAAAAATTGAAGTGAATTCAGAAACCAATATCCCACATCTCGTTACTTTCTGCATCATCAATAAATGCTGAAATTTTTGGCACGTTTTCAGTTTGAAACGACACAGTGGCAACAAATTGATAGCTGAACGTCCAGTCACGCCTTTATCCTAAATCCCTTGGAAGCATCAAATTTGACATTGAAAATTCAAAAGAATAAACTTCATTCACTTTCAATCATGTTCTCTCTTATTCACATCACTCTCCATGCATATTCGAAATATCAAAAAGCAGTTTAAATTTGTTAAAAATATGTTTAAGTTCAATAAAAAGCCAATGTGACGCTAAACGGCTCAATGACATTCACTCGCTCCCACTCACTCCGAAATTGCTCTGAACCACGGTTGTCCCAACTCTCGTATCCTTTCACACTGCATCTATCGCGTCGACAACCGGATTGGTTGAGGTTGGCGCGCTTATTTGAAATGATTAAATGTGAAAAGCAATTTTAAACAGCAAATAATAAGAGTAAAGTGATTAAAAATAATTCTTTGCTCACAAGAAGGACTTGTAAACTAAAATTTGAATTGTTCATTAGATTTTTCCCTTAAAAATTAATGATAGATTTTAATTTTAAAGAAAGGAATATATTTTTCATCTTAAATATAAATATAACTTTCACATTTATTCATTTTAAATAAACACTCAAACGTTAACTAATCAGGTTGGCCCTCCGTGATGGGTCATTTGCTCTTCCGTGGATGGTCGAAATGAGTGAAAAGAAGATGACAAAATATATATAAATATATATATATATGAAAATAAAAGAATAAATAATAAACAAATTATATCGAATGACCACTCTTTATCACTAAATATTACCACTAATATAATTTAAAGTTATATATCATTTGTTTATAAAGTAAACAAATTATACCGGAAAACCAATTTTCATCATCAAATATGATCATTGACCATCCTGGAGGGATACTTTGATTATCCCAGATAGTGAGTCTGACCTTCTCACAACACTCAGACTGGCCATAAAATGAGTCTCTCTGACTATGTCAAAAAAATTCTGAAAGGCTCTTTAGACCATCTGGAAGAACGGACTAGCTCTCTAAATTTTGACCCTCTAACTTTGACCATCCATTTTTCTCCGTATATACATGGGTCACTCTCACTGTTCAAGTACCATTTAACTCTTTGAGGGGCACATTTTTCTCTTGGACTAATTCCTGTCATCAATGGGTAGAGTAGAACGGGGCGAGGCAGCCAGTGGGGCGAGGCAACCAATTTCTTCTTATTCCCACAGCGTTAATTGAAATCGCGCGCCTTTGTAATGTAAGGTCGGTTAGGTTAGTCCGCTGTACTTGCCGAAAATTGAGTGTCGTGACTGTCGCAGTTTGTAAAAAGCTGCGTCATTTGTGAAAAATTACTAGCAGAAGGAACATTTTCGTGATTTACGTTTGTTTATCCTTCGTGTATAGGTTGTATAAAAAAAGGTAAGTAAGTATTTTCAGCAGTAGAATTTTGTGCTTAACACGATGGAATAGATGGCTTTGCGATATTCAAAATACTTTTTTTGTGTGAAATTTTGTGGAAAAAGCACATATGGGGCGAGGTAGCCAACAAACGGCAGATGATGCCGAAAAGGCTAAAAAGCGAATTTCTTGTGGCGGCCCTCGACGAGGCCTCCCGAAGAAGGTATAAACTTCTTATTAAACCTCGGACAGCAGAAACGAAGATGACATATTAATTTTTTCAATTTTTTGGGGGGTTTTTCTTTTGAGTTCCATTAAATGTCAGAGAAGAAATTTCATTTTGTTTTTTGTTTTTATATGTTATCTTGGACCTAATGAAGAACTTATATATTATTATATGTCTGTATAGTAAAACTTTGTGTGCCGCCTAATAAGTGCTGAAATGGTTGGTTGCCTCGCCCCACGTTTTTACAGTTGAGCAAAAACATAGCGTCTGTGGAAAACGGTTGTAGAAACTGGAATGGGCGAGGTACGTCAAAATGCCCCGAGACAATCTTGTAGCCAAAGAATCAAGCTTTCTAATGACACCATACACTTTTTGATATCATTTCAAACAAGTGCTCTGCACGGCAAAATGTGACGTCTTGGCTGCCTCGCCCCGTTCTACTTAACGTTTTGCTATTCAAAATCACCTATAGCCTACAATTCTTAACCGATTTTCAAATTTTTTGTTTGGAAGTGATCAGTAATAGTTGCATAGGAGCGTCTATTGATAAGCTTTTTTAATTTTTATCATTTTCTATTTTTTATATAAATAAACAAAGAGCGAACATGAGGCATTTTTTAATTAATATTTTTTATCTTTAAATAAATAACTTAATTAACCCCATTTTCAATGAAAATAAATGCCGAAGTGTCTAAAGAATATAAATAATTAGCAGGATATCGAATCTAATTGTTATAAACAAATTATATTAACAAAACGTCAACATCGTGGAAATTTTTCTTGCAAATTATATTCGTGAGTTGAAATTGCTTGATTTTATCTACAGGATGATATTTGATCATGAAGATTTATTTTCTGGTATACTTTGTTTATTTTATAAACGAATTATATAAACAAATGCATGGTTCAGGCATTTTTTGGCAGATAGTAATCGTTTTTCTTTCTTAGTACATTTAAATCATATTAGTAAAAATATTTTGTGATAAACACTAATCATCTGATATTATTTGTTTATTATATCAACAAATTTTATAAACAAATGCATATTTTGGTCATTTATAGATAGAAAGTAATCATTTTTCTCTCTCCTTGTTTCCAAATTACATAAGTAATGATGTTTAGTGACGAAGAATTGTCAACCGAAATTATTTTTCACTTTATGAACAAATTTTATAAACAAATGCATAGTTTGACTATTTATAGATAGAAAGTAACCGTTTTTCTTTATATTCGTCTGCAAATGACATAAGTAGTGATATTTAGTGACGGAGAATCATCAATCGATATTATTTGTTTTTGTTATGAACAATTTTATAAATAAATGCATAGTTTGGCAATTTATGGGCAAAAAGTAATTGCTTTTCTCTCTAATCGTCTCTAAATTACATAAGTAATGATTTTTAGTGACGAGGAATTGACATTCGATATTATATGTTTTATTTATAAACAAATTTTATAAACAAATGCATAGTTTGTCCATTTATTATTAGTAGTGATGTTTAATGATGAGGATTTGTCATTCGATATTATTTGTTTATTTCATAAACAAATGCCATTTTTTGACAGAAAGTAATCTTTTCTTATTATTGCCTTCAAACGATATCACTGGAAATGTTTTGTGATGTTTTAGAAGAATTAGCTTGTAAGTTGTACTTGTAAATAATTTCAATAATTTCAGGATCCATCTAACATCATGAAACATTTCCAGTGATATCATTTGATGGCAATAATAAAAAGAGATGACTTTCTGTCTACAAATGATTGAACTATGTATTTGTTTATAAAATAAACAAATAATATCGAACGAGAAGTCTTCACGACTAAACATTATCACTTATACAATTTGAAGAAGATCAGAAAGAAACACAATTACTTTCTGTCTATAAATAGACAAACTATACATTTGTTTATAAAATAAAGAAATAGTATCGAATGACAATTATTCATAACTAAACACCACAATTTATATAATTTGAAGGCGTTAAGAGTGAAAACCAATTACTTTCTGCCCATAAATTGCCAAATTATGCATTTGTTTATAAAATTTTCTTTATAAAATAAACAAATAATATCGAATGACAAGTCTGCATCATTAAGCATCACCTCTATTATAATTTAAAGACGATCAGAAAGAAAAACGGTTACTTTCTATCTATAATTAATTCAAACTATGCATTTTTTATGAAATTTGTTTATAAAATGAAAAATTAATATCGATTGACAATTCTTCGTCACTGAACTTCACTATTTATGTAATTTGAAGACTAGTAGGGAGAAAAACGATTACTTTCTGTCTATAAATGACCAAACTATGCATTTGTTTATAAAATTTGTTCATAAAATAAACGAATCATATCGAATGACTAATCTTTATCACTAAATATTACCACTAATATAATTTAAAGTTATATATCATTTGTTTATAAAGTAAACAAATTATACCAGAAAACCAATTTTCATGATCAAATATGATCATGTCGATAAAATAAAGCAATTTCAACTCACAAATATACTTTGCAAGCAAAATTTCCACGATGTTGACATTTTGTTAATATAATTTGTTTATAACAATTAGATTCAATATCCCGCTAATTATTTATATTCTTCAGATACTTTGACATTCAGTTTCATCGAGACTGGGATTAATTAAGTTATTTATTCAAAGATAAGAAATAATAATTAAAAAATGTCTCATTTTCACTCTTTGTTTATTTATATAAAAAATAGAAAATGATGGAAATGAAAAAATCTAATCTATAGAAGCTCTTATGCAGCTAACTTTTCTTTTTGGTTATTTTTATTAACATCGTATTTTATATATTCGAAAAAGTGATAGGTGACTTATCCAAACTGTAGATACGGATATTTTCGTTCAAAGGGTACCATGGAAAGGGAGAAGGGTGTGGGTGGGGGGTGAGTGTCGCCGAAGTCACTCTACCTCTGAGAAGGGATTTAAGGGGGAAGGGGGCTGGAAAGGGGGAATATTGTGGTTGGGGTGTGGCCTAAGTCACTCTACCCTCGAGAAGGAACATTAAAAGGGGGGCTGGAAAGGGGAAGGTTGTGACTAGGGGGTGGGTGTCGCCGAAGTCACTTTCCCCCATAAAAGGGTTATAATGAAAACTAGGGGGATCCCTGGAAAGAGGGTGGGGTGTCGCCGAAGTCACTCTCACCCTAAGAAGGGATATAACAGGATAGAGTGGAAAGAACTAAGGATGGGGCGTAGGGAAGGGTGTGGTTGAAGTTAGTGCACCTTCAAAAAAAGATGTAAGAAGTAAGGGGGCTGGAAAGGGGAAATATTGTGGTTGAGGGTTGGTTTGAGCAAATAAATGCAAAAAAAGTTTCATCCCCTAGCTGTCGGGGAGAGCAGTAGTTTTCAACCCCTACTTTGCAGCCCCTAAACAACTTTTTTCCCCGAAAGCTAGGGGGATGAAACTATTTTTGCATTTATTTGCCATCGAAATCTACTAAATTTACGCCTCAGATTTTAGGTAATAAATTTGGAACAAAGTTTAGATTTTTTTTTGATTTTTTAATTTAGGGGCTGAAAAAGACTGCTTTCACAGGTAGCTGCTAGTGAAAGCAGTCATTAGGAAATTAAAATTTTCCTCCTTAAATTTGAAATATATAGATATTTGAGAATTATTCTGAACTTTTGACTGAAAATGAAATGGAATATTCGCTTCCTGTTTATTTTAACTTGAAAGGAAATATCTCCTTTAATGATTTTACTCAGGTAGCAATACTTTCCGCATCGAAATTCACTTGAAAGAGGTCTCTTCTCGCTCAGTAAACTAAGGGCTAAGTAAACATTTCTAGCGCACTGGATAGTAATTGCGCCTTATAATTAATTTTATAAGATCTCGTGTTGGATAGAGAAAGGCTTTGGAGAGTATGATTTTTAACCTTTGAATGTACCTCGTGATATTCTTTTTAAGAAAGATGGATAAGAAGGATTTTTAAAAGACTTGAGATTATTTTCTAGTTTAAGATTTTACAAACAAAATAAAATAATTAATAAATAAGATCCTATGTAAATGAATTAATAATAATCGAGAGGCTAATCACTTCTATTCTTGGTGTACACTTGATTGCAAGATTGTATGGGATTGCAAAAGATTGCATATATGTGACGGAAAAATATGGCATAATGAAAAGGAAAAATTTATTTTAGAGTTTTAGACCACTCATAATCTGCGAATTCCCTTGATATTTTTTCAATCGTTAAAAAAAAATTAATTGAAATCCATGAAAACTTTTTTTTTTAAACTCTAAACCATTAAAATCTTTTAAAACGGTTGCAGTCCCTTGAAATTTGTGAAATCCCCTAAAATCTTTAAAATAGTTGGAGGTCCTATAAAATCCCTTAAAACTTGCAAAATTCTCTGAAATTTCTTGAAATCTTTGAAATTCCTAATAAATTTGCTTACATCGCTTATTGATATCCTTTGAAATTCTCACAATTTTTGGAAATACCATAAAATCTTTGAAATCCTTTGAAATTTTGTTTAATTCCTTCAAAACCCTAGAAATTCTTATAAATTGTACAAATGTCCTGAAATAAAATTAAATTTATTCAATGAAGCAAAAATAATTAAATTAATAAACAAAATTTTTAGAAATCAGTTGAAATTTTTTGTATCTCTTGAAATCCTTCAAATTAACGTGAAATCTTTGGAAAACTTAAAAATCCGTTTTTAATAGTAGGTATACATCATTTAAAATAACTTGAATATAAATAAGATTAAACTTATTCATTAAAGCTACCTTTCAAAAAAGTTTTTGAATGGCTAAGAATTCCTCGAAATTTCATTTTATTTTATATATCTTTGGAAATCCTGAAAGAAAGATTTGAAATCCCCTGAAATTTTGTATATCTCTTGAGATCCTTTAGAATACAAATATAAATACGAATATAAATTAAATTATACTTATTCCATAAAAGTATCTAAAAAAAGTTCAAATCCCTAGAAATCGTTGCCACACCACGAAATCCTTGGAGATTTATTGAAGTCTTTTGAATCTGTTAAAAAAAAGTAAACTTATTCATTAAAGTTCTCTAACAAAACTGTTTAAATCCCTAGAAATATTTCAAATCTCTAGAAATTTGTTACATCTCTTAAAATGCTTTAGAATCCCTTGAAATTTTTGAAAAAACATGAAAATCCATTTGGAAAAGTAGGTATAACTCATTTGAAATCCCATGAGTATAACTTTGAAACATTCAATTCAGTTTTAAATTTAAAATTGTCAAATTTCAATCGCTCCGAATTAAAAATTATTTAAATTTAAAAGTTTTCAATTTCATTCATTCAATTTCGAGTTTCTTCAATTCAAAACAGAATTGTTCAATTTTGAACACTTTGAATTAGAAAGGATACAATATAAACTTTTTACATTCTCATCTCAATGAGTAAAAAAGACTAAAAATAAAAAAATTTAATTTTTGGACAAACGTCACAAGCTATGAAAAAAAGGAATGGACAAAAGTTGTTTCAATCGTAAAAAATTATATTAAAAATAAACAAAAAAATTTGGAAATACAACTCAAGGTACAAAAAAAATTATTGAACAAAAGTTGTTCGCTCAAAGAAGATCTACAAATTTGTTATTGATTATTTTTTTAATTTTGTTTCAATATCAATGCATATTATGACTTGTAATGATATAAATTTATTGAAATGATAAATTTCTCAGGGTAGCTGAGAATTAAAATTAGTGCAAAATCAGGAACAAATATTGAAGTGATCATGAAAAATCAAATTTGTTCATTATTTTGCAATATCTGAATAAGCAGTCCCAGACCGAGGTACATAAATAAATATAATATTCATTCGATATAATAGAGTTTGCACTTTGGACAAAATCGAGTGTGAAGCACGAGATGTGTGATGAGAATGTGTTCGTTAAAGACGAAGGAGCTTTAACAAAAGAGAATTCACAATCACCAAATTACAGTTGTCGATGCTTGACCTTTAATTTCAAAACTTCTGTGTACGAATGTGAAAGAAGTACAAAGACCAAGCGCGTAGTGCGAGATCCAACTGATGCGCGCCGTAGGCGCGCTCAAACTTGCGAACGAAGCGAGCTGCGCGCGATGAGGAGTAGCGGGCAGATTTTTTGAAATGAAATTATCAAATTTTCAAAATTCTAGTTTGAAATTGGTTGATTTTGAGAACTTCTGATTAAAAAATTTTTAATGTTACGTCCTTAAAATATATACATACGTCATATTTCCCTAATTTGCTCGATTTGGTTGGGATCGGAAAGGACTCCAACTTCGGGACGAGCGCACGAGCCAAATGAACTTCAAATACAAAAATTATGATCAAATCAGTTTATTGAATGTACAAACTATGAGTTTTTACTGCGATGAGAAGTGCATCAGAGGTTGAAGGATACATGCTACTCGTCTCGGTCTCTCCTGCTGGAGAGAACGAAATAATTACTGATTTTAACAGATAAGAGAGAAGGAGGGGAAAGGTTAGAAATAAGAAAATGGGACTTAGAGATTTTTTATCCGTTTGACTGCGTTTAAATTATTATTGCATCCCTTGAAGTTAGGCTGGTGGAATCCTCTGGATCCTGGTTATAGTGACCTTGAAAGCTCGAAATTGACCCTTATTGGAACCAGGGGCAGCACCTTGAATAACCCTTGTAAATCCTGAGGTTGACATTGGAAGCCTTGGTAAGAGGGGAGGGGGGTGGGACTCAGTGGATCAGAGGGATCTTGCTTTGACCGCACTGGACACTGGATCTATCCTAGCCCTACACTTCTGAACAGATTCCGAGGAGACTTGGCTGAATTTAGATGAGGTTTACAAAATCACTGACTGAATTGACCGTGATGATTAAACTGATACCAAAAAACGAACTGAGAGTTCTCGTGATCCAACAAGAGCTTTTATACAGAATTCCTCAGAGGACGAGTGATATAATGTGAAAGATGATTAAAGAATATCTTCGCGTTCTCGTGACACAAACACATTCAATTCCAAATTACAGTGAAGTTTCACCTATTTCCCGTCACCCCTATTAGGTATTTCCACTTTACCACCAGCTAACTTCACTTCGCTAAGTGCTGAGGGAAAAACAATAGACCAAATGCATGGGACAAAAATTTATTTTTGTAATATCTTCGTAATGAAAAATGATTATTATCATTTTATTATTTCATTAATTAATTCTTCAAAAATAAAAACTATTCTTCAAATACACTTATATACAAAAAAATAGTTTTTACGAAGATATTAGCAAAATAGGACAAAAATGAACCGAATCCCATGCATTTGGTCCATTGTTTTCCCCTCAGTACTCAACGAAGTGAAGTTAGCTGGTCGTTGAAGTGAAAAGACCTAATTTCACCTCTCCTCCGTACACGGTTATTTTCAATTGCGCAGTTCCGGCACCTCCCACCATTGTCCCTGTACGCTCTCCTCCGCGTCAGTGGCTGGCCAATTGAAAAAAGAGGCCCTAAGAGTGGGAAGCCCTCGTTGGTTTGAATTGAGTATTTTAGCATTACGTCATGGGAAACGTCATATGACTTTTTCAAGAAAATATTCTAAACGGAAAAGTAAGTCAGAAATATACAAATCGTAATATTTCTCAAATGTAGTATGTATTTTATCAGTCATGTCCCTTTTTTTAATTAAGATTGAAAAGAATTTCATTTTATCATGAATAGTTTTTGCAAAAATAAGCAGGAATAAGATTCATAATTAAAAAAATAAAATGTCTAAACAACCTTACTTTTCGGCTCATTAGAGACAAGAATAACATAATGAAAAAAGAGAGAGAAAAAGGGAAAAAGTCAACCAAAAACCAACCTCACACTTTTTCATTTCTCCGTCATTTTTATAATACGAGGGGACCAACAGGTTTCGAGGCCAATATTTAGACCTCCTTATCAGGGATTATTTATAGGGAATAACTAAAGGTATGAACAAATTAATATACCTGTAAAGAAAATATTTAAATCTGTTTTAATTAAAAATTAATTAAGTGTAATGTATTCAGAATTATTTATTGAGAAATTGATTGTTTAATAAAAAGGAATTCTTAACAAGAAACAATCAACTTCAAAAATTTGTTGAAAAACTTTTTTATATAATTCTCTCTTATTTTTTAGAAAAAAAGTCAATTCGCTGTATTTGTTTCCTTTTGAATAAATCCAATGTATCTGTATTTGCTTGTGTCCTTTTCACACTTGGGAAAACACTATTTAAAAATTATAACTTTCGTTTAAACACAAAATTTAAATGTTACAAAACATAGTTTCAAAAAATTATTATAATTATTATCATAAAAACACTTTGAAAAATTTAAATTTCACTCTAATTTAACAAAAATCGACAAATTCAACTGGAAATTAATGTTACCGATGTGTCGTGTATAAAGTCACGCCATATACTAACGTTGAGTTTAGAAACAGAAAACTCTCAGAATTGGACATATTTTCAGAAAAGCCATTCGCAAAAGAGAGATAGGGAGAAAAAGAGAAAGAGAGACAAGCCAGAGAAAGAATTAAAAACGAATAAACTTTTTTTGACATAGTTTTACCCCTATTATGGACCAGGGACTCGATATTTACGAGCGTCTCAATTCGTTCCATAACAGAACACTTGTAAAAGAACACGTGTTAACGAAAATTTCAATGACGTTCGAGAAAAGTGCAGTTTTCAAGAATTTCATAAAAAATATTATATTTTGTATTTTTCCAAAAACTATAAAACGACACATTCACATTAAAAAGGGTGTATCATAATCCTATTATAATTAAAAAATGATGTTAGTAAAGATTGATAAAATTAAAAATTTGTTCTGAGAGAAAAAAGTTTCTAAAGATTTTTTAAAATAAAAATATAATATAACAATTTCAGACCCCCCCCCCCCTACAAATTTCATTATCTTCAAAAACAATATTTAATCTAAGTGAGGAGGGTTAAAATTGAAAAAGGAATGTTATGAAAAAAAGAGAATGAAAAATATTAAAAACTTTACGGGAAACATGTTTAATATAGAATATGTGAATATTTTTAGAAATTATAAATTAAAATTAAAAAAATTAAAAAACTAAGATAAATTGGGTTTACATATTTTTACCTCAATTTTCTTGTAAGAAATCTTTCTTTTTATTTTAACTTTTGTATGAAGAATGTATTGAATTTTAGCAATTTTTAGAAATGTATTCAAATCATTTGGATTGTTTCTTTTCCTATTTGGAAAATTAATTAATCTAAATAGATTGGTTTCAGAATCACCCACACAAAAAAATTCATGTCCCATTATTTTATCCTTTCAGTTTCACGAAATAAAATAAATTATCCAAAATTTCACGTTAGTGTATGAAATCGGGGGATTTGCGTCGTTTTTTGATTCTATTATATTGAGTTTAAGTTGGCAAATTGTCGTAGGGCAACAAAAAAACTTGAAAGACACTTGAAAAACACTGACATGCATGCAGTGATGCTACCGGACCGCGACTTTTTTAACAGCGCAAATCAGAGCCGTCTGAACCGTTTCCAACTGGAATGCATAATATTGCGCAATATGCTTGACTGAGTACTCGCGCACTGTGGCACTTCGGAGGCGAGAGTCGCAACCGTCTCTCGCCCGATGCAAGGCCGGGGCAGCCAATGAACGTCGCTTGACAAAAATAACTTGAAGGTCGCGGTAGAGGTGGGGGCTTTTTCAACGTGGAAATAAAAGAATCCTTACGTTTCAAGGCCGGGGAAATAGGCGAGACTTCACTGTATTCAGTTTTAAACGCTTTTATTCAGAAATGATACAACTTCATCTCATTTCATTTCCCTGAAAATGTTCCCAAATATTAAAAATTTCAAACTGAACTTAAAAAAAAAATAATTTTGAATTGAAAGGCTTAGTATCGTGCTATTGATTTTATTATATATTTTATGTAAAATTTGACTCAGTCGGTTTTCATCAAATCTCGACGTTTTGAGACCCCTGAGTCAGAAAAAACGATTTTTACGAAGGTGTCTGTCTGTCTGTAATATGTAGTATGTAGTCTGTAGTCTGTAGTATCGTGTAGGTACGATAACTTTCGAAAGATTGATCAGATTTGATTGTGGTTTGATAAACTTTTTCAAGGCCTAAAAAGGAAGAACAAGTTCGTTAACCAGCTATTTTGGATGAAAATTCAAAAAGTTATAGCATTTTCAAAATTTTTGAAACCATTTTTTTTCAATATTTGAAAATTATATGTACGGCTATTCATAGTACTCTGAAATTCGAACAATTATCCTTCTGACTTTTTTCGATAAAAAAATAATTATCAGAGTTATAGCATTTTCAAAATCCACAAAAACAAACGAAAATGAACATTTTAAGCCAAACAACGCACGATATGAAAAAAGTCAAGAAAAGAAAAACGTTGCTTTTTGAAAGCCCTATAAGATTGTCATAACAACATTTTGAATTTTCTCGAAAAATCGAAAATTCTAATTTTGATCGTACAAAGAATAGTGAAAAATCAAAAATTCCATTTTGCGGTCGAACTATGGAAGGTACGGAAAAAAATATACGACAAAAATTGTGCATTCGGAAAAGACCTACGCATTTGTTATTAATCACTTTTTGATAGGATACGTAGTTTTTATTTTATTTGTAAAAAACGACATTGAAAATAAAAAAATTAAATTTGTTGCGGCGGGCAGATTTTTTTAAATTTTTAATGTAATATCTCAAATGTTGTCCGATTTGTAGTTAAAGATTTTAAGGAATGGATCATTCAGAAATGAAAAATATTTTATTGGAAATTTCAAGAATAACATGTTTCTAAATGAAGTTACAAAATTATACGATGTTTAATTTGGAAACTAAAATTGATATGGTTGAAGTTTTTAAGTATAATTAACAATTTAAAAATTTTTAAATTTCAGCCGATTTAAATTTACTGAAAATAGTTGAAATTTTAAAGGGTTTGAGTATAAAAAAGTTTCAATATCACAATTTTTGGTGACTAAATTTTTTTTCAGTTTCAAATTGAGTTTGGACTCGGTTCATTTTTAACGTTTGTTAGTGGATATTTTTCAATTTAAATGTTCATAAATGAAAAGTTTTCCAGTTTGAACGGTAAAAATGACGGTGAATTTATTTTTTGAAATTAGCCAAATTTATCGACGCAATTTTAATATTGAATTGTAATTTTTTCGTGTAATAATGATTTAAAATTCTAGAATTTTAAAAGCTTAGGCTTTGAAAGGTTCAATTTAGTTTTTAATTTTTTATTTTAATCACTTCGAATTGATTGAATTTTGAATCATTCCAATTAGAAATAAGACAATTTCAATTGCTTTGAATTTCAAATGATCCAATTTTCAAAATTCTAATCTGAAAATATTCAATTTTTTAAATTTTGAAACTGTCCTATTTTCGAAATTTCAATCTGTAGTTATTCAATTTCGGGATTCTTCAATTAAAAATAAAATTGTCTAATTTTGAATGCTATAAATTAGAAATTATACAATTCGAAATCCTTACTAATGAAATTGTCCTATTTTCAAAATTTTAGTCTGGAATTTTTAAATTTTTAGAGCTCCTTATTAACCAACGTTCTATTTCGAACACTTTTAATTTCAAACGCTTTTGTTCAAAAATGATTCAAATTCATGCCGTTTTCATTCCATTCAAAATATTGTCCTTTTTTCAAAATTTTACTCTATCTAAAAATGGTTGATTTGAATTTTTTTCAATTCCATATCATTCAATTTTTTTAAATTTCAAACGTTTTGAATTCGAAATTATAATTATCGTTAAAAAAAATATAACTTAATATTTAAAAATTCTTTATCTGGATGTTTATAAATGTTTTGCAACCAACTGGATAGTTTAAAAATCTTCCGAGTTATTTTTCCCGAATGCTGCAAATTGTTCTGCAATTCCAGAATATTCTTTGATTTTATAGAGCATTCTGGAATACCCTAGAATGCTTTAGAATATTCTACTATCTTTATTCCTAAAAATACTATTTTTTCATTTGTAAAATTTCATTCCTTTCTCAATTTAAAAAATAATATACGGGAATTTCCGTGCGAACGAGAGAAAAATTTCTCGTTCATAAATATGAAAAAGAGCGAGTGGTACATACTGGATTAAAGTGGACCCGTGTCAGGATCGGTGATTTGATTGCACTTCGCGAAAAGAACTACTTGCAGATTTTTTTTGCACTTTTAATTCTATCTCTGATCTCCTCCGCCATTTACATTTGAAAAAGAATGAAAACTTTCCTGGCGGATCCTTCCGTCTCGCTTTAACCGACCTTTTCTACTCAACTTTTTCTCAGAAGTTTTCCTTTCATCTTTGACAAATGTAATCAGGAAGAATTTTATCATCCTTTTTGTGAATTAGCAATATTGTATGTGCTAAAGATTTATTCAGGTTAACTTTAACTCAAAAAGAAAAAAAATGGTTTAGTGAGAATGATAAAGTTAATTTAGTAGTTCGAGTGAGAAAGAAATTTTGTTCAATCAGTGAGAAAGAAAAGAATCTGACACCTTTCTAGGCTCCATGTCTCGTTAAAACTGACTTTCTCTACTTAATTCTCTTTCATAATTTTTTTCTCGGAAACTTCCTTCATTTTTTTATTTTACCTTCTTAGAAGTATTTCAAGTCTCTATACTTAGAAAACTGTTTTTTTTTTCGAATTAAACAAATTCTTTTTTGAATATGGGGTCAAACAAATATTTGATTAATTGAATCAAATATTTATTTGATGCAAACAAAAGTTATTCGATTCAAACACATCATTGTTTGATTCAAACAAACTTTATTTGCATCAAACAAATTCGAGCTTCGATATAGGATCAAACTAATGTTTGATTCATACACACATTTTTCTGAGTGTAGACAATTAAAATTGGCAGTAACTGATTCTATCAATTTAAAAATAATAATTAGAAAAAATTAATCTTCTTACGTGATATATATTTGATTCATTCCTATTAAATATAATTTATTGAGAATAAAATGAGACTAATAAGTGTATGAGGGTTCTAATTGAATTTTATATTATACACTAGCAGTAAATGCACGTCTTAAAATTCTCAAAATTCTTTTGAATTTTTTTAACTTCCTTGAAATGTTTTGTATTCCTCCGAATAATCTGATAAATCTGAATTCATCTAAATTCTCTAAATCATATAAATACCTTGAATTCTTGAAATTCCCTAAATTCTGAGAATTCCTTGAATACCATGGACTTCAAAATAATGCAAAAAATTCATTAGAATTGAAAAGAATTGAAGGAATTCAGAGATTTCAGAGAAATCACAATATTTAGGGAATGCAGAGGAATTCAGATGAATATATGGAATTCAGGGATCGAAAAGAACTCCAGACATTTAGAGAATTTCCGGAATTGACGAAAAACCTTGAATATTCAGAATTCAGAGAATTCATGGAATTCAGGAAATTCAGAGAAGTTAAGGTGTTTTAGGAATTTAGAAAGTTCAAGAAATTTTAGCAATTCAGGGAATAAAAAATATTTAAAGATTTCAGAGAATTTAGGGAATTCAGAAAATTCAAGGAATTCAGAGAATTCAAGGAATTTAGAGAATTCAAGAAATTCAGTGAATTCAAGGAACTCGGAGAATTCAAGAACTTCAGAGAATTCAAGAAATATAGAGATTTCAAGGAATTCAGAAAATTCAAGGAATTGAGGGAATTCAAGGAATACAGAGAATTCAAGGTATTTAGAGAATTCATGGAATTCAAGGAATTAAGAGAATTGAAGGGATTCAGAGTTCAAGGAATTCAGAGAATTCAAGGAATTTAGAGAATTCAGGGAATTAAGAGTATTCATGGAATTCAAGGAATTAAGAGAATTGAAGGGATTCAGAGTTCAAGGAATTCAAAGAATTCAGAAAATTCAAGGAATTCAGAGTATTCAAGGAATTTAGAGAATTCAAGGAATTTAGTTGATTCAAGGGGTTCAGATAATTCGAAGGAATTTAGAGAATTCAAGGAATACTGAGAATTCGAGAAAGTCTGAGAGTTCTAGGAATTCTGCAAATTCAAGGAATTCAGAGAATGCAAGGAATTCAGATAATGCCAGAAATTCAGAGAATTCAGAGAATTTAATGAATTCAGAGAATTCAAGGAATTCAGAAAATTCAAGGAATTTAGGGAATTTAAGGAATACAGAGAATTCAAGAAATTCAGAGAATTCAAGGTATTAAGAGAATTCAGGGAATTAAAAGAATTCATGGAATTCAAGAAATTCATGGAATTCAAGAAATTCATGGAATTCAAGGAATTCAGAGAAGTGAAAGAATTCAGAGAATTCAAGGAATTCAGAGAATTGAAAGAATTCAGAGAATTCATGGAATTCAGAGAATCCAAGGAATTCAGAAAATTCAAGAACTTCAGAGAATTCAAGAAATATAGAGATTTCAAGGAATTCAGAAAATTCAAGGAATTGAGGGAATTCAAGGAATACAGAGAATTCAAGGTATTTAGAGAATTCAGGGAATTAAGAGAATTCATGGAATTCAAGGAATTAAGAGAACTAAGGGATTCAGAGTTCAAGGAATTCAGAGAATTCAGAAAATTCAAGGAATTAAGAGAATTTAAGAAATTTAGAGAATTCAAGGAATTTAGAGAATTCAAGGAATTTAGAGAATTCAAGGAATTTAGAGAATTCAGAGAATTCAAGGGGTTCAGAGAATTCGAAGGAATTTAGAGAATTCAAGGAATACTGAGAATTCGAGAAATTCTGAGAGTTCTAGCAATTCTGAAAATTCGAGGAATTCAGAGAATGTAAGGAATTCAGATAATGCAAGAAATTCAGAGAATTCTGAGAATTTAATGAATTCAGAGAATTCAAGGAATTCAGAGAATTCAAGGAATTCAGAAAATTCAAGGAATTTAGGGAATTCAAGGAATACAGAGAATTCAAGGTATTAAGAGAATTCAGGGAATTAGGAGAATTAATGGAATTCAAGGAATTCAGAGAATTGAAAAAATTCAAGAAATTCAGAGAATTGAAAGAATTCAGAGAATTCAGGGAATTCAGGGAATTCAGAGAATTCAAGGAATTCAGAGAATCCAAGGAATTCAGAGAATCCAAGGAATTCAGAGAATTCAAGAAATTCAGAGAATTCAGAGAATTCAAGAAATTCAGAGAATTCAAGGAATTCAGAGAATTCAAGAAATTCAGAGAATTCAGGGAATTCAGAGAATTCAAGAAATTCAGAGAATTCAAGAAATTCAGAGAATTCAAGGAATTCAGAGAATTCAAGGAATTCAGAGAATTCAAGAAATTCAGAGAATTCAAGGAATTCAGAGAATTCGAGGAATTCAGAGAATTCAAGGAATTCAGAGAATTTAAGGAATTCAGAGAATTCACGGGATTTAGAGAATTCAAGGAATTCAGAGAATTGAGATAATTCAAGGAATTATGAAAATGCGAGGAATCCTCAGAATTCAAGGAATTCAAAGAATTCAAGGAATTCGAAGAATTCAAGGAATTCGAAGAATTCAAGGAATTCGAAGAATTCAAGGAATTCAAAGAATTCAAGGAATTCAAAGAATTCAAGGAATTCAAAGAATTCAAGGAATTCAATGAATTCAAATAGTTGAAGATTTTAGAGAATTCAAGGTATTCAGAAAATTCAAGGAATTCAAGGAATACAGACAATTCAAGAAATTCAGATAATTTAAGGAATTCAGAGAATTTGAGGAATTCAGAGAATTTAAGGAATTCAGATAATTCAAGGAATTCAAGGAATTCGGTCAAATCAAGGGATTCCGAATATTGGAGGAATTCAGGATATTCGAAGGTTTCAGGGAATTTCAGGGATTTCAGAGCATTTAAGAAATTCAAGAAATTAAGAGAATTCGGAATATGAAAGCAATTCAGGGAATTCATAAAAATCAAGCATATCGGGATATTCGAAGAATTCAGAAAATTTCAGGGATTTTCGAGCAATCAGGTAATTCAAGAAATCCAAAATTCCAGGAATTCGGATCATTCAAATAAATAAGGAAATTCAGAATATTAAAAGATTTCAGAGAATTCGGAGAAATTAAGGATTTCAGAGAATTAAAAAATGTCATTTCATTAGGAAGGAGCTCAAATTTTAAACTAAATTAAAAATTTCAAATTAAAAGCTTCTAAAATAATAGAAATCTAAATTTTTATTAAATTTACAAAAATATGATATGACGTGAAAATTGATTAGACAAACTTTTCTGAAATCAAGAAATGAATTCACCGTTCATATTTGTGAAATTTTCTGAAATTTGAAGAATTTTCTGAAATTTGTAAAAATTTGTAAAATTTTCAAACTTACCAAACTTTCTATTATTTCTGATTTTTATGAAATGTTAAAAAATTTCTAAAATGATTCAAATTTCTGAAATTAATGTTCAAAAATTTTAAATTTCTAAAATTATCAAAATGTCTGGAATGTTCCAAATTTTTTAAATTATCAAAATTTCTAAAATTTCTGAAATGCTCCAAATTTACAATATTGTCAACATTTTTAAAATTATAGAATCATTTCAATGTTTCAGAATTTTCAAAATTTCGAAATTTACCAAAATTTCTAAAATTTCTAAACTTCCAAAATATCTAAAATTTTCGAAAAATATTAATATTGGTAAAATGATCAAAATTTCGAAACTGTTGAAAATTTCTAAAATTATAAAAACTCGAATTTTCAAAATTTATAAAATTACCAAAATATTTAAAAATTTAAAAATTGATAAAATTAACAAAAATTTCTAAAATGTTCAAAAATTATAAAAATTTCTATATTTTACAAAATGTTCAATTTTCTTAAATTTCCCAAATTTTCTAAAATTTGTAAAATATTCAAAATTTTCAAACTTTCTATTATTTCTCAATTTTATGAAATGTTAAAAATTTCTGAAATTAATGTTCAAAAATGTCTAATTTCTAACGTCATTTAAATTTCTAAAATTATCAAAATTTCTAAAATTTATAAAATATTCCAAATTTACAATATTGTCAACATTTCTGAAATTATAGAATCATCTCAAAGTTTCAAAATTTACTGAAATTTCTAAAATTTCCAAAATGTCTAGAATATCTAAAATTTTCAAAAAATATTAAAATTGGTAAAATGATCAAAATTTCCAAACTGTTGAAAATTTCTAAAATGATAAAAACTTCTGGAATTTTCAAAATTGATAAAATTACCAAAATTTCTCAAATTTTTAAAATTTATAAAATGTTCAAAATTTATAAAATTTTTTTTTCAAAGTTTCTAAATTTTTTAAAATTCTAACATTTTCATAATTTCTCAAATTCCTATGAAACTCTCGCATTTTTTTTTGTTCTATTGTTTTCAAAAAAATGTATTATTCATATTTACCATAGATTTGATAAATTTCAGAACTTTCCAAAATTTTATAAATTCATACAAAAGAGAAATAACGATTCTGAAATTCCTTCATATAAGCAGAAACCATGCCTGTGTTACAAGAAATGAATTTTGAATATACAACAGAAAATTGGGCCAAGAGACGCCGTCGAAATGAGATTTGTGATTATTTCGAATTAATGTGTTCAATTTCATTTTTTATTTCATATATTCACTCACAATCTCTTTTATATTTGCTTCTGCACATACATACTGTATTATATAATAAAAATATAAAATTTGTAATAAAAACTAGTTCCATGGTATCGCAATGATGTCAAAAATTTCATATTTTGATAAGAACAAACAATTCCTCATAATAAAATATTTTTGAGTACTAGTCATTTTCGATTTTTAAAAATTTGGTTTGGCTGGATCTTCGTAATATACAGTAAATAAATGGATATTAGGCTGGTCAAAAAAAATATTTTGTTGATTTTTTTAAGTTTCGCCCCTTATTTTGTTTCATTTAGTGAAAAAAAATTTCACTAATTTTTTTAAATTATAGTGAAAGCTTTACGGAGGTGATGTGAAACTATCATGCGAACAACACCACGTTTGGTATAAAGATTGTGAGCGTATATTATAACAATTTTTACTATATCAGTATTGCAAATAATTCCCTCGAAATAAACATTTTTCCCCTTTTCACCCTTTATAGTTCATCAAACAGTTGTGTTTTTGAATAAATTGACTTTGAAATAATTTCAGAAAAACCGTCGTAATTTTGTCACCTTTAAATTTTTTAACGGATTTGAAAAGAAGACAGGACATTATATAAAAATCAGCTCGAAAAGATAAATACCTTTAATATATTAAAAATATCACACTAAAAAAAAAGTTTTGACCACTTTTTGATCATTTGCGTTTACAATATAAAAAACTCAAATACTCACAACTTTTCCAAAGATTTTTGTTAGCATGGACTACATGAATTAACATATGTAGTACATATAGTACATGTTATTTAGAAATATTTTTAATACATCTTCATATGTATTTTATATAAAGTTTGGTAAATTAATTAAGAAATCTATCATTTAATTTTTATTAAGAAATATTTTAATATTTCTATTTATTTTAATAATTTTTGAAAATTTTAGATATTTCAGACATTTTGGAAATTTCAGAAATTTTGGTAAATTTAGAAATTTTGGTAAATTTAGAAATTTTAAAAATTTTAAAAATTTTGAAAATTTAAAAAATTTTAAACGATTCTATAATTTTAGAAATGCTGACAATATTGTCAATTTGGAACATTTTAGAAATTTTAGAAATTTTGATAATTTAAAAAATTTGGAACATTCTAGAAATTTTGGTAATTTTAGAAATTTAAATAACGTTAGAAATTTGAAAATTTTCAACCTTAATTTCAGAAATTTTAGTGATTTCAGAAATTTTTAAAATTTCATAAAATTCAGAAATATTATAAATTTTGATTGATGGAAAATTTTACAAAGGAATATTTTATAAATTTTTACAAATTTTAGAAAAATTTCACAAATTTTACAAATTATAGAAAATTGAAGATTTTGTAAGATTCAGAAATGTTGATAATTTCAGAAATTTTAGAACATTTTAGAAATTTTTAACATCTTAGAAATTTTGAGAATTTTGAAAATATAAGGTTAAGATAATCCAAAAATTTTCAAAATTTTTGGAAAGTTTCGGTACCACAGTTTTCGCGGTGACACAACATATTATATTTGAGGGCACGACTGACCAAAGAAGGTCACTACCACTTGAGAAGGGGAACTATTATAAATTTTAAAAAATTTCAGAAATTTTGAACATTTGATCCATTTTGATAATTTTATAAATTTTGAACATTTTAGAAATTTTTGTTAATTTTATCAATTTTAACATTTTTAGATATTTTAGAAATTTTAGAAATTTTAGTAATTTTGGCAATTTTGGCAATTTTAGAAATTTTGAAAATTCGAGAAGTTTTTATAATTTTAGAACTTTTCAACAGTTTCGAAATTTTGATCATTTTACTAATTTTAATATTTTTTGAAAATTTTAGATATTTTAGAAA
>CAKNYM010052031.1:280495-297560 GCA_932195095.1 Andricus curvator
ACTCATCCTATTAGAGTATGAGTACTCTTACAAAAGAGATATTAGGCCACGCCTACCGGCGCTTGCGCGTGACCTAATATCTCGTTTGTAAGAGTACTCATACTCTAATAGGATGAGTTTTCTTACAACCGTAGCAAGGCGAAGTTCGAGCTATTTTCGCAAGGGATAACGGCTTTAAAAGCATGAATCTTTGTACTTTTTTAGGATAAAGGGATTCCTGCTTAAAATGAATGAATTTCGTACCAAGATAGCAAGAATGAAACCTACGACAAAAGCATGACTAGTGCTCTTACTATTATAGGCATATTTTTTTCTCCGTGTAGAGCTCGGAACAGCTAAAGCTTAAAAAAATAGTAAAATAGTAACCATACTTCTCTCAAAAAAGTAACCGAAAAGTAACAATAATGTGGCAAAAAAGTATCCAGAAAGAAAGATTGTGTACCAAAAAGACGAATTTTCCACCAAAATGATAAATCTTCAACAAAACACTTTATGTTTAAGAAACTAGTTCAACTTTTAACAAAATGTTTGAATTTTTCTGACTAAACAAAAATTTTATATAAAAAAAATTAAAAGTCGTTAAACAGCAACATTTTTAATTTTAACTTTTATACATTGTACAGTTGAAAGATTAAAAAAAAAACCGAAATCCACGCTATCATCTTCAATGCTGTGAATTGAAGAAATAATCAAAAAATGTATAAATTTTCAAAATTATATCATTTTAAGCAACTTGAATTTTTCCTACAATTTTTTGAAAATCCTGCAAAAGTAAAAAAATGATCTTAAAATCATCCTAATTCTTTTTTAAAAATTGTATTAAATATTCTTTTTGAATTAGCTAAGAAAATATACTCTTAGTTTTTCCAGGAATTTTGATACGATCTTTTTATATATTTAAAACCTTTCAAAATGCTTAAAAAGCTTATAAATTTTGTGTTCGGAATTTTCGAACATCTGCATTCTGTTTTCAATGCTTTTAAATTTTTTTCACGTTTTAAATTATTCTGGAATCTTTTCAAAACTTCTAAATATATTTTAATTTAATCCATTATTTTTCAAATTAATAATTGTTCAATTGTCACTTATTAAAAAAAAAAAAAAAATTTCAATCTTTTTTTTGCTCTTAATATTAATTTTTCAAAATAAAAAACCATTTTAAATATTCTCAGCAAACTTAAATATTTTGTTTTCTTAAAACTTCTGAAGATCCTTAAAAATCTTCAAAATTTTATTTCGAAATCTTCAAGAATATAAATTTTTTTTTTATTTCTCGAAATCTTTTCCAAATTTAAATTAAGTTTAACCTTCTCAAAACTTTTGAAATCTCTTAAACTGAATCAAATTTTTTCTAAATTGATGATTGTTCAATTGTTATTTATGCATAAAAATTCAATAATTTCACTTACATATTGAAAATTTGTTGACCAAATTAAAAAAAATCAACGGTTATTTTAAAAAAATTCAAAAACGGAAAACCAACGTATTAAATAAAATTCGAGTGCATTTAGAGAAATTTAAGGAAAATGAGAAGAATTCGATGGAATTCATAAAAATTCAACGTTAATTTTTTTTAAATTCAAGTGAATTGAAAAAACTCAGAAGCAAAAAACTAATGATGTAAGTAAAATTCGAGTGAATTTAAATGAATTTAGGGGAAGTTAAAACAATTCGATGCGATTCATAACAATTCAAGGTTATTTTTTTTTTGAAAATTCACGTGAATTGAAAACTGTACAAAAAAATTGTTAAGAATTCATTCAATTTATAAAATTCTGAATGAATTGAGAAAAATACAAGGAAATTCGAAATAATTTGATAAAATGCATAAGAATTCAAGGTGAGTTTGAAATTTGTCAGGGTGAATTAAAAAGAAAATTCAATGAGTTGAGTAAAATTCAGTGAATTTAGAAGAACTTAAGTGAATTCAAAAAAGTGCAGGGTAGATGTGAAAAATTGAAAAGAATTCAGGATAAATTAATAAGATTTTAACAAAAAAATTCTATAGAGTTTAGATAAATAAGATCGACTAGAATTAGCGAATAAGGATCTGATAAAATCCATAGGAATTCAAGATGAATTGAAAAGTTTTAAGGGCTAATTAATAAAAATAAAAATCCAGAAAAGAGCCATTGAATTCCGTGGATTTCAAGGGAATTACAAAGAATTCAGGAAAAATTCAAAACAATCAAAGAAATTAAAAAAAAACCTATACAATTTAGAAACCCTGGGATTCTTCGTTTTCTTTATTTTTTGAGAAGTCACAATAATTCAATTGATAGCCCTTTCTATGCATTTTACATATAAACTAATTATTATTTTATTGTTATTCCCTAATTTAATGAAAAATTTGAACTTTTACATTTTTCACAAGTTTTTAAATTATACGATTAATGAATTAATTCATTTCGTTATTTCGGGCAAAAAATGTAACCAAGAGTAAACTGTTCATAAAATAAGTAACGTTTTAGTAACCGTGGACAAAAAAGTAACTAACAAGGGGGGTTAGGTTTGTGTCCGACGCTGATTTTTTTGTTACTTTGCAGGTGAAAAGAGGATCCCAGACTATGAAAAAAAAAATTTGGGCAAACGTTCAAATTTAGGGGTTGAAATCACCCCTTCTATATTTTAGAGTCTTTCGGTGTTTTAAAAGGTAACATTGTTTTTTATTTATTGTTTTTACACAAGATTGATCTAATTGATTAATTAATTTAATAAATTAATCAATAATTTATTACAATATTAGCGTGAGTTGTAAAAACACTTACCCCATAGAGTATCATAATTTAGAAAATCTACCCATAGAATGCTTCGCCATATGACATATAGTTTAAGATTTTGGACTTTGTTGCTGCAAACATCTTGTTTTGATATTAAATTCTATTAAGAATCATCAGTGTGATTCGAAATAACCCCTAAATTAGGTGTCATCCACCCCTTTAATATTATCAATGAATAAGAAATATACTTATTAATATAACATTTCTGTAAGTAATGGATTAAAATATTTGGTTTGGACAATCAATAATAATATAACTGATTTTCTGTTAACGATGGTACTTGTTCTTATATTAATAAACCCTTGTTATGTGAAAACCACCCCTAAAAACTTTTTATGTTTATTCAGCAGGTCATTTTAATGATGATACATATAACAAAACTGTTTAAAGAATTTTTATTTAGGTTCAGACGTGTACATATTTCCGTTGATAATTGCTCAAGGCTTTCGACTTGCAATATATCTTATACGAAATAAAAAATAAATGTACCAAAAATAAATGAAAAGAACAAACAAAATATTGTATTTCACAAGTTGGGTGTGTGATATAATAGAGGCATTATCATTTTGACATTCGTAATAATAACTGCGCATATATAAAATTATCAGGCATGTATATGAACCATTATCAAGCATGTATATAAACCATTATCAGGCATGTATATAAACCGAAAGAAAAAAACAATTGTTCAGTTACAAATTTGCTTGTGTTTCTATCGTGTAAAGTATTACCACATAAAATGATAATCAATCCGTTAAATATAATATCGTTATTGACAATAACGCCTTCAGAAATAACGCCTGAAGAGGTACATCTACACGATGTAATAGAGGATATTATAAGGAGAAATATGTTTGATTCCTCATTTATTATTGAAAATGTAGTTGACTTACAATTTGGTCATGGGGATAGTCAAATTGACATACAGCCGATTGAAAATGAAGAACAAGAAGAAGAAAACGATTATGGTGAAGTACCTAGTTGTTTATAGGAAGAGGAGAAAGTCAATTTCGAGTATAAAAAAGAAGCTGTTGACTATTGGAATTCTGGAAAGAAAAAGCGTTTATCTTTTGCATCCGTTCATCAAATGTTCAAGAAGCTTCGTTCAGAGCGACAATTGAGAAGATGGCAAGAACAAGTCAACAGTGGTGGTGACCGAGAAGATAAGCTATACAACGTTGCAAAATACACTTTCGACAATTTGAAGGAGGCTATTGATTCGAAGATGACAGTTCACGATATAGATCTTCGAAGATGGGCTTTACAAAAGAAGCGTGAATTGGACATGCCATGGTTTAAAGCATCACGTTGGTGGGTACGGAAATTCAAGAAACTGCATAACGTTGTTTCGTGAAAAATCACAAAATTTGCATCTGTGTCATCTTTACATGAAACTAGAGTTATAGAACAAGAATGCGATGTTTTTAAAAACAATGTAAAATCAGATATTCTGAGGTACGGGGAAAGCAACAATTTCAATTCCGATCAAAGTGGCTTCAATTTGGAATTACACAGTGGAAGAACTTTGAGCTTTCAAGGAACAAAAACTGTGGAAAATGTTCAATCGGTTTCCTCCACCACGCATAGCTATACAATTGAGCCAACCATATCTGCCGATGGAAGATTACTATCACCCCTTTTTGTAGTTTTAAAAGAACCATCCGGACAATTTGGATCAAGAGTAAAAGAAGGACTTTTTAAGGCAAACAATATTTATTTGCAAGCCAAGTCCGGTAAACTTTCTTCAGAATTGCTTCAAATGTGGCTTCAAGATGTATTTTTCCCTAACGTAGGAGAAAATTCTGTGTTATTATTAGATTTATGGAGTGGCCAGTGTGAACGAACCGTGCAAACAGCAATACCAGAAGGTTCACTTTTACCTTTTACTAAAAACCATTCCAAAAGGCACAACTGGGAGAATTCAGCCCTTGGATGTGTTTGGCTTTAGGATTTGGAAGAATTTTGCACGAAAAATCTCTGACACTACTATTCTTTTGAGGTCTGATATTAACTTGCATATTGGGAATAACATTATAAAATTACAATCCCTTACACATAATCAATTGTCTTCACCTAGATTTATTGATGTACTCAAATATTCTTGGTATGAAAGCGGATATATAGAAATTCGACCTCCACATTTTGATAACCCTGTAGAATTTTGTTTCAACAAAGATATGGAACCTTCTTGTGATATTTGCGGTGATGTTGCAATAATAACATGTGCATGGTGCAAGAAGAGGTTGTGCCTAAAACACTTTTTCGAAGAATATCAGTACTGTGAAAACTTCGTGCCTTAAAGATCGAATGATATTGTTTCTTTTCAACTAATCTTTCATTATTTCAAAAAATTTTAGATTAGAATTAGAATTAAAATTAGATTATAATTTTATGCGCAGTCTTACAAATGGTGAAATTAAAACACACTTATCATATCACACATTTAATTTATATTTCGTAGAAGATAAGTAAGTCGAAGGCCTTGAGCAATAAGGGTTAAGGGGACGATATGTGTAAGGGTAAGTGTATGTGTGTGCAATTTTCAACGGAAATATGTATATGCCTAAACCTAAATAAAAATTCTTTAAACAGTTCTTTTATATGTATCATCATTAAATTTGACTGCTGAATGAAAAAAAAAAGTTTTTCAAGGGTGGTTTTTACATGACAAGGGTTTATTAATATGAGAACAAGTTCCATCATTAACAAAAAATCAGTTATATTATTATTGATTGTCCAAACCAAATATTTTAATCTATTACTTACAGAAATGTTATATTAATAAATATATTTCTTATTCATTGATAATATTAAAGGGGTGGATGACACCTAATTTACGAGGGGTAAACCACTCTCAAATCAGCAAGGGAGGGTGTGGAAGCGCTGCTACAGAGCATAGGGTGGAATAAAGGCAGGGTAGGAAAAGTTAAGTTGGAGGGGAGAAAGGAGAAAGAAGTGGCGGTTGTGGAGTTGGAGAGCTGGGAAGAAAAATTGGGGGTAATGAGAAATAAAAATAGGATAAAGGATAAGGAAGTTTTCATCGATCACGATTTGACGAGAAAGGAAAGGGATGTACAGAGAATGCTGTACGACAGGGCTAGGAGGGAGAGGAGTGAAGGGAGATCGGCGAAGGTAGGATATTGGAAAATAAAAATAGACGAGAAAATGTGGGTGTGGGATGAGGAGAAAGAGGTGTTGAAGGAAGTGCAGGGGAATTTGTTTCGTAGGAAGTAGGGGAGTGGGGGTAATGCAGGGTAGAGGAGTTGTGAAGGTGCTTTACTGGAACGTAGCAGGGGTAAAGAAGAAGGATGAGGAGTTCTGGAGGTATATCCAGGAATTTGATGTGGTAGGACTGGTAGAGACGTGGGTGGAAAGAAAGGAATGGGATAAAATAGAGCCAAAGCTGCCAAGGGGGTATAGGTGGAGACTCCAGGAGGCGGTCAGAGTGAAGAAGAAAGGAAGGGCTAGTGGGGGAATTATAACGGGGATTAGAGATGGATTAGAGGAAGAAGCTCACGGAGAGGAAGAGGAGGAGGGAGTGCAAATGAGGAATGTAAAGATAGGAGGGGTAATTTGTAAGTTTGTGACAGTGTACAATAAGTATGGGATGGAAAGAATTAAAGAAAGGGTGGAAGACCTGTTAGGTGAAAGAGAAGAGGGTATGGTGGTACTGGGTGGGGACTTTAACGCGAGGATGGGGAGGGAAGGGGGCCTTTACAGGGAAGGGGAGAGCTTCGAAAGGAATTCGAAGGATATGTTAATAAATAAGGAGGGGGAGATTTTAAGGGACTGGATGGAGGATAGAGGCTGGGCGGTGGCAAATGGTATGGCAACTGGGGACGAAGAGGGAGAATACACATACGTAGGTAAGGTGGGGGTATCGGTAATAGATTATGTAGTTATGAATATGCAAGGGTGGGAGGAGATGGAGAGATTCGCAGTAGAAGGGAGGGTAGAATCAGACCATCAGCCATTAGGGTTGTGGATAAGGGGTGAGAACGGCGGAAGGCAAGGTGGGGAAGAAGTGTCGACGGGGGAGAGGGTTAGCTGGACGAGGGAGGCGATAGAGAAATATAAGGAGCAGTTAGGGAAGGTACGCTTCGAAGGGGAGACGGTGGAAGAGATATGGGAGGATTTAAAAGAGAAAGTGAAAGGGTGCGTGCAAAAGAAGGTATTCAAAAAGAAGAAGAAAGGAATGGTGAAGCCGTGGTGGGATAGGGAATGTAAAAAGATGAAAAGAAAGGTGAAGAGGAAGTATAAGAAGTGGAAAGAGGGTACTGCGAAAAGGGAGGAGTACGTAGAAATGAGGAAGGGGTTTAGATTGATGTGTAAGAAGAAAGAACAGGAAAAGGAGAAAGAGCTGGAGGAGGAGTTAGGAAATGTTAAGACAGAAGGGGACGTCTGGAAGATAATAAATAGGTTTAGGAAGCGTAGAGTAGGGATAAGCGACTAGATAGGGAGTGAGGAGTGGAGGGAGTTTTTTAAAGAATCATTTCAGGGCTCAGATGCAAGGAAGAGAGATGATGGGAGTAGAAGAACGGGGGAGGCAGAGATTGAGGAGTTGAATGACGAGGAGATAGAGAAACAGATAAGGAAGTTAAAAAGGTCAAAATCAGCAGGGCTGGATGGGCTAGAGAACGAAGCATGGCTGTTTAGTACACAAGAGGTTAGGGAGAGGCTGAAGGAGGTAGTGAAGAAAGTATGGAGGGGGGAGGGATTCCCACGAGAGTGGAGAGAAGGATTAATAGTGCCTCTGTATAAGAAAGGAGAGAGGGATAGGCAGGAAAATTATAGGGGGATTACGCTAATGAATACGGCGTATAAAGTATACGCGATGGTAGTAGCGGAGAGGCTGCGGAAGGATGTCGAGGGGAAAGGAATATTGCCAGAGATGCAGGCGGGCTTTAGGGCAGGTAGGAGTACTATCGACAATATCTACGTTCTGCAGCACGTGGTGGATAGAGAATTAGCGAAGAAGGGGTCGAGAGTGTACGCGTTTTTTGTGTATCTAAAAGGCGCGTTTCCGTCGGTGGATAGGGGGAGGTTGTGGGAGGCGATGGAGGAGAGGGGAGTGGAAAGAGGCCTGATCGAGAGGGTAAGGGAGATATATGAAGAAACCAAAGATAAGGTAAGAGGAGGACAGGGGATTTCGGAGGGATTCTGGATGGATAGGGGGTTAAGACAAGGGTGTCCGCTTAGCCCGACGCTTTTTGCGATTTTAATTGCGGATATGGAAAGTAAGCTGGAGGCCGGTGTGGTAGGAGGAGTCAGGATAGGAGGGGATAGAATTTGGTCGCTAGCGTATGCAGATGACATAGTGTTGTTGGCAAAAAGCGAGGAGGCCTTAAAGGAAATGATGAAGAGGTTGAGAAGATACCTGGATAAGAACAGGTTAGAACTGAATGCGGAAAAGTCCAAGGTTATGGTTTTCAGAAAAGGAGGGGGCAGGGATAAGGAAGGGCAGTGGAAGTGGAAGGGAAAGGCGGTGCAGACGGTGAAAGAGTTTGTGTACCTGGGCTTCTTGTTTCGGAGGAATGGCGGAGTGGATGGTCACATAAAAGAGAGAGTGAGGAGGGCAAATGTGGTGATGAGGCAGGTGTGGGGGTTGGGAAAGAAGTTATTCGCAGATGATTTTGGAAGGAGAATGAAATTGTTTGACTCACTAGTGATGAGTGTGCTATTTTATGGAGTAGAGGTGTGGGGGTGGAAGGAAATCGAAGAGGTAAATAGGATACAGGAGAGATATGTAAAGTGGACACTGGGGTTGGCAAGGAACACGCCTAATTATATTGTCAGGAGGGAGACGGGGAGAACAAGTGTAGGGATTCTAGCGGGGAGTCGAGCGTGTAAATATGAGGAGAAATTTTTGGAAGAGGGGGGAAGTAAGCTGGTTAGGGAGTGTTGGTGGGAGAAGGAGAACAGGAAAGGGGGTGGGAAGATGGAGGTTGAAAGAGAAAGGTATTTTAGAACGAATGGACTGCATATGGATGAATTGAGAAGGATGCATGAGGAAGGAAGGAAGGTATATGAGTTGGTTAAGAAAAACAGCATGGAGAGAGAGAAGACAGCAGGGGAAGAGAGAATAAGAGAGACAAGGTTTAATGGGAACTATGTGTGGATTATGCCAAGGGCGAGAGCGCAATATTTGTGTGAGAAAGGAGAGAAAGGAAGTCAGGAGCTTATAGCGAGGATGAGATGTGGGTGCATGGAGGGTTTCAATAGGTTCTGGCTCGCTAGGGAAAAGAGGATGTGTGAACTATGTGGGAAGGGGGAGGCAAGAGTGGAGCACTGGTTGGAGGAGTGCGTGGAGGTGGAAAGGAGTGGGATAAGCATGGAGGTATTGATGCATGAAAGGGAGGACAAAAGGGCAGTAGCATGGATGAAGGGAGTATTGGGAAAGATGAAGGCTTTTTGAATATTTTTTTTAGTAACACAAATAATGAAATTACTTACAAGAAAAGAAGTATTATCAGTTTGTTTTTAAGTTTATATAAATATAAATTTTATAATATTCTGGAGAAAATTAGAAAAGATTCTTTAATATTTAGAACCTCTCAAATTCCTTAAAATATTTTTAGCTAACTCGAATTTTTCTTGAAATTTTGAAAAATCATTCAAAATGTAAAGAAATTGCCTTCAAATCTTCAAAATTTCCCTAAGAATTTTAAGAAAATTTGTTTATTTACTTAAAACCTTTCAAAATTCTTTCATGCCTTCTAAAGTTTTGGTTTGAAATCGTTAAAAAAAATCTGATTTTTTAAAAATCTTTTAGAGTTTGAAATTGTTTTTCAATCTCTTAAAATCTTCTATATATTTATTGAATTGACTCGATTTTTTTATTTTTTATTTTTTATTCATTCCAAATTGAAACATTTTTCTTTCAAATCTTCTACTCTTTTTCGAAATTTAGGGAAATCTTTTGAAATAAAAATTCCTAAAATATCTTATAAGTTTTTATTATTTTTGAATCGTTTGAAAACGGTAGGAAATTAATCTTCTTGGTAACTAATTTACCTTTTCGGTTGAAAATTCATATATTTCGTTGAAAATTAATCTCTTTTTGGTAAAAAAACTAATCTTTTAGGTTCAAACTTCATTTCTTTGGCTTAAAATTTTTTCTTCTTATTGAAGATTAATTTTTTTAACTGAAAACTGAACCATTTAATGTTTGTTTGAGCATCAATCTGCTTCAGTTGAAAATTCATCTATTTGTTTGCAAATTTCCGTATTTTGTTAAAACTTCGTATTTTGTGGAAGAATGGTAATCTTATTGGTGGCTAATTCAGTTTTGCTTAAAAATTCAACTATTAGGTTAAAAATTCCATTAAAAAATGAAATATTTAGTTGAAAATTCATCTATTTTGTTAAAAAAATTGTCCTTTTTCGGTAGAAAATTAACTTTTTTGGTTGAAAGTTCATGTATTTGCGGTTAAAAATCATTCTTTTCTGGTAGAAAATTAATCTTTTTGGTTAAAATTTCATTTCTTTTGTTGAAAATTAGTTTTTTTATTGAAAATTTAACTATTTTGTTGAAAAACTTTGCTTAAAAACTTATTTTCCTGCTTGAAAATTAAACCATTCTATTTTTTATTGAAAATTTATCTTTTTTTAGTTGAAAATTCATCTATTTTGTTGGAAATTTGTCTTTTTTGGTAAAAAATTCATCTTCTGGGTTGTAAATTCAACTATTTGATTTCATATTTATTTTTTTGATTGTAGATGTATCATTTTAGTTAAAATTTTATTTCCTTTGTTAAAAATGTAACACATTTTTTTGAAAATTCTTTTTTCTACTAAAAATGTAGCTGTTCCTATGCTTATTTTAACACCGTCTACAGATTTTTGATTTTAAAAAATCATGATTTTAGAGTGGTTTACCCCTCGCTAATTTAGGGGTTATTTCGAATCACACTGATGATTCTTAATAGAATTTAATATCAAAACAAGATAATTGCAGCAACAAAGTCCAAAATCTTAAACTATATGTCATATGGCGAAGCATTCTAGGGGTAGATTTTCTAAATTATGATACTCTATGGGGTAAGTGTTTTTACAACTCACGCTAATATTGTAATCAATTATTAACTAATTAATTAATCAATTAGAACAATGTTGTGTAAAAACAATAAATAAAAAACAATGTTACCTTTTAAAACACCAAAAGACTCAAAAATATAGAAGGGGTGATTTCAAGCCCTAAATGTGAACATTTGCCCAAATTTTTTTATTTTTTCTCATAGTCTGGGTCCTCTTTTCACCTGAAAAGTAGCAAAAAAATCGACGCCGGACACCAACCTAACCCCCCTTGTAAGTTACTAAAAAGTAACCCGTTCCGAGCCCTGCAACTTGCAATGAAATCGAATATAAAAAAATTCAATTTGAAGTTAACGGGAATTGAAAATTATTGCAGTCCCTCTGATATAAAACGAAGCAGGAAGGTTTTAATTTCAGGTAAAAGTTCTTGTAGTTTTTACTGCCTAGTTTCTGTTTAATGGGAAATGCTACTAAGACTGATCGTTCAGAGAATCTCTTAAAATTTTTTTTTTTACGATTTGAGGAGACTCCAGGAAGGAACTTTTACCTCAAGAAGAGCCTGTAACCTACATGATAACGTGACAGGATTTTTAGGTATCTAAAAAAGGGACAAATATAAACTAGAGGAAATCCTGCATTTGCAATTTTTTCTAATCTGACCTTCTTCTTTATTAACCATATCCTTATTTTCTTTATTATTTTTCGTTTTTAAATTAATTTTTCCATTTTTATTTTCAGAAAATTAGAGATACTAGATAACCTTGCGTCTGCGTAGAAAAGCCTTCCGGCTGAAGGAGGCCCGTCGAATTTCCTCAGGACAACAGTACGCGGTCCGCCACCACGCGTCGCGGCTGCTTTCGTGTACTTCTCGTGACAATTTTTTTTCGAACTCGAAAAAATTTTCAAAAAATTATACGAGAGTGTTGAGAGAAAAAAATGTAATTGTGAAAAAAGACTCGTTCGTGAAGTTTTCAAAGTGATGACTATAATAAAGGAGACAAATTAAATTTATTGAGGTGCACAATTTAAATTAAAATTATCTTAAGGTAAAAAAAATGAGATATTTTTTGAGTGAGAAAGGTCACAAAATAATTTTTTTTTGTAATTCTTTGCATTTTTAATATCTTTCAATACGTTGGAAAGTTTGAAATTATAACTCTGAAAAAAGTTTTCAAACATTTTTATATCTTCTTTAGCTATACAATTTTGGAAATATTTCGAACTTTTTCCAAAAAGTAGATTTCTGAAAATAGCAGTGATGAGAATTAACTAGTTTTTTCAATTAAATACTTTTTTCGCAACATATAAAAAAACGTATAAAAATCGTCACTTTTTTAGTTATTTTCAAAATATAGTCTTTTTCAGGACAAATAATAAATTTTATTGCTTTTCCAATTTTTTTTTTATTTTCACCAATCAGGGCTGCCGTGCCAAAAATCAGATTTTTGAAAAAAATAGTATTTTTATGATTTTAAGAATCAAAATAATCTGACTGATTATGTCATTTCAAAGAAGAAACATTATTTGTAAAGACAAAACTTTAAAATTAAAAAAAATATATATTGAAAATATTTTTTCAACTGAATTTTTTCTTGCCACCGCTTCTTACCAATTCGAAAAAAAACAGTTGAATTTTAATAAATGATGGCTTATTTTTTGTATGAAAATATCCTCTACAACTCTAGTTTTTTCAAAAATTTGTTAAAATTTTTTGGTAATTAATTAATTAACAATTTTTTTCCTTGTTTTGAAATGTGGAAATAAAAGCGATGTGGATTTCTCCGAAAAAGGACATGATTTATTAAAATTGAACGATTTTTTTTAATTGGTGAAAAGCGACGTTAAAATAATTATTTTCAGAAAGTTTGAGACTTTTTTCATAAAAATGATGTTTTTCTCCAGTGGCCTGATTTTCTTTTTAATTCCTAAAAACCGAAAAAGTAATCGAAAGTGACTAAAATGCTCTTAAATTCAAAATGATTTAAAGAGAGTTCAATGAAATTTATAATAATTCCAAGTAAAGGACAAATTCAGGATAAATTCAAAAAACACATTTTTTAAATAAAATTCGAGCGAATTTAGAGAAAAAGGGAAATGAGAAGAACTTGATGAAATTCATAAGAATTTAAGTGAATTAAAAAAAAATTAGGAAGTAATATTCCCCTAATTTGGAAGAATTCAAGTGAATTTAAAATAATTCATCGAGAGTTAAAAATCAAGAGAATTATAAAGAATTATAATTTTGTTTTAAGAATTCAGGAAGAATTAGTGAAAATTCAGGGTGAATTCCAAATTAGGAATTGAGAAGAATTCAAGGGAATTCAAAAGACTTTGATAAAATTTATTAAAATTTGAAGGAATATAATTGAAAAAAAATTGTAATCAAAATATTTCTATCCAATTGAGCAAAATGGGAATGTAAGGCATTCAGAATGAATTCAACCAAACATAAGTGAATTGAAAAATAATTTTAAAAAAATAAAATGAATTAAATAAAATTCGAGCGAATTCAACAAAATTTAAGGGAAATGAGAAGAATTCGATGAAATTCATAAAAAGTCAAGTGGATTGAAAACTATTCAAAAATATTTTAAAAATTAGTTTAATTAATTGAATTTTGAATGAATTGAGAAAATTACAAGGGAATCCGGAAAAATTTGATAAAATGCTCAAGAACTGAAAGTGACTTTGAAAGACTTTCGGGCGAATTAAAAAAAATTCAATGAGTTATCCGAGAGTGTTGAGAGATAAAAATATAATTGTGAAAAAAAGGCTCGTTCGTGAATTTTTCAAAGTGATAATTAATTAAAATATTAATTAAAATTAATTTTAGCAATTTAAGATTTTGAGAAAATTCAAAAAGATTTTTGGAGATGTCAGCTACGTCAAATCAAAATTTCAATAAATAAGTTAATGTTCAACTAAAAAGTTGAATTTGTATGAATGAATTCAAGTGAATTAAAAAAAAATTAGGGTACATGCAAAAAATCCAAAAGAATTTGAAATGAATTAGTAAAAATTCAGGATAAATGCCAAATAACTTTAAAAGAATTAAAAAAAGATTTTAATTGAAAAAAAATAAAAATACTCTATTGATTTCAATAAAATTGGCGTAAATTTAGAAGAACTCAAGAGAATTCAAGAGACTTTGATCAAATTCATACATATTTGAAAAAATATAATTAAACAAAAATTGCCATCTAATCGTGTGTAATGAGAATATAAAGCATTCAGGAAAAAAAAATTTATTGAATTGAAAAATAATTCAAAACCAAAAAAGAAATGAATTAAATCAAATTCGAGTGAATTTAAAGAAATTAAAGGGAAATGAGAAGAATTCGATGAAATTCATAAAAAGTCAAGTGGAATGAAAACTGTTCCAAAATATTAAAAAAATTAGTTTAATTAATTAAATTTTGAATGAATTGAGAAAATTACAAGGGAATCTGGAAGAATTTTATAAAATGCTCAAGAACTGAAAGTGACTTTAAAAGACTTTCGGGTGAATTAAAAAAAATTCAATTTAAGATTTTTGAGAAAATTCAAAAAGATTTTTGGAGATGTCAGCTACGTCAAATCAAAATTTCAATAAATATGTTAATGTTCAACCAAAAAGTTGAATTTGCATGAATGAATTCTCGTAAATTAAAAAAAAAATAGGGTACAAGCAGAAAATCCAAAAGAATTTGAAATAAATTAATAAAAATTCAGGATAAATGCCAAATAATTTTAAAAGAATTTAAAAAAAGATGTTAATTGTAAAAATTGACAGAATTGAAAAAATAAAAAATATTCAATTGATTTCAATAAAATTGGCGTAAATTTCGAAGAATTCAAGGGAATTCAAGAGACTTTGATAAAATTCATACAAATTTGAAAAATATAATTAAAAAAAAAAATCTGTTTAAAAAAAAAATGCTATCCAATTTTGTAAAATGGGAATGTAAGGCATTCAGGACGAATTCAACAAAATTTAATTAAATTGAAAAATAATTTTTAAAAACAAACAAATGAATTAAATCAAATTCGAGTAAATTCAGAGAAATTTAAGGGAAATGAGAAGTATTCGACCGTATTTAAAAAAAATCAATGGTTATTTAAAAAAAATTCAAGTGAATTGAAAAAAAAAAACAACTAATGAAGTAAATAAAATTCGTGTGGATTTAGATAAATTTGAGGGAAATGATAAGTATACCATGGAATTAATAAAAATTCAAGTTTATTTGTTGAAAAATTCAAACGGATTGAAAACTATTTAACAATATTTAAAACATTCATTCAATTCATTAAATTTTCAATTCAAGTAAATTCAAAAAAATTCAGGGCTAATACAAAAAATCCAAAAGAATTTAGAATAAATTAATAAGAATTCAACTTCAAATTCGAGTGAATTCAGAGAAATTTAAGGGAAATAAGAAGTATTCGATCGAATTAAAAAAAAATCAATGGTTATTTTAAAAAAATTCAAAAACGAAAAACCAACGAATTAAATAAAATTCGAGTGAATTTAGAGAAATTTAAGGAAAATGTGAAGAATTCGTTGGAATTCTTAAAAATTCAAGGTTATTTTTTTTTAAATTCAAGTGAATGGAAAACTGTTCAAAAAAATTGAAACTGTTAAAAAAAATTGTTAAAATCCATTCAGTTTAATAAATTCTGAATTAATTGAGAAAAATACAAGGGAATTCGAAATAATTTGATAAAATGCCTAAGAATTCAAGGTGAGTTTAAAAGTCTTCAGGGTGGATTAGGAAGAAAATTCAATGAGTTGAGTAAAATTCAGTGAATTTAGAAGAACTTGAGTGAATTCAAAGAATGCAGGCTAAATTTAAAAAATTGAAAAGCAGTCAGGATAAATTAATAAGATTTCAATGAAATTGGCGTAAATTTAGAAGATTTCAAGGGAATTTAAGAGAATTGTTTGAAATCAAGACGAAATCAAATTAAATACAAAAATAATTCTAGTAAATAGAACAAAATTTCTAAAATACAAAAAAATTCTATAGAGTTTAGATAAATAAGATTGAATAGAATTATCGAATAAGAATCTGATAAAATCCATAGGAATTCAAAGGTGAATTAAAAAGTTTTAAGGACGAATTAAAAAAATTAAAAATCCAAAAAAGAGCCATTGAATTTCGTGGATTTCAAGGGAATTTTAAAGAATTCAGGCAAATTCAAAACAATCAAAGAAATTAAAAAAAAAAACCTATACGATTTGTGATTTTATTTCAAAAAAGTGATTTTGAAAATAAAAGTGACTACAAGTGACTTAAGTGAGAAATACAAAATTAACTAAGAAAGTAACGATAGTTACTTTTTCTTTCCTTCCAAATAGTTCATTAACCATCACTGGCTTCTATTCTTCTGAATCAAAAATACTTTCAACAATCGTTTTTATTTTTTAAACTCTAATTTTATTATTTGAGTTTCTCCTTGTTCAATTTTACGCTTCTATTCCCATTCATTTTATAAAGCTCTTTTAATTTAAAAATATTTGCGTCTCTGGGAAAATAATTAAATGAAAAACGCAGTAGATCCTTGTTCTTTCAATCAAAGCAATCTTTTGGATATGATGAAATCGAAAATAGATAAAAAGTTATAAAATGAATTAAGGCTAACAAGAAAGAGAAGAGACTCTCGTCGACCGTAATCCTTTCCGGTCGTTTCTCATCAGAGATACATATCATCCCTCCCTAATCCTTATGAGGAGATTCTAAAAATTCAAAAAATGAGGAAACGAAGAAAAAGAGGATCAGCTTCTTTTTCCAGATTTCCATTTCTCTTTTTATCTAAGTGAGTACCTTGAGCCTCTGGTACTAATGACCCGGCAGAATGTATTTAATTTTTGGACCCCTATCTGCCGGGATTTTTTTTACGATCATCCCCATTCCGCCCTAATATTTAAAGTTCCTTTTCCTTCGTCTAGTTGGGATTACTGAGATTTATAAAGTGCTTCTCGAAAGTCACTTCATCACATGATGGACAAAAAGTCGATCGCATTAAAAACTTTAATTACCTATTGACGTTCCAAAAAGATATTCAATCTTTTAAATAATTCGCATCATCAATCACGCGCTATGCGTGTGTGTAGTTTTTCGATTTAAGGAGAACAATTTTGAATAAAAATAAAAATTTGAATAAATATGTGTTTTTTAAGTTGAATAGAACTTTAAGGTAAGAAAAATGTGACATTTATGATCGTGATGAAACTGAGAAAAATTGAAGATCATCATCAATCACGCGCTATG
>CAKNYM010052031.1:297570-325551 GCA_932195095.1 Andricus curvator
GTAAGAAAAATGTGACATTTATGATCATGATGAAACTGAGAAAAATTAAAGATCATCGTCAATCACGCGCTATGCGTGTGTGTAGTTTTTCGATTTGAGAAGAAAGATTTTTAATAAAAATAAAAATTTCGAATTAATATGTGCTTTTTAAGTTGGCTTGAATAGTAGTAGTGAATAGTAGTTTTTCGATTTGAGGATAACAATTTTTAATAAAAATAACAATTTTGAACAAATATGTGTTTTTGGAGTTTACTAAAAGTTTAAGAGTAAAAAAAAGTGTCATTTAAGTTCATGATGAAACTGAGAAAAATTGAAGATCTGTAATGTAACATTTTATTTAACCAAAACAGACACATAGAACAGTATTCCAATTCATATTTGACAACAGCACAAGTAACTTTATTGTTAAATAAAAGTCAAAATGGTATTTTTACAATACATGAAAAATATCTATATTTTTATTGCATTATTTACATTTAAATAATAATTTTGAAAATCAAAAACTTAGCACAAAGGGTTAATTTTTACTAGTTCTATTTGATTAAATTTTCAAGATTTTCGCTAATCGCGAGTAGCGACTGAAACACCTTTTTTTGGTTCAAAATTCAACTACTTAGCTGAAAGTGGAACTACTTTGTTAAACATTAATTTTTTGGCTCGATGATATATCATTTTAATTGAAAAATCTTTTTTTTTGTTCAAATTTAACTATTTTGTGAAAATTTGTTTAAAATTATTTTTTCAACTGAAAATTTACCTATTTCATGTTTGGTTGAACATTTATCTTCTTTAGTTGGAAATTTCTCTTTTCTTTATTATTTCTTTAACTAGAAATGTAGCTAATTTTTTTCAAATTTTTTGTATAGTCTTTTTGGTAGAAAATTTATTTGTTTCATTGAAAATTTAACTATTTTGTTGACAATTTATTTTATTTGCTTAAAACCTTATTTATATTACTGAAAATTAAACTATTCTATTTTTTGTGAAAATTTATATTTTTTAGTTGAAAATTGACCTATCGTGTTGCAAATTTGTCTTTTTTCGTAGAAAATTAACCTTTTTAGTTGAAAATGACTTTAAAAATTAAAATATTTGGTTGAAAATTCATGTATTTTGTTAAAAAGTTATTCTTTTTTGGTGGATAATTATTCTTTTTGGTTGAAATTTCATTTCTTTGGCTGAAATAGATTTTTTTTTAATTAAAATTTATTTTTCAACTAAAAATTCAACTATTCCATTTTTCGTCGAATTTTTTTTATGGACTTTTAATCTTTTTGGTAGAAAATTCATGTGTTTGGTTGAAAATTCAACTAGTTCGTTGAAAATTAATTTTATGTGGTTAAAAAATGGTTTCTCTGATTTACAGTTACACTATTGTTTTTTTGTTGTTGAAAATTTATCTTTTTTAGTTGAAAATTCATCTATTTTGTTGAAAATTTGTGTCGTTTTTGTAGAAAATTCATCTTCTGTGTTGAAAACTTATCTATTTGGTTAAAAATTGATTTTCATGTTCGAAAAAGCAACATTTTAGTTCAAAGTTTATTTCTTTGGTTAAAGATATACAAAATTTTATTAAAAATTTTTTTGTTTTTTTTGTTTAAAATGTATTTTTTTACTCAAAATGAAGTTATTTTATTTTTGCTAGAAAACTGATCTTTTTCAGTTGGAAACTAACTTATTTTGTTCAAAACTCATCTTTTTTAGTCGAAAATTTAATTATTCCGGTAGAAAATGAATATTTTTGGTTTGTAAATTCAACTTCTTTTTTAAAATTCGTCTTTATGACTTAAAAACTTAACATTTTGGATGAGACTTTTTTTCCTAATTGATTGAAAAATCTTTCTTGGTTGAAAATTCAACTATTTTGTTGAAAATTCATATTTTTTGGTTCAATTTAACAGTTTTTTATTGAAAATTAAAATATTTTATGGTGGAAGTTATCACTTTATGAAGAGAATTAATCTTTTTTTATCAAAGATTCAGAATCATTTCAAAGAGGAAAAGCGACGATAATGCTTTCGAGATTTTCGTGGAACAACTATTTTTTAAAGAAAGATTTGTATTTATTGTTATATAAATATAATTTTCCTGAGATTGTTGAGAAAATTTAAAAAGATTTTTGAAGATTTCAGATACGTCAAATCAAATTTCCAAAAAATAAGTTAATGTTCAACCAAAACTTTGATTTTTCAACCAAAAAAATTTTTGTTTATAATAAAAAATAGTTGAACTCATGAAAAAAGACGAATTTTTAATGAATTAGTTTAAATAATTTTTCATTTTTATCGAAGAAAAATAAAATGTCTATTAAAGCAGGTGAATTTTTAAACCAAAATGTCGAATTTTGAACCAAATAGTGAAATTTCAAACAAAAAGAATTAACTATTAACCATAAATAGTTGGATGTTTTTATTGCGTTCTATTAAATCACTTCGCTTTTAAATGAAAAAAAACGAGAAAAATATTAATTTCCAGAGAAGAAGATTATTTTCTTTTCAAAAAGACGAATTTTCAATAAAGTACATGAATTAAAAAAATTAGGTACATTTTCATCCAAGATAGATGAATTCTCAGATAAAAATGTAATTGTTGATATTTCAACTATTTTTTTAAATTTTGAATCAAAGATATTAAAATTCATTCGAAAAAGACGAATTTTATATAGAGTAGTTGAGTCTTGAACCGAAAAATGATTAATTTTCAACCAAAATGTTACATTCTTAATCGAAAAAGAAGAAATTTCTATCAAAAGAGAAGAATTTTCAATCATTTTTCAAAGTGACTCGAATTATTCCTGAAATTAAAAAAAAATTTCTACTTGGGATTACTGAGATTTATAAAGTGCTTATTAAAAGCGCTCCATCACTGCATGGATAAAAAGTCGATCGCATTAAAAACTTTAATTACCTTTTGACGTTCAGTGTAGTTTTCCGATTTGAAAAAAGAACAATTTTTAATAAAAATAAAAATTTCGAATAAATATGAGTTTTTTAAGTTTGTGTACTTATTTTCAAGGTTATATCAATGTAACATTCCTAAGATTTTGAAGAAATACAAAAACATTTTTGCTGGTTTTAGATATGTATGTATATCAAAACAAAATTTCAACAAATAAGTTAGTCTTCAACCAAAAATTTGAACTTGCCACCAAATATATTTTAATTTTAAATAAGAAACAGTTGAACTCATGATAAAAATAAATTTTTAATGAAATAGTCAAGTCCTTAAACAAAACAGTTGGATTTCTAATAAAAAATATTAAATTTTAACTGAAAGAGACGAATTTTCTACAAAACAGCTTCTCCAAAGAAGATTAATTTTCTAATAAAAACGACGAATTTTCAACGAAATAGTAACATTTTCAACGAAAGAAAAGAATTTTCGAATAAAATGGTGAATTTTCAACCAAAAAGATGAATTCTCAAGAAAAAATGCAATAGTTCATATTTAAATCAAAAACAATGGAATTCATCCAAAAAAGAAGAATTTTCAACAAAATTTAAATCCTCAACCAAAACAGATTAATTTTCACAGAAATAGTTGCATTTTCAACCAAAGAGATACATTATAACTTAAAATGATGAATCTTCAACAAAAAGAAATTAATTTTTTACAAGGTAGTTCAACTGTTAACCAAGTACTTGATTTTTAACAAAAAATATAAATTTTTAACGAAAAATTTAAGCTTCAACTAATTACTCTTCAACTAAAAAGTTGAATTTGACACCAAAAAAGATGTATTTTTAACAAAAAATGTAATAGTTGATATTTAAATAAAAAACAGTTTAATTCCTCTAAAAAGAATGATTCTCAAAGAAAAAAATCTTCAAAAATTTACATTTTTTTTTTTAAATTTGTTCCTTTTTAAAACTTTCAAATTTCTCTTGAACTTGCATGAATTTTTTCTAAAGTTTTAAAATCTTGCAAAATTAAAAATTTTTGCTTTAAAATCTTCAACATTCTTTTTCGAGATTTTAGAAAATCATTTGATTTCTTCTCAAAACTTATTCAAGTTTCTCTAAAAATTAATTTTTGATTGAAAAAAAATTATTTGAAATTCTTCCAGGAATCTTGAAAAAATGCATTCTCCTGAAACCTTTCAAAATTCTCAAAAAGCTTCTTTTTTTCAATGTCTTCATAAATCTACATTTAAAAATATTTTCGAAATCTTTTCATGTTTTCAATTATTTTTAAAACATTTCAAAGTTTGTCAATATCTATTGAACATACTCGAATCTTTTTTCTAATTTTATGATTTTGCAGAATTAAAAAATTTGCTTTAAAATCCTTTGCAATCTTTTTTGACATTTAAGGAAACATTTTAAATGTTTTGACATCTTTTTCAATATTCTCTTAAAAATCATTTTTTTTTTTTGAAAAATTATTTTAAATTTTCCTAGGAATCTTAAGACATTTTTCATTCTCTGGAAACCTTTCAAACGCCTTGAAACGATTTTTTTCGAAATTAAAAAAATCTTATTCTAAAAACTCTAAATATCTTTCAAAATAATTCAGTTTCTTTTTAAATCCTAAATCCTGCCAAATTAAAAAAAATATTCCTAAAATCTTTCAGATTCTTTACCGAGATGTTTTAAAATTTTCATAACTTACCATTATTGTTCTAAAATGAAAACTTAATCATTTTAAATTTGACCAGAAATCTTTTCTAATCTCTTCTTGGAAATGTAAAAAAGTTTACAAATCACAGTGTGGTATCAAAATTTTAGGAACAGAATTACTTTCCAATATTACAAAATTAATTACAATAACATTTTTCTCTCTCAACAATAACGTTTAGAAAAATTTGGAAATCAATTTCATCATGAAATAAAGAATTGCGAATACATTTCTTGGAATCAGATAAATATTCTCTAATTCAAAGATTTGAAAAAGATAAAAATGAGAAGGATGAAAGAATGTGAAATTGCAAATGCATTGCATTAAATATATGTGTGTACAAATTTGGAAGCATTGAAACTTTTAATACACTCAAAAAAATATTGTTCTTCTCTCGTTTACTCGTACTTTTGACCAAACTAATGAGGGTTTATTAATTAAGACTCAGTTCCCAATTAAGTTGGAGATATGGTGATGGTAGTTAGTCAGCGAAATTCCACTTTTAATTGGGAATCGGATTTTCACGGATAAGCAGAAATAAAGTCGAGAAGTGAAAAACATTACGAGGACTTCGAAGACAGAAGTTCTATTAAATCCTTTAATTTTTTTTAATTTTCAAGTATTTTCAATTTCAAGTACTCTTAGACTTGAAAGTTCTTATTATTTTTGGAACTATTCAAAATTTTGATACTTTTTCATTTTGTTTTAAGTTGAAAATTGAATTTTGTATCGCAATCCGCAGCCAGGCCTGGTTTAATTATTGGTTGGTGTCACTTTGAGGTAATCTATTTTCCCATGCATTTCCTCGAACCTGAATAGCTTTATTTAACTAAAATTTTTGGCCTTAATTTTGCAGAACTTCGACTCAAAAGTGGCCTTTTGTTTCATCATTAGTTACTTAAATTTTACAGAATGTTTTTCCGCACTTTTGAAAAGTTTCCGTTTTGTTGGTTATCTCGTTTTTACTGCAACCCTTCATATCATGCCATTATTCATGAGGACGTTATTTCTCTTACTTTATAAAAAACAAAATTGCACTTGAGCTGAAAAAATTGTATAAATATGGTGAATACTTTTAAGGTGTATTGGTTTTACACCAATCGATCCATACACTGGACCCAAAATCCTTTCGCTTTTGCTATCAGCCCCTTAATTTAGAAATTGTTGAAATTCATACGCTATTAATTTGAAATTGTCCAAGCACTAAAAACAGTGGGCATCTATTTTTACATTTGTAATGTATGAAGTAAGAACAAAAGAATATGACTCGAAAAAGATGACTGGAAAAGGGGGATTATCGTCCTCGTTCCTCGTGGCGGCCCATCTTCATCTACCAGACAACATCCTCCTGCCAGACGATATTCTCCTGGCAGACAACATTCTCCTGGCAGACAACATCCTCTTGCCGGAGAACATCCTCCTGCCCGACAACATCCTCCTGCTAGACAACATACTCCTGCCAGACAACATTCTCTTGCCAGAAAACATCCTCTTGCCGGACAAAATCCTCCTGCCAGACAACATCCTCCTGTCAGACAACATCCTCCTGCTAGACAACATTCTCCTGCCATACAACATCCTCTTGCCGGACAACATCCTCCTGCCAGACAACATCCTCCTGCCAGACAACATTCTCCTGCCAGACTACATACTCCTGCCAGACAAAATTATCCTGCCAGACAACATCCTCTTGCCGGACAACATCCTCATGCCAGACAACATCCTCCTGCTAGACAACATCCTCCTGCTAGACAACATCCCTCTGCCAGACAACATACTCCTTCCAGAAAACATTCTCCTGCCAGACAACATCCTCTTGCCGGAAAACATCCTCCTGCTAGACAACATTCTCCTGCCAGACAACATACTCCTGCCAGGCAACATCCTCTTGCTAGACAACATCCTCCTGCCAGACAACATCCTCCTGCTAGACAACATTCTCCTGCCAGACAACATCCTCCAGCCAGACCTAATTCTCCAATCATGTCTTCTTCTCCTGCCTTCATCCAAGGCCTACGTCTCCTCCTGCCAGGCGTATGGCTCCACGTACCAGGCTTCCTTCTTTTGACGGATCTTGATATGAACTTGACCAACTTTAATTTGTTCGGCTCACTCGCACTTAAAATCCAAACCGGGTATTCGAGCTTCAAAGATACACTTATCCTGTGGATAAAACAATTGAAATATTCGTCAGACGGGGTATGTTTGGGCCCATATCAACCAAAAACAAAGTGTATTAACAACATTCGATGGTGACGTATTTGCAATATTGGACAGCCCATTGGACAACCCCATTGGCCTTAGATGAAATCAAGGAAGCTGCGGTAGGCCCCATCGCCCAATCTTATTCGCTTTTATAGTAGAGTGTGTGAACCACAATCCTCCACACTATTAATTTAATTTTTAAAAAGTAGTATTAAGTCGTCCTAAAATGTTACAAGTAACTTTTAATAACAAATAATAATAAAAAATCTATATATTATGTGGTTTACAAGCCCTGAATCTTTCGTCAATGATTCAGCTAATCTTTTTCGGAAACAAAAAAGTTCTGTTTCATTCCGCTACAAAAATATTTGCTGAGGAACATTATTATAGGTTTCTAAGGAATTCTCTATATAATTGTTTTGATGATAATGGCATAAATTCATGCAAGTTTGAGCGCGCCTAGGGCGCGGGGTTATTGCATCTCGCGCTTCGCTCTCGGCTGTTTTCGGTTTTCGCACATCAGGAATTTACTTGCAAATATTATAATAATTGGGAAAATCTCTACGTTTTGAGTGATTGTTAAATTTGTTTTTATTTTAGATCGAAAAGGAAGTTTATTTACTTAAGGCTCTATCGGCCTTGAAGAACACAATCTCATTACAATACCCGCACACTTTTTAAAGTCCAAAGAAAAACGCTTAATTGCATAAGAAACAGTTTCGGTTTAACTTACTGAAAATGCTACCAAAAAGTCGAAAGTTCCATTTCTGGCCAAACAGTGTTTGTTTTATTCATAGAAAACTATATTTAAAAAATTCGACATTAAAAGCCAGATAAACCATATTTTTTAAAAACCTTTGTCTCTCTCAGGAGCCCTGATAAATCGAAAGCTTACGAAGCTTTTGAATATATTTCGGTCCGGGACTGCTTATTCAGATATTGCAAAATAAAATAAAAACTTAATTTTTTATCATAATTTTAATACTTATTTCTTATTCTGCATTAATCTTTATTCACAGTTACCTTAGGAAATGTATTAATTCAAAAAATGTATATTGTTATTTTTTATAATGATATTGGAAGAAACGTTTCTTTATTATTTAGTTTTTATAATTAAAATAACTATATGGTAGAAAATTGACGTATTTTGTTGAAAATTCGTCTCTTTTGATGAAATATTATTATTCTTGTTTCAAAATGGCTGAAAATTTACCAAATTATTAACTTTACAATTATAATTTCACAATTTTTAAATTATCATTAAAAAAAGCAACATGAATTATATAAAATTTTATCTGGAAAAAGAAGATTTGAAGAAAAGTGGAAAAGGAGAAACAGAATCCTTTTAAATTAAGGCGAGGATAAACTTTTCTACTCAATAAAATTTTATTGTCCTGATGAGGAAAAGGATAGTTTTCCAAACGTCGATGGAATAAAGGATCTAACAACGAATTCTTTTGGTCTGAAGTATGTCATTTACCACCCTTATCATTATATATATTTATAGACTTTTTTTAAACAAAATTTTTGTTTTTAATTAATTTTTTTAACTATACCATTTGTGATTGAAAATTTAACTATTTTTCAAACATTTGCTTTTTTTTTGTTGCAAATTCATCTTTTTGGTTTAGTCTTCAATTCTTTATCAATTTTTTACGAAATAAGAGTGGTTATTTATTGAATTATTTTATAATATTTATGTGGTAATTAACATTCTAATTATTATAAGATTGTTCCTTTATAAAAAGGCAAAGTGGTATGTCATATTTAAAAGTAATTATTTGTTTTCAGAAGTTTTCTTTCGTATTTTGCGTTGTTTGGCTGGAAATAAAAATATTCTATTTTATGGCTCAAAAGCAGAATTTAAAAAATACATTATCGAGAGCCAAGCGCGAGATCCAACAAGTGCGCGCATAATTTTACCGGAAGAAACAATTTTTGATTTTTGAAACAGCATTATCAAAATTGAAATTGAAAAAAGTAGAATTGCTTAAAATAAGAACAGTGAGTCCTATTGAAAAATATTAGAGAATCACTTTGTAGGTCTTTTAAAAAGTACAGCATTTTTAATGTTTGAAAGGAAAACTGTGAGCCTTATCAGAAATAGGTTGAAACTGATTTTGTAGATCTTCTTAAAAGCAAAAATTTGCTTTTTGGATTTTCACATTCTCATCCTAATGAGAAGTTATTGGTTTTATGTTAAATTTTTACATTCTCATCCTAATGAGAAGGTATTGGTTTTATGTAAAATTTTTACATCCTCATCCTAATGAGCAGGTATTGGTTTTATGTAAAATTTGACTTAGTCGGTTTTCACCAAATCTCCACGTTTCAAATCCTAACAACTTTTTTTCGATAAAAATTAAATTATCAGAGTTATAGCATTTTCAAAAACTAAAGAAAAAACGAAAATGAACATTTTAAGCCAAACCACGCTCGATATGAACAAAAGTCAAGAGAAGAAAAACGTAAAAAACAACATTAAAAATAAAACAATAAAAATTTTTGGACAAAAGACACAAGCTACGAAAAAAATTAATAGACAAAAGTTGTTCACCCGAAAAAGAGCTACAAATTTATTATATATAATTTTTTTAGCAGATGCGTAGTTTTTGTTTTAATAGTGAAAAATTGCATTACAAATAAAGAAATTAAATTTTTGGACAAAAAGACACAAGGTACAATAAAATGTTTTGATGACAAAATTGTTTTTAAATTAGATCTGGAAATTTTCTTTCAACTTTTTTTTCTCACGAGACACGTGATGAGAATGTGTTCGTTGAAGCCGAAAGAGCTTTAACAAAAGAGAATTCACAATCACTAAATTTCAGTTGTCGATGGTTTGACCTTTAATTTTAAGGGTCCTATGCAAAAATATAGGTGATGTATAATGACAGAGCGCGTAGCGCGAGGTAAATACATTATCGAGCGCGAAGCGCGAGATCCAAAAGGTGCGCGTATAATTTTAGCGCAAAATACAATTTTTTATTTTTGAAACAGCATTATCAAAATTTCAATTAAAACTATTTATGATTAAAACAAAAACTACGCTTCCTATCAAAAAATTATTCATGACGAATTTGTAGCTCATATTGGGTGAGCAACTTTTGTTTATTCCTTTTTTTCATAGCTTGTGTCGTTTGTCCAAAAATTTAATTTTTACATTCTCATTTTATTTTAATTTGATTTTTTCACTTTTGTCAATTTTTCTTTCATTCCTTGCGTCGTTGTTCCCAGAATATAACTTTTTTTATTTTGAATGTTATTTTTCACGATTCAAAAAATTGTTATGATAATCTTGTACACCTTTCAAAAAGAAACATTTTTTTCTCTTGACTTTTTTCATATCGTGCGTTGTATGGCTTAAAACTTTCATTTTCGTTTGTTTTTTTGAATTTTGAAAATGCTATAACTCTGATAATTTTTTTTTCATCAAAAAAAGTCGTGAAAATAAATTGTTCGTCTTTTGAGTACTACGAATAGGCGTACATAGAATTTTTCAGTCTTGAAAAAAAATGTACTCAAAAATTTTGAAAATGCTATGACTTTTTGAATTTTTATCTAAAATAGCTGACTAGCGAACTCGTCCTTTCTTTTTATGCCTTAAAAACGTGTGCCAAAGCAATTCTGTAAAGAGACGCTATTCTGAAAAGTAGAAATGTTTTCGCTGATAAAGGCAGCATTTCACGTCATAAGTACATAGCTCCACTCCGTACGTAAACAGTCAGGGCGTATGAATCGTTTCCGGTGGATTTTACTGCATAGTAATTAATAGTTTGAGAATTGTTTTTCTAGCACGGAGACAAGGGTAGACTAAATATTAACTCTGTCGCTCGCTTGATTAAACCATTCGAAGACAGCAGCATTCAAAAGCACATAATTTTTCTTGCAACTATGTATGTATAAGTGAAACACTCCGTAAAAAAACACTTCAAGCGGGAAGCACGCACTTTTGCGTATAGCGCATAATGCGTGCGACGCAGTTTCATAATCAGACATACGATGAAGTTATTTAAGAGAAAATCACTTACTTTCATAAATATTAGACTAAATGTCATCGAAAAACACAGTTTTCATAATTCTCACGTCAACACTTGACAGTTTGAGATAACAGAACACTACCGTGTGACTCCGACGCCTAACGTCGATCGGACCTCTCTTTCTACCATGTGAGATGGACAAAGACGATCCGATTGTGTTTCAATGACATGTCTTACTTCTTGTTTCTAAACGATCGTACTCTGTCTCTCTCTCTGTCTATCCAATACTTCTTTTTCTTTGTTTTCTTTGTCGAATTGTAGAGCCTATTGGATAGCAACGACAGCGCCACCAATGCAGAAGAAATTTGAATTTCAATTAAATATTACCGAGAAATCTTACAGAAATAATCAATTCTAAACCTTAGTATAACATTTTTGATTAAAATGAATTAATATTCACTACTCTTTTTCAATAACATTGCTCCAGTAACTTCGAGATATTACTTCGCGATATATATTCGCGTGTCAGATGGCGCTGTTGTCAATATCAAAGACAGGCCTATTAGATCGCACGAAATAATCCGATCAGTTTCGTCGGCTTCAGTTGGCTTATGGCATCGGAGACCCATTGGTGGTCGACGCGAGCTCGCCATCGTGCTTCGAGTGAACTCACGCAACGTCATGACGCAGTTACACAGGTAGGCCGTTAGTGTACAGCGTCTTACCGCAACGCTCCTGTTTTTTCATGCCTAAGTGAAAAATTCCCCCCCCCCCCCCCCGCAGCTCTTCTCACCCATGCCAGTGGCACGGCGTCAATATTCTCGAAAGGGCTATATCCGGGCGCATTACGTCCGAGTTTGACTGTATTCAACAAAAGTTTCATTCCTCCAGTGCATGTGGAACTCACCCCAGAACAACCTCTAAAGCTCAGGGGTTGATTTCTTCTATTTTCATTTTCTAATATTAGAGATATAAATTATTGTAAAATTAATAACAACAAATTTTTGAATACTAAGAGTTCTTAAATTGTTTGAAACGAGTGTAATCATTCATATAATTAATAATTCCAGTTCTTGAAAATTTTTTTATTTTCTCAATTTTTATACTTTTAATATTTATGTAAATGTTAAGTTTTTTTACGTCTGTATAAATTTTGAATGTCTCCACAGATTATTTTAACTTTTATTTTCTGATCCGTAGGAGATAAGTCTTGTCTAATAGGTGCTTGTCATTCAAATATTGTTAGTTAAATACTGCTTGATTTTAATAAGTGATATTTTATTTTTATTTTTAATCAAATATTGGTTATATTTTAGAAACGTACGTGTACAATTGATAATTTAGAGATTGTCGAACATTAAACGTTTTAAAACGCTATTCATTTAAAATTTTCTGAGCACTAAAAACAGTAGGCATCTATTTTATATTCAGGATTTTTTACATTAAACTCTTAGAGGTTGAGCAATTTCAAATTGGAAGTTTAAACAATTTAAAAATAAAATATAGAACATTTTTTGGTTTTATTTTAATCTAAAAGAAAAGCTTATTATAAAAATAATGAAATGTTTAACTATAAATAATTATACGTATTTTTCCCAAATGAAAGAATTTCCAAAAAAATGCGACGACTAGAATTGTTGAAAGCCTTTTAAGGAATAGAATGGTTGTATATTAAAATTGAAAAAAGATTACATTTTCAAACTACGATGACCTCAACTATTTTATTAGTAGCTTGTGTTTTAATTTTGATCTTGACAGTACAACTAAAACGTCCTTAAGTTCCCTGAATGAAGAAAATCTTGAGATCAAAATAAAACCAAAAAATGCTCTTTATTTTATTTACAAATTTGAAAAGTTTGAAAACTTATATTTTAAAATTGTTTCAAACCTGAGGATTAGCGTTTAAAAATGAAAAAATTTTATTTCGTAATGTTAGACAATTTTTAGACGTTTAAAATTTAACAATTTCTAAATTATTGTTCGCACGCGTAAGTTTCTGAAATATGAACAATATTTGACTTAGGATCAAAATAATATTACTAATTACAATCTAGCAGTATTTAACTAACAATATTTGAATAACAAGCGCCTATTTGACGCGACTTATCTCCTACGGATCAGCAAATAAAAAGTTGTAAAAATGTCTCGAGATAGTAAGACTTCTATATACGCAAAAAAACTTGGCCTCCATACAAGTATTGAAATTACGAAAATAAAACATTTTTTCAAACACATTTTAATAACTAGAAATAACATTTCAATGAATAATTTAACTCGTTTCAAAAATTTCCAGAACTCTTAGTATTCAAACATTTGTTATTTATTTTACAAATAATTTATGTTTTTAATATAAAAAAATAAAAGTGTGGCAACATGTGCGCGCAATTTGTTTTGAAATCTTTTTAAATATTCTCTTAAAAATTTGTTTAAGAAAAATCATTGAAAAATTTTCCAGAAATCTAATAATAATTTTATTATCTTGAAACTCGAATTTGTCCTACAATTTTTTGAAAATCCTTCGAAAGTAAAAAAAAATACCTTAAAATGATACAGATTCTTTTTTGAAAATTTCGGAAATCTTATTAAATATTCTTTTAAAGTCAATTTTTGAACACAAAAATGATTGTTTCTCTAGGAATTTTGATACAAATTTTTTATTCATTCAAAAAAGTTTTAATGACGTCAAACACCCAAAGTAAAAAAATGTAAAATTCTATAGTTTTGTTTAATACCTTGTAGATGTTTACAACAAAGTAAAAAAAAAATTAATTAAAAGTTACAGAAATTTTTTAATTGCAGAAACTTGTACTTTATTTTTCATGTTTTTACTTTTCTACAAGAAAATACAAGAAAAAATTAGCTACTTTAACTGTATTTATTTGTTAAATTTTGTACATTGTTTTACAAAAAGTAAATGTTTCAAAAAAAAAAAAAATTACAATTGTAGAAATTTTGGACTTTCTTATAAAATTTTTTCCCACCAGGGAGTATATTAAAAATGTTTAATACATCTATAATTAACTAATTTCATAGCATTTTTTCTATAGCAGTGGACTTTTTTTATTTATTTATTTTTTTAAACTTTTTTTTATTTGTTTATGAAAAAGATTGATAGGGCATTTACGAATGATTGAAGGCTTGGGAACCATATAATATACTGACTTTTATTATCATTTGTAATTACAAGTTAGTTGTAACATTTTAAGACGACTTTGGATCACAGAAAGTTTTATATATATTTTTTTAAATCTGAATTATTGTTGTAATGGATCGTGGTTCAGGTACTTTATAATAAAATGTTCTGAAATTGGGTAATTGAAGCCTACTGGAGCTTTCGCGATTTCATCTGGGGTCAAATGGGTAATCGCGCCACTCATTATGTTGATTTTTATCCGTCCATTATAGCGCTCGCGAGAATTATATTTATATATTCCAGAAAGAAAATTATTGCCGTCAAATATTGCAAAGGCCTCACCATCGAATGTTGATAATACGATTTGTTCTTGGGTAGACATGGGCTTAAAGACACCCCGTCCCAAGAGCATTTTAATTTTTTTTTCGGCAGAAAAAGTGTATCTTCGAAGCTCGTAAAGCAGACTGGGATCTTTTTTAGGCGCAAGCCGAATACATCGAAGTTGGTCAAGTAAACATCCAGATTCGATAGAAGTACGAAGCCAGACAGGTGGATCCATACGCTCGTCAGGAGGAGACCTGGACCTTAGGCGAAGAGGAGGTTCGTCACAAGAAGAACTGATCGGAGAATTAGATGTGGCAGCAGGAAGAGAACTGGCAGGAGGATGTTGTATGACATAAGAAGAAGATGGGCTGCCACGAGGAACAACAGGAATTGGGGCGCCATTAGGCAAACATTCAAACTGCGAACTTAAATCTGTAAGAAGCAACAGAGGATTAATTTTTTTAGACTATGTTGGTCTATTATAAACTTTTTGTGGCAAAATTGTGAAGAAAGGCTAAGGACATTGAGAAAAGATTGTCCTCAGAAATTTTTAGAAAGCTGGGCCAGCAATATTCAGGGAACATTAATCGGGAAGGATCTTGGTAAAGCTGCCTTTAGTATGTTTTGGTACAGAATGTAATACGCTGTTATACACATATGCAGCATAATTCTGGAAGAACATAAACAATTTTTACATCCATAATACAGAAAACATCTGCGAACAATAAGATGGAAAAAATGTAAGCTGTTCATACCAGCAGATTACTTTACTTAATAACATAACATAACAAAACAAAAGAAAATTGGTGTCAAAATTTATCTTTTTGAATCCGAAATTTATCCGGTTATGTAATCTTTTTTATACTATCATCCCAACAAGAACACCATGTGTGAAGACATTCTGCTTTCTAGCTATTGAGTTGCTGAATCAGTATAAAAAAAGATTTGTGGATTAATGCATTCGATTTTTTGAAATTTTTTGAGCGGACAAATTTCCGGTTCCACTTTCACTCACTGTACGTTCTGGTTCTGAAATTTGACGAAATTCCGTATCAATAAAAAATATTTTTTCACTTCCATTTTTATAACACACACTCTCTGGATTCCGTTCGCGAATAAATTCAAACTGAATTCCTTTTCATTTCGAAAAAACTCAAGTATAGTTTGAAAAAGGATAGCATTTGGGATAGAATGCGGATTACGTCGGACAAATTGTTTTTTCAGAAAGCTTAAAAATGTTTTTAAAACTACAGATATTTTATATTATTATATTTACCAATAGAATTAAGGAAGACCGTGAAGGTGAAGAGCAGTTTATAAATGATTCCCATTTTTTCAAATAGGGGAAAATCTGATGAATGCCTTAATCAAGAATTTGGTTATCAGTGTTCCCAATGAATATTTTGTTGTGTTGTTAGAGTATATATATATGGTACGTTTGTCGTTATCTCATCTACTGTATACGTCAAGCTTATCCTTGGACACCTTTCTGAAGGCGTCTGCTGAGTTTCAGAGATAAGAATTTTCTAAATCTTTTTGTTTGAGATTATTATGGTGAAAAAGTTTGTCGATAATTATTTATTCATAAAATAAGCTTTGCATAGCGATTAAAAAACGAATTTTGAATTGTTTGCAAAAATAAAAACTTGCTCCCAAGTTACGGGGATGCTGAATAATAATAAATAATGTTTGACTTGAAAAAAATTCTTCTGCTCGGAACAAATCAAAATGGGAGATTGCGATATCACAGTGCGATAGACATTTTTTTGCTAAACAGAAAAAAAATTAAGAAAATATTTTTTTTCACGTTGCAATACTGCGCCACGGTTAGCGATTCAACTTGTTTTTGCTCGTAGCGCGTGACTTAATTCGTTGTTCAGCCGAGAAAAAATTAACTCACTTTTGCTCCGACTCTTTTTTAAATCCGCTTTTGCTATCAGCCCTGTAATTTCAAATTATTTAAATTATGATATCATAAAATTATTTTAAAATTCCTCAAAATTAGAACGCTTTTCAAACAGAAGAATTTTTTTTAAATGTCCGAATTCACATACTTCAATTATTTCCTTTTGAACTTTTTTTAACTCTAGATTTTGATGAATTTTATTTCAAATTATATACTACAAATTCAAATGCCTTTAAAAAAATACCTGAATGAAAAATTTTGATTTTTCCAATTTTAATACAAAAATCAACTGTCAGCATGCTTTTCAAATTTAGGTGCCTTGAAATTTTAATATCTTCAAAAACATAAGCATTTTTAACACAACATTTTACAAATTTTGTAATTCAATTTTCTTTCATTCATTTTGGTTTTCAATTTCGAAAAATTTCAAGTTTCGATGAAATTTTTCAGTTAAAATTTAAAAGTCTCCAAATTTTAATTATGCCTTGATATTTTTTAAGGCTTTTGGATTATTTTCTTTTAATTTTTAAACATTTTAAGTTGAATTTTTGGATCGCAAGCGATTTAAATTTTCAGCGTTTGACTTTGCAAAGACTTTCTTTCATTTCTTTAAATGATATTTTAAATCCTTTAAAATTAACTAGTATCCACAAAAGGTCAATTTTAATTTCAAACGGTTTAAAATTTAGACTAATATTTTACTTTGAAATGCTTTGAATTATGATATTCTAAAATTCTTGAAAAATTCCCTAAAATTAAAACTTTTTAAATTAAAGATCTTTTAATCACTTTGAACTGCTTGAATTGTTTCCTTTAATTTTTTAAAATCAGGATTAGATTAATTAAATTTCAAGTTAAGTACTCAACAATTGAATGCCTTTAAAAAAACTTAGATTTGAGTTTATTTTCAAGTTCCTTTGGACTTCAACGTTCTTCTTTTTGGAATAATTAAAAATTTCGATATTTTGATTTTTAAAGAAAAATCGACTTTCAGCCCTTTTAGGATACTTTTAGAATATTTTTTTTTTCAATTTTAAATATTTTATGTTGTATTTTTACATTGCAAACGATTTAAATTTCTAACGCTTTCCTTTGTAGGCTTTCATTTGACTTTTTTTAATTTTGAAGCACCCCCCCCCCCCCCAAATAAAAATTCCGATAACTTTTAAATCTAAATGTATTTATTTTTTAGAAAAACTCCATATTTCCAACGCTTCAATTGTCTTTTCCAAGAAATTTTGAAAAAAGGTAAAAATTTAATTGAAATGTTTCCAACTTTGCATGATAATAGGAGCGAAAATAAAAAAAGATCTAATCAATATAAAATGTTAAAACTTATTGAAAGTAGTCGCCCCGCGTCTACAAAAAAGTGTTTCGCAGCCTATCAGGACGTTAATTAGGTCATTCAAACCTACCCCTCCCCTACACCCCTACATTCCCCTACTTACCCTCCCCTCACTTCACCCTCCGCACCCCCTCTCCCTCTTCTATAACTTTTTCCTCCTCTAAAACCACCTCTTTTCCCTTCCCTAGCTCATACTCCCCTTCCCCTACTTCCCTTTCCCGTTCACAATTCCACTCCCTTACTCACCCATATTTCTAATAATTTACCCTACTTACCTTCACTTACACTCACTTCCTCTACTTAACCACACATAAACTTACTTCCCTTAATTCCCCTCACTCCCTCTACTACCCCTCCCTTCCTTACCCTTCATGTCCCCTACTTCACCGAACTACCCTTCTCTCACACCCCTACCCTCGTTACCCCTTACCTTCACTCCCACTATTTCGCCTTGTTTCCCCTACTTCCCCTACTTCACCTACTTACCCTCCCCTCATTTACTTGCTTTACCTACTTCTCCTTCTCTAATTTCCCCCAACTTCACCTCTCTTACCCTACTTCCCCTCGCCTCATTTTCCCTCATTCCCCATAAATGTCTCTACTCGCTCTCCCTACACATTTCCTAATTCCCTTTCCATCATTTTCACTTATTTCTCCTCCTTAACTCTCCTCATCTCCGTGACTCCCCTCCCCTCATTTACCGTACTTTCCGTCTCGTGACATCGCCTACTTCCTTCCCCCTCATATCCCCCTACTTCCCCGCCCTCATATCCCTTACTCCCCTCTTATAATTTCCCCTTCGTCCACGCCCTTGATTTCCCCTACCTCCCCTACCATAATTTCCCCTACTTTCCCTTCTCTCATTTTCCCTCGCTTCCCCTACTTCCCTTCTCCTCATTTCCCCTCATTTCCCCTCCTTGGGAAAAAGTACCACGGAAGCCACAATAGGGCAAAAAAAAGTATGTGCTGTGGACAAATTGATATTCAGAAGCTGGTTCTCTACCGATTTGAACGTGTTTTGTTTTATATAGAAGCTGATAAAATTGCGCATAAATCCTGCACGGCCGAATATGAAAAACGTTACTTTTTTTAATTTGATAACAAAAATAAGAAAACAAATTTTGTTAGAAGAGTACCGGTTTTTGATAAATAAATAAATTAAATCAAAATACTTACAATGAATTAAGAAATCATCAGGAATGGTTGTCTGATAGCTTAGACATTGTTTGAAAACTCATTAAATTTGTTATAAACAAATAAGTAAATGAAAATGTATTCATGGTGATTAGTAGTGATTCGTCAATTGATTCGTACTGAATTTTAACAACTTATAAACAAAAATAGTTTTTCAATTGAATTCATGAAATATAATTAGCAATTTGTTAATTTATAAACAACTTTTATAAACAATTATCCATAGCAGGTATTTATGATGAAATAAATCAAGTTTATTCTACTGAATCAGTCAAGAATTATATGAAAATATCACCTACTTATTAGATTAACTCATTCAATAACAATTTATTATTGTTTAAACAAATTTAATTAACAAATGCACTGTCTGGCTATTTTTAGAGGTAAAAAATTGGTTTTTACAATGTTATGAAGTGTAAATAACTCATTCCTAGATCTTTAGGGAGCTTATATGACAGTCAAAAATTTTAATTGTTGACAACAATCGTTTAAACAAATTTTTTTTCATTTAGGCATTTTTTAAGGAAAAAAATGCATTTCTTTAAGGTATTATCATTATGATATTTAATAATGGCTCTGTGCTATCGATTGACAATAATCGATAATTGTTAAAACAGAGTTCATTAACGAATGTATTTTTCAGCTATTTTAATTGTTAACAATAATCGTTTAAATAAATTTTTTTCATTTAGGCATTTTTTAAAAAAGAAAAAATGCGTTTCTTTAAGGTTATAGCATTATGTTATTTAATAATGGCTCTCTTCTATCGATTGACAATAAGTGATAATTGCTTAAACAAAATTAATTAACAAATGTATTTCTCAGCTATTTCTGAAAGTAAAAACTTATTTTTTTCAACGTAACCAACTGTTAAAAACTGATTTTTTAACTATTTTTGGAAACCTAGATAACGATCCGCTATTTTTACTGTCATTAATAGTTTTATAGATGAATTTTTGTCCTCTCATACATTTGTAAAAATTGAAAAGATTCCGAAAAATACCTCTTTAGCTTGAATTTGATAGAAAACTGCTATTTTCCATTTTTGGGGCATTTTCCGGGCACAATAAAAGGGTATTGGGGGGGGGGGGCAAAATGAAAAGTTATGAGGTGGAAATTATTCCTTAAAAATTCCTCAAGAGGTGATTATTAGGGTGGTCCAAAAAAATTATTTTTCTCATTTTTTAAAGTGTCACCCCCTCATTTTGTATCTTTCTGTGAAAAAAAATTTTCCTAATTTTTTGATATGTAATAAAAAATGTTGAGAGGTAGGGCACGGCCTTTAAATTACCCCAAAGTGTTAACAATTCAGTAAGTCCTTGAATTTTAAAAAGAATAGTAAAAACTTCATAAAGATGATGTAAAACGACCATGTGAGCAGTATGAAGCCTGAAAATTTTTTTTAAAGATTTAATTTACCCCCAAATTTGCCAAAACTCACCCCTGAATACACTAAAAAGTAATTTTTAAGTGTCTTTTCTGAATTTTGTGAAAGTAAAATGAAAATTTAAGTGGCACATTATATAAAAAAATTTATTATACAAATATGAAAAATAGTGTCCTTAAAATAAACATTTTTCCCCTTTTCACCCTTAATAATCCATGAAAAATTACATTTTCTTTCTTTGAAACTTTTTCTTTCAATATAAAGAAATTTATATTAAATATTTTTAATAATCAGTTCTAAAGAAAGAAAATGTAATTTTTATGGATTATTCAGGGTGAAAAGGGCAAAAATGTTTATTTTAAGGGCACTATTTTTCATATTTGTATAATGAAATTTTTTATATAATTTGCCACTTGAATTTTCATTTTACTTTCATAAATGGAAAATTTGGGGATAAATTCAATTTAAAAAAAAAATGCAGGCTCACTTGGTAGTTTTACATCATCATTGTAAAGTTTTTACGATTATTTTTAAAATTCAATGACTTACTAAAATTTGTATACTTGGGGGTACTTTAAAGGTCTTGCCCTACCCCTAAACATTTTTTTTTTAAATCTCAAAAAATTAGGAAAATTTTCTTTCACCAAAAGACACAGAATGAGGGGGTGAGACTTTAAAAAATCAGAAAAATAATTTTTTTTCACCATCCTAGTGACTATATTTTAATTCACAAAAAGTTTATAACAAACACTTCTTTCCATTTTTTCAAAAACCGGGGGCACGGGTTAACGTTGAAAAGAAATGAAGGATTTTTTTCTGGGAAAGGAACAAATTGGGGGGATCGATTACCAAAAATCTAAAGTCGAATTTTTACAGGTATAAATTTGGACCACCCTATTGTCCGAACAGACATTTGTTTACTGACTGGGGCCGCCCGAAACTATAATTATCTGAAATCTTCAAAAAAATCTTAGGTTGAAAAAAATATCATTATTATTATATTATCTAATTAATATTTTTGAAAATCTTTTTCTTTCCTCTTTTTTATTTGTTGTCCAAGGAAAAAGGAATTTTTTTTTGTTGCTTTCAAATTACATTAGGAGCATTTTATGGTGGTTGCTCAAATTTGGTCGTTGGATTCTTGTTTTCATTTTCAGGAATTCTGTACATTAGCTTGAGTGTTGGACGTTAAATAGGATTTTGAATTTGATTTTAATCAAATTTAAAATTCTTAAAGTAAATTATATTTATATAACGTTAAAAACAAATAAAACCCGAAATTATAAAATTAACGAAATATAAAAATAATAGCAAATCTCAACGAAACCCTAAAAAGGCTTCAAAAAGAGGAATTTGATGACATTTTTCCATATTCCCGGAATTCCAGGGTTTTAAGAAGCTGAAAATTACAAAAAAGTGGAAATCCTATTATAAAAAGTACATGCATTTCGGCTAACTTCATGCGTAGTCTCTAAACTCTATTGGTCAATTCAGTTAGCCATTGATATATAAGTCACAGCAGGTCACAGTAGAATCAGCCAATCAGCTGTCGAGAATCGGGAGCAAGATTCGATAACTCGATAATTCAAGTAGGCGCAAATTTCAAAAGTCAACATTAACCCAACTTAAAGATTTTTTAAATACAACAAAAAATAAAATTTTGACTTATCTTGAAAACGGTCAGATGTACGTGAGAACTAAGTAAATTTTAAGGTTTTTGTGGAAGGGGTTTGTTTTCGAGCAACTCAAACTAACCCAATCAAAAGATTTTTAAATACCAAAAAAAAATTAACATTTGGAGTTTTCTTTGAAAATGATAACAGTAAACAGATTATAAAATTTTTTTTAAATCTAAAATTTCAATCATCTTGAAATCGGTCAGAGATTTGGAAGAACTAATAATTACAAAGAACTCAAAATAACCCAATAAAAAGTTTTTAAAAATTCAACACAATAATACAAATGAATTTTTCACAAAAAATTGAATTTTCAAACCAAAAATATCCATTTTCCATCAAAATAATTGAATTTTCGACAAAAAAAAAAATACGAGAAGTGAATTTTTAACTTTAAAAAATTAATTTTCTAACAAAAATGTAATAGCCACATTTTCAGTAAAAAAATTCATTTTCAACAAAAAAACTAATTTTTAACAAAATAGTTAAATTTTTAACTACAATAATGAATCTTTAACAAACAAAAAAATGAATCTTCAACCCAAAAGATGAATTTTCTACCAAAAAAAGATACATTTTCAACAAAATAAATGAATTTTCAACCAAGAAGATTAAATGTCTATCAAAAAATAGAAATTTTCGACGAGAAATATAATAGTTGAATTTTCAGTTAAAAAATTAATTTTTAATTTAAAAAAAACTTATTTTTGAATCACAAAAATGAATTTTCAAACAAGAATATTAATTTTTTTAAACAGATGAATTTTGAAACAAATTTTAAATTTGTAAAGGAATTTTCAACCAAAAAGGTTAATTAGTCCAGAATATTAAACTTCTTGGTGACTAATTCACCATTTTGGTTGAATATTCATTTATTTTGTTAAAAACTATTGAAATTTTCATCTTAATAGCAAAAATTATTATTTTTTAACTAAAATAATGAATCTTTAACCAAAAAAATGAATTTTTAACCCAATAGTTGAATTTTCAATTGAAAGAAAGGATTTTGTACAACAACAAAAAATTTCAACAAAATAGATGAATTTTCAACAAAATAGTTAAATTTTCTACCAAACAAATTAATTTTCGACAAAAAAAAAGGGAATAGTTAAATTTTCAGTAAAAAATCTAAAGTTCAGACAAAAAATTAATTGTCAACCAAAAATATTAATTTTCCACCAAAAAAGATCAATTTTTAACAAAATAAATGAATTTTCCACAAAAAAAAGTGAATTAGTCACCCAGAAGATTACGATATTTTACCATAAAAGACGTTTCAAAAAATTACAAGAAATTTTCAACCAAATAGCTGAATTTTCAATATAAATGTTAAATAAAACATGGAATAGTTAAATTTTCAATTAAAAAAGTTAATTTACAACAAAAATTTCAAAAAAATTGTTGATTTTTGAATTAAGAAGTTATCAAATCAAGATCTATTGGGACAAAAATCGTGGAACCAATGATAAATTGACAGAATGATTCGAGCAAGAACTTATTTAAATACCTTGTAAATTCCACATTTTTCTGTTTTTCTAAAATGTATTCATATTGAAAAATGAGAATCTTTAATCGAACTAGCAAAGATTAACCGGTTGTGGTAAGTTTTGGTTTTCAAAATTATTATTTCAATGTAAATAGTGCAATGAAAATATGCAACAATGGTTATTTTCCTTTTATTGTAAAAATACCGTCTTGACTGTTATTTAACAATAATCTGGAATTTTTCTCAGTTTAAAAATGAACATAAATAATGGGACATTTTTCTTAATCTTGAAGGTTAAAAATGAAATTTTTATATAAAAATAAACGAAATATTGGAAAATGAACCGTGTTTTTTTTCTAAAGGAAGGGTTAATATTGCGCGCGTGGCACGCACAATGTTCCTTAATATAAAATCTCTAAACGATATTGTCGTTTTCGATTCTGACGATTTTCGAGAGTAACGGTGGTAACGTTTGCTTGCTGTAGGCCGCTCATATTCAACAGTAGTGTGTTTCTGTGTGTGGTACTGTATTTGAAATCAGTGATGCTAACTGAGTCTCCTTTATCTGCGCATGTTTGAATTGTAATATAGTTGATTGGCTGTAGTACGCGCCTGTATTTGAATTCCCAATGAGGACGCGAACTAGAACCAATAAGCGCCATTCAGTCGAAGCATGCGCATGTCAAGGTGGTCTTTTCGAGATCACTGTGGGAAATAGTAATCGAATCGAATCGTAGTTCGAGTTCGATAGTACGTCACGTGTTTTTCGTATTTAGTAATGCGCGGCTCAGTGCAGTGCTCCCAACGCGGGCACCTTGTACTACTGCGCATGCGATGCATAAGGCGTTCCATTGGCTGCCGTTCGCGCGCTTATTTGAAATGTTAAAAATACAATTTTTTTAAATTTATTATTAATAATTAAAAATAATTCTATTTTAACATGCTCAAGTGGTACGTGGGTGGTTTTGAATATATTCTAAGCATAATGTTGAAAAATAAAATGAGTATTCAGTAAATAAAAAATATCATGTTATTTAATGTAATATATATATTTAAAACCTAATGATTAGAATATATTAAAAACCACCGACGTACCACTTGAACATGTTAAAAACATCATTTTTGATTAGTAATAATAAAAAAAAATGGTGTTTTTTAACATTTCGAATAAGTGCGCGAGCGGCAGCCAATGAAGCGCCTTAAGCATCGCATGCGCAGTAGTGCAAGGTGCCCGCGTTGGGAGCACTGGCTCAGTGTTGCCAACAGTTGCACGGTAAAGTCTGTAAAAGAAGTAATTTACCATAACCTCAATTGTGATGGTAGTCTGTTTTTAAACTGTTTACGCAAACAAGAAAATTTCAAATTAATCATTATTACGCTCTGTAACTGTGATTTCTATCATGATTTAATTATATTTACCATATTAAATATCATTTGTGAAACTCGTGTACGTTTCGGTTCTACTTTCCCTATAGGATAGAAATCTCCTTCTTAAAGATTTAAAATTGATATATTGTAGGAAAATATTTCAATGAATTTCAGTAGATTCCGAAGAATTTTTTATTTAGTTTAATAATTTGAAGGAATTTTGAAAGACTGGGAATATTTTAGGGCATTTGAAAAGAATCCAAAGCATTTGAAAGAGATGTCAACAATTTCAATGAATGCCAACAGATTTTAAAGGGTTTGAAATATTTTAGGATATTTTAACAGATTTCAAGGAATTTTCAACCGATTTTAGTAATTTAATTGATTCAAAAGAATTTTTTAAGGAATTTTTCAAAATTGGGAATATTTTAGGGTATTTCAAAAGAATCCAAGGTATTTCGAAGAGATATCAACAATTTGAAAGAATTTCAAAAATATGTAAAGAATTTGAAAACTTTTAGAGGTTTCTTGAAGACTCCAAGGATTTTTCATTTGATTCCAGTACTTTAATTGATTTCAGAGGATTTGCAATATTCTAGAGTAATTTAAAAGATTCCAAGACCTTGAAATATTTTGGGGAATTTCTAATGACTCCAAGGAATTCTTTTATTTGAATAATTTGAAGGAATTTCAAAGGATTTGAAATATTTCAAGCTATTTTTTAAATTTTCATTTGATTTTAAAGATATTAAAAAAATGTCAAGAATCTAAGGAATTTTGAATTTATTTCAGTAATTGATTTCAGAGGATTTCAAATATTTTTTAAATTTTCATTTGATTTTAAAGAGATTTAAAAAGTTTCAGGGAATTTTAAGGAAGTTTTGAGGACTTGAAAACTTTTAGATTATTCTAAAAGATTCCTAGGAGTTTTCAGTTGATTTCAGTAATTTAATTGATTTCAGAGGATTGGAAATATTTTAGAGTATTTCAGAATATTTCAAGGCATTTTCGAAAGCTTTAAAAACTTTCAACTTTCAAGTAATTTTAAAATAATCAAAATAAATATGTAAGGAATTTGAAAGAGATTTCAATAATTTTGAGGAATTTCAAAAAATGGTAAAGGATTTGAGAACTTTAAGAGTATTTTAAAAGATGTCAAGACATTTTCGTAAGCTTTAAAAAGTTTCAAGTGATTTTTAAAGAATCAAAGGATTTCAATAATTTGAAAGAGTTTCAAAGGATTGGAAATATTTTAGGGTGCTTTTAAAAATTGCAAGGGATTTTGAAGAGTTTAAAAAATTTCAAGGAATTCCAAAATATTGTGAAGGATTTTAAATATCTTAGGGTATTTTGAAAGATCCTAGGAATTTTTAAATTGATTTCAGTAATTTAATGTTACTCATAGGATTTGAATCATTTTATGGTATTTTAAAAGATCTGAAGCATTTTCAAGAGCTTTAAAATGTTTCAATTGATTTTCAATGGTTTGAAAGGATTTGAAAACTTTAACAGTATTTCAAAAGATTCTAAGGAATGTTCAATTGGTTTCAGAGGATTTGAAATATTTTAAAGTATTTAAAACGATTCTGAAGCATTTTCAAGAGATTTAAAAAAATTTGCATTGGGTATTGTATCCAAGAGTTTTCTAAAATTTCGAAAATATAGATCGATTTAATAGGACCTATGCCAGGTTTTAGGGTATATCAAAAGATTTCAAGGAATTTTCAATTTATTTCGGTAACCTGATAGGATTTGAAAAGATTTAAAATATTATAAAGTATTTTTAAAGACTTTAATGCACTTTCAAGATATTATTAATTTTTTAAGGAATTTTAAAGGCTTTGAATGACTTTAAGAGAAATGAACCAATTTTTCTGAGAGTTTAAAGAATTTGTTTACAACTTTGGAATATATGAAACTATTTCATAGGACTTGCGAGGTTTCAATATATTTTAGAATATTTAAATGAATTTTATGAGATTTCCGAAGATTTCACTGATTTTAATGGATTTTAAAAGCTCTCAAGGTATTTTCATAAATTTTCCAGGATTCAAGAAAATACTATAAAATTTCATATAAATTCACGGGATTTCATGACATTTCAATGTACTTTAAGGAATTCATTCACAAGAAGTGAGGGGTTTTGTAGGTTTTCACAGATTTGTAGAGATTTTCAAATATGTTTTGCAATTATTTGAATTCACCCTGAATTGTTACTCATTCATTCAGAATTATTTTATTATGTCTTTCGAATTTTGTTAATTTACCTGAATTCTTTAAAATTTTAAATGAATAATTCTATTCAGTTCAATGGATATTTTTTTCAGTTTGTGTTTAATTCGTCTTGAAGTGTTTTAAACTCATTTTGAATTCTTCAACATTCAATCAAATTCTTTTGAATTCCCTTGTATTTTTCCAAAATCATTTTAAAATTACTAAAATCAATTACATTTTTTGGAGTTTTAAATTTTTTCCAATTTATTTCCATGTTTTAAATTTTAACTTCAATTGTTTGAAGTTTGATGAATTGAATTTTTCGGAATGCTTTCAAATCCAAAAGAACATCAGTCACACTATTGATGCAAATATTTACTTTAAGTCACTTTTTGGATTAAAAATGAGTCTTGCTGCAAAAAACGTCGAATTACAAATTATTGCCGCGCACTCACGAGATATTCTCTGGACATCTGCTTTTCGACAACTTCGCATTCAAAATACAATACTTTCGAATAATTTTCAATCCGACGTTTTTTTGTAGGGCAATTTCTCTGCTTTTTTCGGTTTGAATGGTTTGGATAGGTCACTATTTTTAAATAAATTAGGCTGTAGCCGCCCTTAGAATAATAAACTACAAATTCAGGCCTCGGGCTCAAAACACACTATTGACACTATTTGACACTTTTTTCAAACGATGACGCTGTTTTACTATTTTGAAAAAAAACTAAAGACACTATTTTCCAATCAAAAACACGAATTTATCAACCAATATAGATTTTTTTTAAAATAAAAAATTAACAGATTTTCGCAAAAGAAAAAAAAAATTGTTTGAAAAGTTTTCGTTTGATTTCGATTTTAATAAGAAAGATACTGTAACGTTTATAAAGGCCTGGAAAGTTCTATCGACAGGATAATTTTCTTCTTATAATAAAAGAATTTAATCATTTTGACGTAAACAACAGATACGATAAAAATGTTCACACAAAAATGTTCATGTATAAAAAAGTTATACTAAAATACATTTTACTTTTTCGTAATAACGTGCATCATTTATGATAAAAATTAGAAAATTAATTTTTCATGAAAAAAATTCACTACATCTCTCAATGCATAATAAAATATTAGTGGCGAATGGATTACTAT
>CAKNYM010052032.1:0-34847 GCA_932195095.1 Andricus curvator
TTTCAGGCGATGAATGGAGACTGGGTGTCTGGAATGCTAGAGGAGTGAATGACCTTAAAATAAGAGAACTACGAGAAACTATGCATGCAAGGAAACTAGATATTTTATGTGTACCTGAGACGAAGAAAAAGGGTTGCGAAAGTAGAAACATAGAAAATGGGGTGTTGAAAGGCGGTTTTGAAATATGGTCAGGAGTAGGTAGTGAATCAAATCGTAGTCAAGGGATCGGTTTAATTATGAATAAAAAAGCAAGACAGCATCTCAAAGATCATGATTTTGTATCTCCCAGATTGTTGTGGGCTAGAATGAAGGTAGGAATCAGAAGGTTATTTATCATAGCGTGCTACGCCCCAGTTGACAGTGAGCCGCGAGAAGTCAAAGACGCTTTCTGGGACACTTTAAATGACACAATAAGTACTTGCGATCCAGGCGAAAGAATAATTCTGCTAGGAGATATGAACGGATGGGTCGGCGTTCAACGTCAGGATACAGATACAGAAAGGGTACTAGGTAAATTTGGGGATCCAAGAAAAAATTATAACGGGGAAAAATTAGTTAGCTTATGCCTAGAAAAGGGCCTATTTATTACCAATACTTGGTTTCGACATAAAATGATCCACACGTACACTTGGTGTAAAGGAAATAACCGCAGTGTAATTGACTTCGTTATTGCGGATGAAAGACTAAGAGAACTAGTTGTAGATACAAGAGTCATGAGGGGATCCGAATGCAATACTGATCATTATCTTTTAATCTCTAAAATAAACTTAGGCCGGGGATGGAAAAGAAAGAGAACAGAAAAAACGAAACAAACTCGAATAAAGATTGAAAATTTACAGAAACCGGAAGTGCGAATAGAGTTTCAAAATAAGTTAAGCGAACGCATAGATAGGGCAACTTGGGAAGCGCTTACGAGCATTAAAGATATAGAGGGCGCGTGGGCTTTATTACGGGATATCATTGTTAAAACTGCAATTGAAGTGTGTGGTACGGCAGTGGTAGGAAGAAAGTCTGGTGATGCATGGTGGAATGATGAAATTCAAGCAGCCCAGCGAGAAAAGAAAAAAGCGCACAAGAGAACATTAAACATGACAGGTCTTAGCGATGAGGAGAGAAATAGACTCAAAAATGATTACAAAGACAAAAAGAAGGTAAACGTGAAAACAGTCTTTTGTTCTTCTTTTTTCAGTTTGAAGTACGAAAATCTGTCACTAGTTCATTGTTATTCAAAGGGGTTGATGAACCTTATTTTTGCACTAAAAATATAGAAACATCAAAATAATTGTTAAATAGCATTTCTATAAATAAATTTACACTGAGAAATAATTTATATATTAATTTGGGAATAATGTAATTTGAAATAGGTAATTTTTTAAATATTACTAGAACCTTTAAGTAAGATTTGAATTTTTATTTTCTTCATTTTTCTTTATACATATCACAATTAACTGTAATGACGAAAAATCTGTAATTATTGACACATTTTTAAATAAAATAACGAATATTTCTTCATCCAAATATTTTATTATTAAAGGAGACGATAACAAGTTTAAAGTCCACAGATAGTTTTTGCGAAATTTGAAACGAAAATATTTAAAAATATTTTATATATCATTAATCGAAGTATAACTTTTTAATTTTGTATCTCACTTATCCGTCTAGACTCTATTTCCTAAGGAATTTTATTATTTAATGGAAAGCGGAAAAAATATTGGTATTCTGAAATTATAATATTTTATTCAGCGAGTTTTAGATCATTCTCAGAAAAATGTCTTAATTATCACAAAAGTCAATCGTTATAAATAATATAAAGGAATGAGAGTAATTCAAAAGTCATGGGCTAAGAGATGAGAATTTTACAATACGAATCGATTTCCAGACATCCATTAAATAATAAAATTTTTCTGAAAATTTTTATTATTTTTGTATTTTAAAAAAATAAGTAATTAAATAAATTATTTCCTTTCATTATTTACCACCTCTTCGCATTACATTGATTTTATGCTCTTTTTCGTGAAATATTTTATACATTTTTTTATTTATGATTCATAAAAGTGAAACATAAATTGCATATATATAATTTTAGTATTGAGGTTAATTTAACATAATGAAAGTAGAAGAGATTGGAAGCTTGATATAAAACTCGATGTAGAATATTGGTATTGAGTTGTCATGAAAGAAAATATTTCCATCGACGACGATTAATTCTTTATTGAAGAGATTGATATACTGTCAATCACACTGGACATGACAGCTTTCATAAAGTACATTCTTATTTTTATACCTACCAAAAAAATATGTAGCAGGGACAAATCTATTCACGTTTCTCAAATTATTATCAAAAGATCAGAAAACAAAAATATATACTAAATTGTCGAGGCGATTTAAGAAGTTCTTTTAGTAAACATGTTTCCTCAATCAAAAAATTTACCAGAAGCTTTATTCAAGTTTTATTCAACCATCATTTAATAAATTCAACACTTGTTTTCATCAAATGGGAATTATAAGGTTCATAAATCAATATTAGGGTAGTCCGAAAAAGGCTTTTTTTTCAAATGGTACCTACCCTACAAAATTTTTTTGTTGTTATAAAAACGACCCCTGATTTTTGGCAGAATTACACAAAATAATTATTTAAGGGTTCCACAAGTCGATTTTTGTAATTAAAATGATTATTTTATTTAAAGAATGGCTGTTTGTGCATTTTTACTTTGGTATGTGTGAAATAAATTACTGAGAGTTTTAGTAGAATTGAAAAAAGTATTTAGGGGTAGACGCGAGTCGGTTTTTGAAAATAAAATGCTTATTTTATTCAAATAACTAAAAAACACGCGAGCTATGCGCGCGATTATTATTAATTTTTGTTTCACGCAATTTTTAAGTTAAAATATAAAATTAATATAATTACATTTTTTTGTATTCCTTAGTACCTATTATCTAAAATAATAGAACATGAAAGCAAGGACAATATTTGTGATAATTAATGAAAATTGATATTTTAACTTTAGAATTAATATATTATATTTTGGCATAGGCAATCAATCTGTTGCATTTTGTCTAAAAATACCAATTTTCGACTAAAAACACTAACATACCCTAAAGTTGTTCAAAATTGAAAGTTTAATTTTTCAACTCTATTATTGTTCAAATGTTGTAAATATTTTTAGAAATATAAGTATTTTTTATCAAAAATAGCTGTTTCAGGCGAAAAACTCTAACCTTATAACAAATTGTTCAAGATTGTAAATCCTCTTCTAAAAACGCGAGCATAATATAAAAATTGTTCAACAATTTTTATCTTCTTTGTAATCCAATGGTATTTTATATAAAGTACCGATTTCCAGTATTAAACGCCAACAAAACCAAAAATAGCGAATTTAATGACTCTGAATGATGGACTGAAGAATAATGGTAATCTGAAAAATCTGATGATTTTTAATATTGAAAGTATCAATTTTCGACAAAATAAAAACTAACATGATGTAACAAAGAATTTTTTTATATCGTAACTCTTCGTTGAAATACAATGATTTTTGTTTAAAATAACAGATTTTCGGTGAAGAACGTTAACATAACTCTAAATTGTTCCTAAATTGTAAGTCTTCTTTAAAATTACATCAATATTCCTCGAGAAAACTGCAACTTTAACCTAAAATTGTATAAGAAAATTTATTCGTTATTAAAATTTAATGATTTTTTATTAAAAATACCAATTATCGCTGTAAATACCAAGATAACCTAAAATTTTTGAAAAGTCGTAAAACTTCATTGACATATAATTTTTTTTTTATTAAGGATACCAATTCACAATAAAAGAAATTAACATAATCCAAAATTATTAAAAGATTCTAAATCTTGTTAAAATTATCATGATTTTTGTTTGGAAATATCAGTTTTATTTACAACCACCTACATAACCTAAAGTTGGTGAAAAAGTGTAGATAGTCTTTGAAATATAATTATCTTTTATGAAAATTACTGATTATTTCTGATAAAAGTCACTAATATAAAATAACAGAAAATTGTCCAGAAAAGTAAATCTTCTTCAAAATATGATGATTTTTGTTTGAAAATACTAATTTCACGTGAAACCAATATAATATAAATTTGTTGAAAAATTGTAGATGTATTTCAAAATATAATTATTTTTTATTGAAAAGAATAATAATTATCGACGAAAAACACTCACCTAATTCATAATTTTTAAAATATTCTAAATTTGGTTCAAATTGTAATGATTATTGTTTGAAACTATTAATTTTATATGTAAAGCCCGAACGTAACCTAAATTAAAAAAAATTATGAATCTTTTTTGAAATATAATGATTTTTTAATTAAAATTAAAATTCTGAAAAAAACCAATACAATCCAAAATTTCGCAACTTTGTTTATTTTAATCATTCATATGAAAAACATTGAATTTAAATCCATGATATTTGTGTAAAAATACAAATTTCAGGTAAAGCGCACGTGAAGATAACCAACAGTTGTTGAAAAATTGTAAATATTCTTTGAAAATTGATAATTTTTCATTAAAAATACCAATAATTACCGACGGAAAACACTAAACTAAAGAAAACACAAAATGTTTTAAAATTGTAAATCTCCTTCGAAATCTAATTATTTTTGTTTAAAATAACCAATTTCTCGTGAACTCTGACAACGTGACAACTCTGACAATGTGATTCTCTGACACTTTTTAAAAATGGCTAAATTGCTAAAGTAACCTAAAATTGTGAAAAAATTATTTTTCATCAAAAGTGTAATTTTCCCAAAACATCATAAAAGAACTGAAAAACGTTAATTATTTGAAAAAGGCTTAATTTTTTAAATTTAATAATTTGTTATTAAAAATACCAATAACTGGTAAGAAAAACTTATACATCCTATAGTATTAGAAAATTTAAAGTCTTCTTTGAAACTTTATGACTTAATATTAAAATTCTTTAAAAAAATAGTTTCTAGGGAAAAGAAATAAGTGAAACATGTATATGATTTTAAGTAATTTATTAGATAATTTTAAAGTTTAAATTAAATTAAATTCTTTTAAACTTAAATAAAGAATCGCTGCTAATGAATTTGTTTACTTCGACAGCATACAATGTATTCTTTCAACTTAGACGCATCACAGATTTTTGGCAGGTTTTCAAAAAAAAAAAAAAATCAGCATTTTATATTCAAAAACAGGATCCTGGGAGCCTTACATACTTTTTTGAAATTCTGTCGAAACTCTGAGTAATGAATTTCACTCAAAAGAGTATAGTGTTCGCATGCCGAAGTAAAAATACACAAATAGCAATTATTAAAAAATAAATTTTATTTACAAAAATCGACTTGGGGTATCCTTAAATATTTTTTAAATTCAGCCAAACTTTCGGGTAAATTTTTACAAATTCCTCAAAATTTTTTGGAAAAAAATCAATTAAAAAAATTTCAATTGGAATAAAATTTAGTTTCCTCCTTGTTGGACCTGAGGGTGTTTGAAAAGAGCTAAAAATGAAATTGGGCCTACCCACCGTTTCCATGAATATCTGAAGGTGGTACCGCTCTTTGAAACTGCATAAAGTAATAATTTTATGAAGCCGGTCGTTCGAGGTGGCAAAAAGAAAGGCCAAGAAATTTAGAAAAAAAAAGAGAGAGGGAGTATTTGTGTTTGTGTGCGTGGGACAAAAAAGGAGAAAGAAATGGAAGAACGTGGTAAAAGAATGGGAACTAAAATAGTCTCCTCGAATCCAAACGAAGGAAAAACTCATTCCGTCTGCTCGCCCGCAGCCAGGGTTGCTCCATTGTGAAACGGCCAACTATTGTGTAGTTCGCGGTATAACCGCGGACTCGTTCATTTCTTCTCTTTTTTTCTCTCACGCTTTTTCTTCTTTTCTATTTCCTCCAGCCTGTTGAAAACTGACGTACGCCGTCAGCGCGCCACGATTACGTCTCTTTTCGCGCTTTTAACTTTAAGATTCTGTGTTACGACTTGTGTTTTTTTCAGGAAAAAAGTTTGCCAAAGTTACGATTGTTTAATTATTCTGGACATTTCCAGAGAGGTAATTGTTTGGGGTAAATAAAAATTAGAGCAGAATTTATATAATTGCAAAGAAAATGTTGACGATTGTGCGATTTAATGCTGGAAGTATTCAACTCTAAGTCATTTAAAGCTGAAATCGCTTTAAAATTCAAGAGTTTATTTAAGCTTGTGAATAAATGATTACACGGAATAAATTTGACCGTAAAAATGTCACGAACTAGTAGCTAGGTATCGGATACAAGAAAAATTGATCAAAATTGATGGATTTCCATAAATAATCTGCGAACGTTGAGAAAGAATTTCAGAACTCGATGTGAAAATTCAAAAACGGTTCATCATTTTTTTTCGTCAATAATAACCAAAATATTACAAATGATCTGGAAAAAAATTCTCAGCTGGCTCGACAAATCTAGGAACTGTAAAATACAATATTCATCATATTTAAATCAATGTTAGTAATATTTATAGAAATACTATTGTTTTTATTTTTTTTTTAATTATTCGGTGCGTACAATCATTACTTGAAATTTTGCACTAAGTTCAACTCTAAGGTAGAACCTAGGGAGATTAAAAAAAAAATCTTAACGATTAAACAAAATACTCTGGAGACATTCCTCTAAAATGAGCTGAAGGACCTTGGAAAATGTTCATTATTTCTAGAGTTATTCCATTTTATCGACAACATCGAAATTTGTCGTTTTTTTGCAATGTTTTTTCAATAACTTCACATTTTTCCTTCAACTTGGGCTCCTTAGACGCACATTTGTATTGCTTTTCATGCGATTATGAGGAAAAAATTTCATGTTAACATTATGAAAATAAGGCACTTCAGCAACAGCTCAAAAAATATTTCCGTACTTGTAGATCAGTCACCTATAACCACGAAAATGTTATAGTGAAAATTGATTTTTCTACCTGTGTTGGATATTATAGTCAATTATTGACAATTATTGATATATGGCAACGGGCATACCACGCTGGAAACACCAGTTCCCGTTAGATCACTGAAGTTAAGCAGTGTTGGGCGCGGTTAGTACTTGGATGGGTGACCGTCTGATACTACTGCGTTGCTGTTGGCGGTCGTGGGTGTGGTGAGCCCACACTTGTAGTTATTTATAACTACAAGTAACTATCCACCTAGAAACACTACCCGAATCGGGTAGTGTCACGCTTACCCCTTGAGGCTCGCCGAAAGGGAAATGGCTTAATGGTATATATATTGACTGATTAACATGAAACATTTCAGATTCAATGGAGAATCAGTGAAAAATAAGTTGTATACATGAAATTGAGGCATAAATTGTATATTGTTTCCGAAAAGTGTCGTACTCAGGTTACGAAAAGTGATGGTTTTGAAATCTTGTGAATTTATGCATTTAAAAATACCTGCAAAATTAATCTACAAGGTCAATACATGAAAAAAACGACTTTCCGAACATGAAAATGTAGAAAAAGTCATTGTAGGAGCCGGGAGGGGTGTAGCCTATTTGGTTTGAGAGACTATGTTTGAAAAAAGGACTTAGTAGGAACACACCATTACCCCTTTTCCAGTAGCCGTTCTTTCACTTTTTTTCATCATGCAAAAAATGAAAATATAACCATACCCCATTTCCAGTAGGAATACACCCTTACCCCTGTTGCAATAGCCGTTCTTTTGACGAAGTGAAAAGTGAAAATACAATCATATTCCACTTTCATTAAACTTTTTTTTTTCATTATGTAAGTAAGTATACCATTAAGCCATTTCCCTTTCAGGGTAGGCGTGGCACTACCTGATTCGGCCCCTTTTAACCCAAAGAATAGAGAGAAAGAGGTATTCTAGGATGTAGCGTATTTTGTCAAAAAGGTTATTTCTGAAAAAATATAGCGCTGAGTAGGAACACACCCTTACCCTTACTCCAGTAGCCGTTCTCTTCATTATGCGAAACGTGAAAATAGAACCATATCCCATTTCCAGTAGTCCCTTTCAACCCGAAAAATAGAGGAAAAGGGACATTCTAGGATGTGACATATTTTGTTAAAGAGGCTATATCTAAAAAAAAAGATAGGGTTGAGCAGATAAACACCCTTACCCCTTTTCCAGTAACCGTTTTTTCATTAAATGAAGAGTGAAAATACAACCCTACACTATTTTCCATTAGTATCAAAAAATAAAAATAAAAATGATGAAAAAGTATAGTACAAGAGAGGCCCATAAATTTTAGACATTCTTCTATATTATTAGTATCGTAGTGAAAAATGGACAATTCTTTAAATTTTAGAATTAAATGTTGCAATTAAAATATTTGATAAAAATAAAATAATATCAATCAGCGTCTTTGACAGTGTTACATATCTGAAAATTATGTCAAAAAATTGAAGGGGGAAGAGGGGAGGGGGGGCAGTCATAATGTCATATATAATAAAGTATAATTTTATATTTTAATTTCAAATAAACATAATACTGTGGAATGCGCTGATTTTATTCTATTGTTATTGAATATTTTCAATTACTAAATTTTATTCTAAAATTTAAAGAATGATCAATTTTATTATTACATTTCCCTACTATACCATTATTATTATAATATTAAGCCATTTCCCTTTCGGAGTAAGCGTGATTCACTCGGTGTGGAAGGGATTAGTGTGGGAAGGGGTATAGATTTTTAGATTGATCTAGTAATCCCGTGTTACATATTTAAATAAGATGTTCGTTCCACAACACTGCTCCGACCCAGGTTGCTGATTAATCCCTCTAGCGATCGCCCCAAGTGAAGAGCCTCACAAAGTCATCAAGTGAAGCTCCCCATTCCGTCCCATAAGTATCCAAGGTCTTCTGTTTGAGGCGTTATTCACTTCACTGACTCTCTATTTATAAACTATTTGTCGGCAAACTTTTCTGTCCTGGCATATCTCTCTAGCTTCCTTCACGTCCATGCATCTTTTCATGGAATCTCTTGTGTTTCTATGGCTTCTTATGTCTCTTCGAATTAGGGTTTCATTTACACATTCTAACCGATATTTTCGCGGTCTGCCTCTGGGTACACTGCCATTTACTTTAGCTTGATCCACTTGTTTCGTTAGTTGTTAATCTTTCATTCTTTCAACATGTCTGAACCATCTTAATTGATTTCTTTCCAATATGTCAACTAGTGTCTCTCCTGTACCACATTCTTTGAGGATTATTTCGTTTCGGACTTTGTCCATCAGTGTTTTCCCGCATATTGTGCGCAGAGGTTTCATGCCATCGCGTTAATTTTACTCTTATCCTTTTCCTGATAGGTCCACGTCTCGTTACCGTATAGCAAAGTCGGTATAAATATAGAATTATGTATTGCCCTTTTAGCTTTATTTAATATATTTTCACATCTGAGAATGGGTCCTGCTCTACCGATAACCTTCTTACCCTCGTTTATACGGCTAGCTAACTCTCCATCTATCTTTCCGTCACTTGTGAATAGGCTACCAAGATATATGTACTTATCAACTTGTGCTATTATCACATCCTTTAGGACAATGTTGCATATTGTTTTTTCTCCTTTTCCTTCAAACACCATAATTTTTGTTTTATTCACTTAAATTTTAATGGCATGGAAAAATGAAGAATGTTCTATAATAATAATATAAAAAAGCCTTTTTTTCTACACTAAATTGACTTTTTGATACCTACCGTATTCGGCATTTGTTTGTCAATAATCTTTTTCTTAAAAAAAGAATTTCGACGGAATAATTTCTTAAGCTAATTAACTAATTATTTTCCATTGCTTCGATCGAAGTTATTTACGAGACACTTTTTTTAAAGTAAGTAAGTTAGTAGATAGTATATAATTGCTTTTCACTCTTGATTATAAAGTGTAATGATATACTGAATAAAAATGGAAAAGGATAATTCTAATTGTTTTACCGTAATACACACTCTATTATCGAAATTGTTATAACGTTTTGGAGTTAACGATAATGCAGATGACTACATAAATTCTGTACCTTACAAACTATCCACTTATATGTGAAGCAAGCAGTTGAATAATAATTTGAAAATGCTATTAATAACATGTTGCTACCAACTGTTATCGATTTAATCTCCAATGTGTTTGTAGCGTAATGCTCTTCGTTCACAGCTTACGGAAAATAGAATCCAATTCCATTTACAAGCGATGCTAAGCATCTCTAATAACGCAGCAATTATATAAACTGCTTCACACAAGTCAATAATAATCCCTTAATTTCTCTTATTTATAACGAATTGACAGTTGGCAAAATCGATGATCTTGACTTAAAAAAAAGACTTTATATGAGCCACCTAGACTATATGGATGAAAAAAAAAATCTTTAAATCTAATTGTTGAATACACCTTTTTTTTAGCATTAATTGCATAGTTACAAAATGAAGCTTTTTTCTTTCGTTTCATCAGGTAATAAATAGATTTCATTAATTGTATGGCCTAAAAGTTTAATTTCTACATTTAAATTGTTTAACAATGGAATAATATTGAATATACTTCAAGACGTAAAAATTTACTAACGATTAAATTTTGTTTATTTGAATAAAATAACCGATTTAGAAGTCTGAAGATCGTGCAACAGTTCGGTGTCATCCGGTAACACATTTTTATTACTAGAAGAAGCATATTTTGCAGATGACTTAATGACAGAGAAAAATGAATAATAGTATATTGTGTACCGTCAAACGGTGTAATTTCGGACATGTGGGATAAATTCGGACATTCCTAAATTGATGTTCAAATATTACTCAAGGAGGTTTTAATCAAAATCTGGAATCAGTTAAAGCCTTAATGAAGCCTTAACTGGTTCTAGATTCTGGTTTAAACCCCTTAAATGATTTAAACTATTAATTTAGGAATGGCCGCATTTACCCTACATGCACGGAAAAAATTTATCCGTGAAGAAGTCACGAACTTGTAGCTAGGTCTCGGATACGAGATAAAAAAATGAAACATTAAATCCTTATTTCTATGAGAAATATATGCATAAATTTCGAAGTTTCTTACGAACAGTTCGAATTTCCTACGAACAGTTCCTGAAAATTTCAGACTGAAATAAAAAGAGGAAAAATTTTATTTGTGCGATTTAATTTTATATTAATTTATAAATTCGCAACTCAGAAGATTCGAACCTCAAACACTGCTGACTCACCAGTTTCTAAACATAAACCAGGAGTGCGTAAACACGCGCAGCCATCGAGGCCAAACAAAATAGGTATTATAAAACTTCTAGCCACTCATTCGACGAGCTCGAGGCACACATACGAGCGCACACACGCACCGCGCGTGTGTGCGTGGCCCACGTACAGGGCGACTTAGTTTGGAGTTCCCAGATTTGTCGGGCAAGCTCGTGAGTGCTCTGAGAATCTTTTCCCAATCACTCGTAATATTTTTGTAATTATTCACGTAAAAAAAAGTGATGAACCGTTTTAGAATTTTCACATCGAGTTCCTCAATCTTTCTCAAAGTTCGCAGGTTATTTACGAAAATACATAAATATCCGATGAATTTTTCTCATATCCGAGACCTAGCTACTAGTTCGTGACTTTTTTACGGATAAATTTTTTCCGTGTGTCCGAAATTACCCATTTGACGGTACCTAGGAGTGAAATAGTCTTGATCAGAGCGTGAGTTTTGCAAACACGCATGGATAAAAAGACGTTTCACTCCTTAGTATACACGATAATTTATGTCACAAAGATATGATTTATAAGTTTATCACGTGTGACATTTGAGGTTAGGTGGACGCGTTCCATAATCGTACAGGGGCGACAGCGAATGTGCATACGCGGAGAACTATGATGATCATCTGATAATCATAATTGTACTCCGCACCACGCTGCACATGCGCATTCGCGGTCAGTCCTCCTGTTGTATAAACGGCTACTTGCAGAACTAAAAGGACGCTAACAAAACGCGTAAATCATACCTGCGTCACATAAAAACATGTACTACTGACCTATAAAACACTTGATTGATAAGTCAATCTAGACAAAAAATATTCTTTAGAATGATAAAATTTTAACTGCATAACCTTCTGAACCGAGAACACAAAAGTTATTTGCAGCAAATGACGTTAGGCTCAAAACAGAAAAAAATCTATAATGCCCTTATTTTTGAATTTAATAATTACTCTAAATAAACTTCAAGTAATATTTTACTTTTATTACAAAAACATTCAAATGATTAACTCTCTAGTAGCCGTTCTCTTTATTATGCGAAACATGAAAATAGAACCATATCCCATTTCCAGTAGTACACAGATTTTCAGTAACTTTAGTTTACAAGATAGGGTTGAGTAGGAACACACACTCACCCCTTTTCCAGTAAAAGTTCTTTCCATTAAGTGAAAAGTAAAAATACAACCATATTCCATTTCTATTAACCTTTTTTTCAGATTCAACTTGAATTTTCAGATTTAGTACAAACTAATTGATTCTTTATTGAAAGTGTTCTATATAATTGCTTCCAATGTAAAAACATGACAGAAATAAGAACTATTAGCATAAATAAGACGCAGTGGAATTCCATGAAATCTAACGATATTTCCTGAAATCCTGGAAGAGTTAATAAAATACCTTGAGAGCCTTTAAAACCACTCAAAACGATTGAAATCCTCGCAAATCTGATGAAATTCGTTAGAATATTTTTATATATTCTTAAACCCTATAAGTCCTATAAAATCGTTTAATATCTTCAAAAATTCTAGGAAATTCTTTAATAGGGCATGATTTTTTGAAATCCTTTAAAATAATTAAAATCCTTCGAAATTCCTTGTCATTTTTAAAGTCTCCTGAAAGTTCCTTGTAATCATGCCAAATATTTCAAATCCTTTGAAATTGTCTCGAGCTCTTGAAAATTCCTTGGAGTTCTTAAAAATACCCTAAAAGTTTAAAATATTTTGAAATTCCTTCAAATTATTGACATCTATTAAAAATTTTTAAGAAGTACTTTACATATTCTAAAATCTTTAGAAACAATTTTTAATTTTTGGAAATATCATGAATTATTGGAGAATCTCTTTAAACCCTTGAAATCCTATGAAATTTCTTAATTTAATACATTCTTTGAAATTCACTGAGATATTTTAAAGTATATTTTAAAGTACGCAACGGCCATACCACGCTGGAAACACCAGTTCCCGTTAGATCACTGAAGTTAAGCAGTGTTGGGCGCGGTTAGTACTTGGATGGGTGACCGTCTGATACTATTGCGTTGCTGTTGGCGGTGGTAGGTGTGATGAGCCCACACTTGTAGTTATTTACTACAAGAAACTATCCACCTAGAAACACTACCCGAATCGGGTAGTGTCACGCTTACCCCTACATTTTACCCCACACATTTTTTGCAATCTTTTTAAATCTATTATAATATCATGCCAACGGCGATACCACTCTGGAAACACCAGTTCTCGTAAGATCACTGAAGTTAAGCATTGTTGGGCGCGGTTAGTACTTGGATGGGTGACCATCCAGGAATACTGCGTTGCTGTTGGCCCGTCGTGGGTGTGGTGGGCCCACATTGGTAGTAAATATCCACCTAGAAACACTACCCGAATCGGGTAGTGAGGCAATGAACTTTCGAGTTCAAACTGCTAATCAATTTTTTTTTTATTTTTTTATAATATCATACAATCTTATAAATCATATATTAAATCCTTCTAAATCTTTCGAAATTCAAGAAAATTCTTTAAAACCGCTTGGAATTTTTAAAATCCTGACAAATTCCCTGAAATACTTAGATTCCATAAAAATCCTTTGACATTTTGTGAAGTCACTTGGAAATAACCTAATACCTCTTACATCCTATGAAATCCTTCAAAATCCTTATAAATTTGGAAAAATTATTTGCAATACTATTTAAAAATTTATTTCTTTAGTTAATTCTACCATAAAGTATAATAGTAAAATTTCAATTTTAATATTTAAAGCCTTGAGAAGCAGATCTAATCATTATGTTAACTTACAAAATAACGTAAATGATTTATATCAAAATATTGTCATGAAATACAAAAAATTATAAAATAAGAGCGACTTTTTAATTTCGCAAATCATAATTTTTACACTTATTGTAATTAATATAAATAGAGAAAAGATTTTTCATTTAGATCTGAAATACTTTTGTTCCCATTCAATTTAAAATCGAATAATTCCAAATTTTTCATTTTTGCTTATAAATGTTTTTGATTCAGAATTCAGAAAGAAAAGTTGGCAATGAAATTAGATTTCTTTTTAGATTTTCGAACTTATCTTGGTAGCTGCAAGTGGAACTAGTGATTTAAGAAATTATGATCTGTGAAAAGTTGAAAGTAGAAAAAGGTTAAAGTAGAGTGACATTTTCCTTTCCCAGCTAAGCGCACGAGGCTTTCCACTCTGAGGGATCACACGTATTCCGCGAGATGACTCACGTTCTCGCCTTTCAGTTTCCACACGATCGCCAGGCCAGCGGGCCAAGCTTTTCAACTAAAAGCCACGGTGTAACTTTTCCTGGACCAGAAGAGAGCCGGTGTAGCGCATTTCCTGGAATTTCAATTCTGCTTCCTTCTGATCTCACTAGGCAAAAATGTTCATTTTTTGGTTTATTTTATAAGGTCAAATTGACCCAAGACTTTGCTTGTTAACTCTAACTCTGCCCTCTTATATATTCTTCCATGATTCTCTGCGTCACCACCTCAACCCTTCTTTTCTATATCTCAATACCGCTTGCCTCTTCTGTCCTCCTCTCCTCATTCAGTTACCACTCTTCTGTACACCATTCTGCTCCCCTTCAGTCCTCTCTACCCTATCTTCATGAACCCCTTCCATCCCAATACACAAAAAAAAGAACGAAAAAACGTTTCTGTACTCCTCTAAATCCATTATTCCCATTCACCCTACCCCTTCTCCAATATAATCTCCCCTTACACTTTGTAGTCCTTTCCTTCTCTTCTTTTATTTCCATTCACCTAACGCCTCCTCTTATATAATCTTCCCTTTCTCTCTCTTCCTTCTCCCTCTTGCCTTTTAAAATATATTAGCCCTGAAAAATCCCGGCCAATAAAGGTCTTTCTAATCTTTGACCTTTGACTAACCACTGACCTTGGACTAACCACTGACCTGAAACCATAACATCTCACCCTGACCTTTGACCTCTCACCTTCTCCACCCCTCTTTCTTTTCACTCTACCATCACTAACCTAAGTTATTTAAGGGTATTGTGGACTGACCTTTGACCTCTCACCTTCTCCACCCTTCTTTCTTTCCACTCTACCATCACTAACCTAAGTTACTCAAGGGTATTGTGGAATCTTTTACCATTGACCTTACCTTTCACTTTCATCTCTGACATTTGACCTCTTACCTGCTCTAGACCTCACTTTTCCCCCAATATCCTCACTAGCCGTCTAATCTCCATCACTTAAGTTAGAGGGAAAGGAGAGAGGGATGAAGCAGGTGAGAGGTCAGAGGTGAAGGTTTAGGTCATTTTTGAAAGACTCCTCACTACTCCTGAGTAACTCAGGTTAGGGATGGTAGAGTAAAGTAGCATGGAATAGGAGAGAGGTCAAAGGTCAAAGTGAGAGGTCATGGGTTAGAGGTTGTAGAAGATTTTATTGGAAAAAAGGGGTAAGGTGAATGGGAATAAAGGGTTTAGAGGGCTATAGGAACTTTTCTTCCTGTAAGAGGGGGTATATAAGTGTATTGGTATGGAAGAAGGTTATAACGTTAGGGCAGAGAGGCAAGAGGGAAGAGCAGGGAGGTCTATAAAGTGTCAGAGTCAAATATGATTGTTCATAAGCTAGAGGTTAAGGTAAGTGGTCAAGCTTAATCGTAATAAGTGTGAGACGAGATCTTAAAAGCCATAGGGCAGACGTCAACGGTGAATAGTGAGAGAGATATTATACAAATTTACTTATTCTAAGGTTACAGATGATAGATTTTGTTGTAATTTTACCTTATTACCTTTACCTTTGACCTCTTATCGGCTCCACCTCTCTTTCTTCCTACTCTAACATTACTAACATAAGTTAGTTAAGGGTATTGTGAAATCTCTCACCACTTTTATATCTGACCTTTGACCTCTCATGTGATTCATGCTTCTCTCTGCTTCCGCTATCCTCACAACCCCTCCTATAACCTTAATTACTCAGGGGTAGTAAGGTTAGAGGTGGAAGAGTGAGGGACAGCAGGTGAGAGGTCGAAGGTCAGAGGTGGAGGTTTAGGCCAGTGATGAGAGACTTCTCACTATCCCTAAGTAAGTTAGGTTAGGATGGCAGTAGGAAAAATAGAGGGGGAAGAGAGAGGTCTGCATCAAGTGAGAGATCAAAGGTCAGAGATGAAAGTGAAATTAAAAAAGGTGAAAGTGAATGGGCAGTGGTGACTAAGGTTAGTGTCGGTAGAAAGGAAAGAAATGACGACGGAGCAGGTAAGACATCAAGGGCGATGGAGAGAAATACGAGAGGAAAAGGGTTAAAGAGCGTGAGGAAGAGTATACTGGAGAAAGTGTAATGTGATTGGGAATAAGGGGTTACAGGGGTGGACGAACGTTTCTTTCGTGAACATTTTCGTGTACTTAATATTACAATTTTAATATAAATTTCCGTGGAAATTATTAAAATGTTTCAATAGGTAATTTTGTAGAGGATGAAGTACATGAAATTTCAGTTAGCGAGGCTGGGTCATAAAAGATTTAGAGACTCTTAACCATTCTTGAGAAAAAGTTAGCATTAACTAGTAGCAGACATTGTTATATTAGTCTTTAGAGCTGTATGATTCACTTTGGTAAACTTGGAAGTTTTTAGTAGTAGAAATTTAAGACATTTGGAAAGTTTCGCTCCTCGGTGAGTTAGCGGGAACACAAGAGATTTGTACCGCCGTTAAAGTGGGGATTATTTCGAACTTTCTTACGCGACTTTACTGACGCGACAAAAGAAGACTGATAAGGTAAAGCTGTGGCAAGTCGCTGAGGTGAATCTCAAACGAAGATAATCTTTGAGTCTTCAGAAGAAGGTCTGATTGAATCGTAATCTTTCACGGCTTTTATCGACGGTAGTCATTTTATTCAGGACGGAACACAGATAAGGCGCAGCAAATTACATTTTTACTTAGGACTTTTTTTGTACTTCTTATCCTCAAAATATGAATATTCTTATGTGAGGAAAAATACGAGTTTTAATAGGCATTTTTTTAGAGTTGCATGATGAAAGGAAATTTTTCAGTTTTATATTCTTTTCTAGAATGTAATAAAAAGACAAAAGTAGTGTGTTGGAGCAATGAAATGAGTCAATTAAGTTGCATGTTCAAGCTTGAATTATTTTCCAACGGATTTCCAGCAGCGGCGACACCGAGCTGGTTAAATCTTCCTGCAGGAGAAATCTCTTTTTCATAGGGGACACTCTAAATTTCGGGCAAACGACATAAATCTCAGGGTTTGGTTGGGTCTCTCGTCGCGCGGGAACACGAGAACCTCGGGGACCGGAAGCAAGTACTGGATTGCTGAATCTTTTACTCGTAAAAGCGAAGATTTTTTTTTATTCCCTGAAAATGAACACGTTCAGACAAGTACAGAAACCTGAGCAGGATTTTTTAGCTGGGATGGATATAATCATTCACAAGTACGTAGGCCTGAAATTGTCAACAAATAAGTAGGTACTTATTTATTATTATTGTTACTATACATTAATAACAATATGTAATATTTAAAAAAAGTCTGAAAAATAAATTAAGTAATAGAAAAAACTAAGATCAAAAGAGGAACGAATCATTTTAGACAACTCATAATCTCATGTGGAAGAAGACGCAAATAGCGATTCTGCAGAAATAAACTTTACACATAGCAACAATCTTTGAATTCCTTTGATATCTTTGAAATCGCTTGAACTTTTATTGAAATTCCTTGATTCACTCAAAATCCCTTAAAAAGCAAATAAATCAAATTTACTCCTTAAATTTTTTTAGTCATCCCTTGAAATTTGTAAAATCCGCGGTAAAATCTTTGAAAATCCTATCAAATCACTTAAACATTGTGAAATTCTTCTAAAACCCTAAAAATATGTGGTAACCCTATAACATTCTTTGACATCCATTAAAATAGGTGGAAATTATTTGAAACGCCTCTAATTTTAATAAATCTAAATTTATCCATTAAAGTTCTATATAAAAATAACCGCTTAAATCCCTAGAAATCTTTGAAGCCATAGAATCCCTTGGAATGTTTGGACTCGCTAAGAATTCCTTAACGTTTCATTTCATTTAATTTGTTTTTCAAACTTCCTCAGAGATCCCTTGAAATCGAGCTTTCAATTTATTGAAATTCTACAAAATTATTTGAAATCGTTCTAAATTTCATAAATGTCTTGAAATTCTGTAAAATAGTAAAATCTTATCAAATCACGTAAATCCTTTACAATAAGCGGAGATCCTATAAACTCTCTGCAATCTTTTGAAACTCTTGAAATCGCTTGAAATTTTTGAAAATTATACAAAATTCTTTGACAGACCTTGACATTTTTGAAATCTTTTAAAATTCTTTGGATACTCTTAGAATAACTTAAAATCTTTCAAATCCTTTCAAATTTTGTAAGTTTCTTTATATTATTTGCAGTGGTTGAAGTCCATATGAACCCCTTTTGAAAAAATGTAATAAATTAATATTAAATAAATAAATTTTATTTTATTCCCTGAAGTTCTCTGTAAATTCGTTGAAATCTCTTCAAATCCATTCAAATATTGCAAATCGTAATGATCCATTAAAATGAGTAGAAATCATTCGAAATACTTACAACATACATTAAATCACTGTTATTTATTAATTTTTACATTCTCATTCTAATGAGAAGGTATTGGTTTTATGTAAAATTTGACATAGTCGGTTTTCATCAAATCTCCACATTTTGAGACCCCCTGAGCTAGAAAAAACGATTTTTACGAAGGTGTCTGTCTGTCTGTAGTCTGTCTGTCTGTCTGTAGCGACGATAACTTTCGAAAAAATTATCAGATTTGATTGAGCTTTGGCACACTTTTTTATGGCCGAAAAATAGAGAACGAGTTCGTTAGCCAGCTATTTTGGATGAAAATCCAAAAAGTGAGCACATTTTGAAAATTTTTGAGACCCTTTTTTTGAAGATTTGAAAATTCTATGTACGGTTATTAGTAGTACGCAAAATGACGAACAAAATATTCCTATGACTTTTTGTGATGAAAAAAAATTACTGGAGTTACAGCATTTTCAAAATTCCAAAAAACAAACGAAAATGAACATTTTAAGCCGAAAAACGCACGATATGAAAAAAAGTCAAGAGGAGAAAAACGTTGCTTCTTGAACACCCTATAATATTTTCATAACAACTTTTTGAATTTTTTGAAAAATAAAAAATTCAAATTTTGATCGCACAAAAAATTAATGAAAAATCAAAAAAGCCATTTTGCTGTCAAACTATGCAAGATACCAGAAAAGATCATCTTACCAAAATTGTGCACCTAAAAAAGATCTACAAATTTCTTATCATTCACTTTTTGATATGACGCGTAGTTTTTGTTTTATTCGTAAAAAACAGCATTGAAAATAGAAAAATCAAATTTTCAGGCGAATATTACCAGCTACGAAAAAATGACCGAAACAAAATTTGTTCATCCAAGGAAGAGGTACAAATTTGTTGTGACTCATGTTTCGATAGGATGCGTGGTTTTTGTTTTATTCGTGAAAATAACATTGACAGTAAAAAAATCAAATTTTTTAAAAAACAATGCAAGGTACGAAAACATATAAATAAACAAAAATTGTGCATTCAAAAGAGACTTACACACCCGTAATAAATTTTTGTGGTAAGAATATATTCAAAATGAAAAAATTAACTTTTTTGATTAACGGCACAAGCTAAAATAAAATGTGAACTAATAAAATTTGTCGCCTGACTTATATCATTACTTTTCATTTGAAATCAAATACAAATTTAGTAATTTGTATATGAAGAACATATAACACGAAGCACAAAGTGCGCGCTCAGTGTATTTACCAAATCGCGTGCCGTAAGTGCGCTCAAACTTTTTTGTTTCTATCATACGGTTCAAATGATTTTCAAATGAAATATCGAGCGCGAAGCGCGAGTGTCTGGATGAGAATGTGTTCCTTAAGGTCGATAGAACCTTGAGTAAATAAAGTTCCTTTTCAGTCTAAAATAAAAATAAATTTAACAATCACTTAATATGTAGAGGTTTTGATAATTTTATAATATTTGCAAACAAACTTTTTCTTTTCATCGAAGTCGAACACGAAGTTCAAAAATCTAGAGGAGTCTAGCGTAAAGCGCGATGCAAATACGCCCGAGCGCGTAGCGCGAGGTGAATACATAATTGAGCGGGAAGCGCGAGATCCAACTATCGCGCGCCCCAGGCGCGCTCAAACTTGCGAGCCGCGCGCGAAGCGCGCCATGAGAATGTGCCCGCTAAGCGGGCAGATTTTTTTATTCATTGATCCCTTGAAATTTTATTTATTTTCTAGTATTATCTATAGCATTTTTAAATTGAGCATAAAATCTTTGGAAATCCTACAAAATTCTTCCAAATAACTTAGAGTTTTCAAAATATCTTAAAATTCTTTAAAATTTGTTAAAATAGCTTAAAATTTCTAAAATATTTTTAAATCCCGTGATATCTTCAAAATAATTCGAGATCCTATAAAATCCCTTAAATGTTGTGAATTTTTTAAAATTTCTTGATATATTTGGAAACACTGCAACATTTTCTGACATTCCTTGAAATTTTTTCAATTTCTGGAAATTCATTGAAATCTTTCAAAATATATGATCGTAAAAATCCATTAAAATAAGTAGAAACCATTTGAAATTTCTTGAACATTCATTAAAGTTCTCTAGAAAAAAAACTTTTGAGTTCTTGGAGGTTCAATAGAATCCTTTAAATACTGTAAAATGCTTTGAAATCGCTTGAGATCATTAGAAGTATTGAAAAATTCCTTGACATTCCTTAACATTTTTTGAAATCTCTTGAAATACGTTGGAATCTTTTAGAATAATTTAAAATCTTTCAAATTCTTTGAAATTTTATAAACCTTTATAGGCCTTGACATTTTTTAAATCTAGAAATACCTTGAAATAATTTGAAATTCTACTTCAAGTAAATAAATCATTCGCTTGTAGTTTCTCTATTTTTTGCGTCTCTTTTTTAATGTTTCAAGATTAGTTATTTCTATTCTGACTTCCTCATAATGATTTTCTAGTAACATTTTTCTAGAATTGTAAAAAAATTATAAGAAATTCATGAAAAGCCTATACTTAATTTCCTATATTTTTTTGTAAGGGAGTAACGACCACAAGAGTGAGTGACGAACGATTCGAAACATTGACTGAAACATTTTTCGAATCCTAGAAAAAGTGTTAAACTCAAAAAATAAAAAAACGTAATGTGTCCTGCTTTTGAAAAATAAGTGAGGAAGATGGGCCTCCATGTCATCCATGCAATCTAAGGCCTGTTAACACGCACATTTAGGAGAGGTACTAAATTTTTGGAAAACACTTCCCGTAGTGCGGTTTGGTTGCCGCGAATGTTTTTCATTGAGACTTGAAAACTAAAATTAATCTTTAACTTCAGAACTACTTTGCCGCCATTAATTTCCCTTAACGCTGGATAGATGGGTGTGTAATATGTGTAAAGAGACACACACACATGGATAAGGAGTTTTATCGTCCGTGCATGTAAGTCGGTTCGCGGTTTGTACGGGTCAGCCATTCCATTTTTGGCAGCGTGCCCCGCGACATTAATCCTTCGGGACTCAGCGCGAAGGTATGAGTTCAGAGTATGTACTATATGCACCTTTTAAGTCAGTGAGAAAAGTTTGGCGGACCAGCAGTCGCCACACATGTCTTCTCATACCTTCCTAAAATCTTGAGAACATTTAAAATAAAATTCAAGTTCAATAATAAAAATGTTCAGAAAAGAAAATTTGTTTAAAAATGTTTTTAAAACTCTTTCAGACTACTTTATTGCTTGAATAATATTACGATGTTTCGATAGCGGACCGCTATCCTTATCAGGCAATCTTATAATATATAAAGAGGATTAATACATGTTTGAAATAATAATATATCGACGTGTCCAAATGACAAGGTTCCATCTCGAAAAAACGAAATGAAAAGGTGCTAACTCGTGGATACTAAATGAAAAGGTGCTACAAAGTTGAGGGCGCTGATATTCCCAATACAATTCATATGGTATTTTAAAGCGTATACAGCGAGAGTTCACCTCGCAAACTAGCACTTTTTCATTTTGTCTCCACGAGTTAGCACCTTCTCATTTGGTCTCTCCGAATTGGAACCTTGTCATTTGGACACGTCAAATGAGGTTGTTTTAAGAACATTAGCCGCATTCGGAGTTTTGTATAAAAGAATGAGACGATTAGTACATTATTTTCGTATAGAGGTTAGAAGATATAAAAATTAGTTTGAGAATCGTGTGTCAGTGTTGGAAACTGAATTGGAATATATAAATTAGTTGATTACAATAAAGTATTTTTGTGAAGTTAATATTTAGTTTCCATTTGATAAGATGTTAAACTTATTATGAGATTTGAAATGATTCCAAAGAGTGTTTCGGTACTGGAGTTACTGTTGTTGTTGAAATTGTCATTGTTTTTGACATTGACCTTCTTATACACTTTTTATACATTGTAAACGGTGAATTATGAAATGTTGTTATTCAAAGCATTATCCAATACTGACATTCGGGTCACACAGTCAAGCCGTGGAAAATAAAGACAAGCATACCGCTAAGTATTAATATATGTGAGAGCAGCTGGTATTAGTTTTGTTGTGAATTTTTTATGTATGATATTTGTTGAGATATTTTTTCACAAAATGAAAGAAACAACTGTTTAAAAAAATAAGATCTATTTTTGTTGTGATTACATTTGACATAGAAGTTACTAAAGAAATTTAAATAATCAATTGTATGCTGAATTATAGTATTCCAAATCTGTAATTTTATTGAAACTATTATCCCCTTTCTTTTTAACAAATATAATTTTAGCAAAAAATTAAATGTTTTGCAATCAATTTATGGTATTTTGGATTAAGTCTTATGTTATTTCGGTTTTTAAGTTGATAAAGAACGTTCTATTGGTCTAAAGTCTCTAAAAGGTCTTTGCCCAGTTTGATGAATCTACCGAGTTTGGGATCTACTCAGTAGACAGTTTTAATATCAAATTTTTCTAGTAGACGCTTAATTTTTCCTAAAATGTCTCCTTGGGAATTGAAACAAATCATTTTTTTCATCTTTCATTACCTTTTGTTGGTTGTAGTTACTCTGAATATGTTGAATGTTATTTTTTTTCGGTGTTTCTATTAGTCTTTTTATAATATGCTGTTCAGTAAAAACTTTAGAATAATTATTCTAAAACAGTAGTTTTCTAATCACGTCTAGATTGTCACTGTGAACAGTCTTACCAGAAAGTAGTATTGCGAATTCTACCATGTTTTTAATAATTGCAGTCTTATTATGTTGTGCAGGATGATTAAAAAAGAAATTAAGTAGTCTACCTAGGTAAGTGATCTTACGAAACCAATTCATTTTATTATTGTTGTCACTGTCTTTAATGATTTTAACATTTAAGAAACTAAAGGAGTATCATCAACGTACCGGTAATAAGTTCCTACTGTAAAATTCAATTTCCCTAAAGCTTCATTTTTAAGATCTTGCATGACAATATCAGCTCTAGTGCTAGCTGTTGGAGACCCCATTGGGGTTCCAAAAGTTTGTTCATAGTAAGTGTGATTAAATTTTGAAAAGGTTGACTACACTAGGAATGTAATCCCCTTTTTAAAATTCTTAATTGATGATCTTGAATTTTGTCTACTTTTCAAATGTAATTTAAACATTACTTTAACAGGTATAAGACGTATATTTTATTTAAAATCTTTTCATCATTTACACTTTTGCCCTACTTATCTTTTACTTTTTCATCTTCTCTTGACGAATAAACGTAGAAAACGATCAGTGTAAAACATTGCCTTCGAATTTTGAATGTAAATGTGATCGAGGGAAAATAGAATCAGAACTATAATTTGTCTTTTAAGAAAATCAACAGATATAAAAAAAATTTATTTCAAACAATTCAATCAACAACATTTTTAATTTTAAAGGTCAAATTAATTTTTGTAAACTTTTTTTTTATTAAATGAAATGTTGAAGTCAAAATCATGAAGGTACTCAAAAACGCTTTTAGTTTCTTTATCGTCAAAAAAGTTTCTTATTAATCAAAGTTTATCTAAAAAGTGATAAATGATCAATTTTGTTGACCTTGAATAGTATTTTGTATCATTCAAGAGTAAAGAAGTTTATTTTTCGAATATATAGTATAGAGAAAACAAAAATTGATCAAAGTTAAGTTTTTAATTTTCAAAAAGACGAAAAAATGTATTCAAGATATTTTAATGTTAAACCGAAACTATAAAAAGGAAAGAGTCATCCAGTTTCGAGAAATCAATTTAAAACAAAGTTTTATTCATTCTGCCGTAATCTTTCATCCATTATTCTTATCTTTCATGCATATTTTTTTCTTAAATGACACACATTATTTTGAGCTAGTAGAATTAAAAATTAAAATGTTTAAAAATATATTTTATTTTATTTTAGTGAACAAATTTCTGGACAAATTTTAGGACAAATTCCATTTCCTGCTAGATACATTTTGTTGTTTAGATCGCTTCTACCAATTTAAACAATGAAGATTTTTTTTTAATTTTTCCAAAACTTTATAATTTATTTATAAATAATTACGTATGAAAAGAAATCTTTCGCTTTTTGAGACCTGATAAGTTGGATAAGCCCAGACGTCTTGTTGTTTAACGAATAGAACATTATGTTGTTTTCATGTCATGTTCTTTACTGATATAACAAGTCCACAAAAAAATGTTTTTTCAAATTTAAAATTTAAAAAAATCAGGTAAATCATTAGTAATAATAGGATTATGGGGAACAATTAAGCGCCTTTTTGGAAGTTATGCTTTTAATAGAAAATGGAACACTACCAGCGGCAGTGAAGTTGAGTCGCAACTGAATGCACTGCAGAGGATTACTTGAAAGCCTGATAAATATTATATATAGAGGACATATGAGTAATACCTAGATGAAATTATGAGTATATGAATAATACTTTAAACAAGGCAGAAAAGCAGATTGATCATTTGAGGATTAGAGCAGATATTCATCACAAATCACGCCATAATCCTTTTCAGCTGAATAGTGATGCAATAATCATTTCAACTTAGAGAAGAATGGCTCCATTGTCACATGTAAATCAATTATTTGTGAGACTGTTATAGAATATTATATAGAAAAACTCATTTTATATTGAAGCCAGTGACTTATGCTTGAATCTAAAGTACTATGCAATATAATTAATAGTCATGAATTAAAGTTAATTTGAAATTGTATATCGCAATAAGATGTTCTTGAAGTACAAACATTTAGAAAAATATTCTTTGATTAAAAGAAAATTTGTTCGGATCAAAGAAATATATTTATTGGCATTCAGTCAAAGAAAGGTTTCTTTGATGCAAAGAAATTTCTTTTGATTCAAAAAAATTTCTTCGGTTCAGATATTGTGTTAAAGAAATGGTTTCTTCAATTCAAATCAAACGTTTTTCTGAATACTTAGAAAATTCTGAGTCTTTCTGATGTTTTCCACATTTGCAATTCAAGACTCTTCAGTTCTTAATGTATACAATATAGAGATATGTAATTTTAAATTTGTTTTTTTAATAGTTTAATTTTTATGATTTAAAGTTGAAAACTCTTTAATTTGAAAGATGTATGAATAAAAATTCTCAAATTTGGATGATTTTAAAGATCAAAAGTCAAGAGTTTTCAATTCAAAATCTTCCAAATGAAAAGAATGTTTGATGTTCTACAAATTTAAACAGTTATAATTGGAAATTATCGATTATAGAAAATATAGAATAAAAAATTATGCAATTTTCAAGATTTATGTATGTAATTTTCAACGTTTTTTTGGAATAGTGAAATTTTGAAGATTTACAATTGAAAATTCTTCAATTCTAACTATTTGCAATTTAAAATTCTTTTATTTTCTAAGATTTACAACTGAAGATTTATTAATTTAAAATGTTTATTATTTTAAATGATGCACATTTAAATGTTTGTTTGGAATATGTATTTCAATTTTGAAAATTTAAAATGTAAAATCCTTTCATTTTTACTATTCGCAATTGGAGACTTCAGTATTTAATATGTAAAATAAAAAAGTATGCAATTTTGAATACTTTTTCAGAAATTTTGAAAATTAACATAATTTTTGTTTACACATGTAACGCTTATGTTTCCTTATATAAAAAAAGGAATGGTAATTCATGTGTCTTGGGTAGTAACTAACTAAATTTTATTTAAAAAGACATGGCTGAAAATATTTGAAAACATTACGTAACATAGGTGGGAAAAAAATTTCCAATCTATTATTCCACAATTTTGGTATTATTTCAAGATCGAAAGCAGCAGCGTAAAATATGGTAAATTCAACAATTCGGCCAACAGCCATACCACGCTGAAAAAACCAGTTCTCGTCAGATCACTGAAGTTAAGCAGCGTTGGGCGCGGTTAGCACTTGGATGGGTGACCATTCGAGAAAACTGAGTGCTGTTGGCACATCGTGGGTGTGGTGAGCCCACACTTGTAGTTATTTACTACAAGTTATCAACCTAGAAACACTACCCGAATCGGGTAGTGTCACGCCTACCCCGAAAGGGAAATGGCTTAATGGTATACAACCCACCTAGTGGGACAGCCTCCATCCGACTAAAACCAAGTCAAGCGCTGCTTAACTTCGGTGATAGAATCAGAAGCCTTACATAATTCCATATAGTTAAAAGTTTGTCCTAAGGACAACGCAGGATTTCGCCGGGAGCGGGTGCTAATCTGAAAAATTGCATCCGCTCCCAACGAAATCGTGGTAAAATTTCAGCCGCAACCGCGTCTCACGACCGTGAGATAGGTGATTACAGTCTGCGACGAATTCAATATAATGATCCGGCAAAAGTATCGTGCACCCTGAGGACACGGAGCGACCAAAGGACGACCCCCTTCTGCATTTCCCCCCCAAGTGTCTCAGCATTTTGTTGACACGCAGAGATGCTTTTCAGGCTATTAACCAGTGAAACCTTGGCATCTCCAAGAGCGCCGATGATCAAGACGATCAACTTAACAGAATATTCCGGGTATAACGTTTGCTTTCCTTAAATCACCCGGATTAAAGTCGGGCACGGAAGGTTTTATTCTGGCATGTCAAGACGGTGTCATTTCCACTCTAGCCTACCGTCGCCACATTTTGAGCAAAGACATTCCCGATGATAGCTGCAGAGCGTGTCATGCATACCCTGAGCATCTAGGACACATACTATCTAGTTGCGAACGATGTACATCCAAAGGCACAATGCGGCACTAAGAGTGCTTTATTACCATCTCTGTCACTCTTTGGGGTCGTGCATAAATTACGTAACGCATTTTTCCAACAATGTTGACCCCCCCCCCCCTATGTAATGCTTTTTCCTACTTTTCCCTGTAGTTTTTCACCATTATGTAACACTAAGCTAGACCCCCCCCTCCCCCAAAAAGTGTTACGTAATTTAGGCAAGACCCCTGACGGCATTAGCCCAAATACCTCTCCGCTAAATACTCCTAGAGAAATAGAGTCAATCGTCGAAAATGAGAAGTGCCGCATATACTGGAACTTCATATTCTCGACAATTGTTTCTGTTGCGCACTCGAGGCCTGACATAGTTCTCCTTGACTTCGAGAAACGAACCATGCTCGTTATCGAATTTTCGGCACCAGCTGACAAAAACGTCACAGCCAAGGAGAAAGGAAAGAAAGAGAGGTATAAAAAACCTTATAAGGGAGTTGCGACGGTTATACTCGGAATATTCTGTTACGCTAATCGCCTTGATCATCGGCGCTCTTGGAGGTGCCAAGGTTTCACTGGTTAATAGCCTGAAAAGCATCCCTGCACGAGACTTTTGCCGGATCATTGTACTGAATTCGTCGCAGACCGTAACCACCTATCTCACGGTCGTGAGACGTGGTTACGGCTGAAATTTTACCGCGATTTCGCTGGGAGCGGGTGCATTTTTTCAGATTAGCACCCGCTCCCGGCGAAACCCTGCGGTTGTCCTTATGACATACTTTTAACTGTATGAAAATGAATTAAATTAACAAAGAATATATCAAATGAGAAATTTTTGTTACTAAGCTTCACTGGTAACATAACTCAACAATAATGTTCATATTAATAGACATCATTGGAAACGTGATTTTCAGATAACTAAAAAAATTTTTTTTCTATCTCTAATATTTATAATGTGTATTTATTTATATAATTCGTTTTTGACCTTAACAAATAATATCGAATGACACATTTTTTTGATCAACTACATCTTGTCGATAAAAGCAAGTAATTTTATTGACAAAATATTACTATAAAAACGAACAATCGATAATGTTCACTATTTTATATTACAATTTGTTTATAACAATTATTATTACTTATCAATACTTTTTGGCTTGCACACACCGCTGCACACTAAATTAAAGAGATTTTGAGCGTAGGAAATTAGTCTCCAAAAAAAAGAAGAAAGAGGAAAGAATAAAAATTTGTTCGCTATTTTTATCAACATAAAATTTAAAACAATAACAATTCAAAAATCGCTTGCACATATCAATTCTAAGTTTAATTCATAGTTTCAAAAAAAAAAAAAAAACTGAAATAAATCAAGAATTGCGTTCTAAAAGTAATTTTGAACTATGTTATTTCATTTCATTCCACTAAAAAATTAATATTTCCGAAAATTAAAGAATGTCCATCAATTTTTTTTTAATCGATGCACAAAATTAATTGGAAAATTGAACGAAAATTTGTCGCTGTATATTTTTTTGGGTCCCATTTCGATTTTCTGTTTGTTTTTGAATAGCATTAGAAATACCTATACATTATACGCTAAACCTGCAAAAATTATGAAAATTGAATCAGCGGATTCGAAATTCGCACGAGAAGAAAAAACTGAAAAAAGTGTTGAAATCGCGAGTAAAGACAACGACCTAGAAGCTCGGTTAATGAGCGTTTCATCTTTGCCATATAATATTTATAAGATACAACGATCATCTGCCTCGGAAATTAACTTCTATAACGGTACAGTAGAATCACAAGTTACGAGCAGCAGCTGCGTAAGTTAATAATTAATCCAGGTTTCAATTGAATGGTGAGTCCGCTGCGTTTACGTCAAATGATGCCCTCTTGGCTAGATAGATTATATATGTCATTTTGAATCTTTCCGTTGGTTCACTAATTTTATTATAAATTTGCAATATATATATATTTTTGATAATATAAATTATAGTAAGACTATATGTTAGAGATGTTTATATTACTACGTATGTATCTACGTTATATAATATACTCAATGAATCAAAAGTGTTTATATTAACTTACAGAAGAAAAGATATGGGAAGTCCAACGTGGATTTATGCCAGGGAGATCATTTACAGATCAGATATTTAGTTTAAGACAGATCACAGAAAAAAGCTTAAGAGTAGGAAAGAAAGTTTTCTGTGCATTTGTTGACCTAGACAAAGCATTTGACAAGGTAAATAGAAGTAAACTTTGGGAAGTCCTTAAAGAGTACGGAGTCAATGGATGGCTCCTATAAGCAATAAAATCAATATATACAGGTAGTAAAGCGAGTGTAAGAGTAAATGGAAAACTGAGTGACTGGTTCGATATTATGCAAGGCGTAAAACAAGGATGCGTTATGTTTTCATGGCTATTTATCATATTTATGGATAAGTGTCTAAGAATGGCCCTCTTCGACGAAGAAGGTGTAGATCTCGAAACAGTGAAGGTACGTGGGTTAGCTTTCGCAGATGACAAGATTATTATGGTAGAATCAATCGAGGACTTGCAAAGAATGTTGAATAAACTTAATACAAGCATGAAGAACATGTGCCTAAAAATTAACGTAAATAAAACAAAAATCATGGTGTTTGAGGGAAAAACTGAGAAAACAATGTGCAACATTGTCCTAAATGATGAGAGATTAGAACAAGTTGACAAGTACGTATATCTGGGTAGCCTATTCACTAGTGACGGAAAAATAGATGCGGAGTTAGATAGTTGACACATGGGAAAGAAATCAGTTACGATGGTTCGGACATGTTGAAAGAATGAAAGATGAACGACTAACGAAACAAGTGTATAAAGGAGAGTAAATGGCAGAATGCCCAGAGGTAGACCGCCAAAAGTATGGTTAGAATCTGTGAATGAGACACTAATCCGAAGAGACATAAGAAGCCATAGAAACACGAGAGCCTGCATGAAAAAATGCATCGACGTGAAGCAAGCTAGAGTAGTATGCCAGGACAGAAAAGTGTGGCGACAAATAGTTTGTAAACAGAATGACAATAGAGTGAATGACGCCTGAAACAAAGACCTTGGATACTAAATGGGCCCAAGTGGGGAACCACACATAACAATTTTATGAGGCTCTTCACCTGGGGTGATCGCTAGAGAGATTGATCAGCAACCTGGGTCGGAGCAGTGTTGCGGAATGAACGTGCCATTGGAATAAATAACACGAGAATTCCAGATCAATCTAAAATGTCTATACCTAACACCTATATACCTATCTACCTTATACCTATATACCAACCATACACACTACTTTTTTTCCAACCGAGCAAGTCACGCCTACCCCGAAAAGGAAATGGCTTAATGGTATAATAATAATACTCATATTTTCTTAGTATTTATATTGTCAGGACAACTATAAACTACAAATTTTATACTAAAATTATCGAACAGAAAAAAATTTATAATCCCTTGGAATTTGTAGTCACAGTAACTGAAAATTACTAAATTGTAACAGAATTTTCTGAAACATATGACTAAAGCTTTATGCAGTTACCGTTGCTGAGATTTCTGTTCCTGTTTAGGAAAGTCTAGAAACGGTTTCTGCATAAAGCTTTAGTTACGCGTCTCGGAAAATTCCTACAGAAATTTCTAACAGTATATTAAATAATGGAATTCAGTAGTCACAGTTCATATAATCACGTTTACGCAGATGAGAGGCCTCCATTTCACGCAGAATGTGCGACATTATGAAATTCTCCATTAACTACAAATGATGTCATTCAGGGGAGATTTCGTGTAGCCACAATGTTGGGATGTCAGTTGTAAACATGTCATTTTTCGTGACGGACGGTGAAATCAACAAACTCGGCGGTAGATCAAGCAAGCTGTAGCAATCCGGCGGAAACAAACCGCTGTTTCCAGCCAGTTCAGTCCGATGTAAACCGTTGCAGGATCGCGCAAACCATTCTGGTTTTCTGTAAACTGTATTGTCACTTAGGCCACCGTGTGGCTATTGCCTAGACCAACAGTCCGGCGAGTTTACCGCCTAAATAAAATACCCGGTACACGTTCTCCGGCGTAAATATTTAGAGCCATTTGCTACGGGAAAAAGGGAAAACACGTGTGTACGGTACGCCGTATGTGGTGGTTGTTCTGCCTACTTCGTGTCCGCCACCCACTGGCTCACCATCATCGTCCACCCTACTCACGCATTCATTATTCTGTCGACGACTCCAACGGCCCCATCTGCACGACATGACATTCTAAATTATTTTTAACTGCGCCCGCTGTGCCAAATCGTAAGTATGGGAAAAATGGTCTGCCTCAAGTAGAATTTCAGAAGATTTGTTCTAATAAAAACACAGAAAAAACTGGTGATTTGGTAATGTTGTGGCTGAAGGAAAAGTTGGCCTCCATTAAAACTGAGATTCCAATCAGCCCTATGCATCGCCCCCACTCTTTCTGTTTTCTTAGCATCCGGAGGGGTATGTTAGGTTAAATAAATCCAACAGATGGCGCTCCGATCAGGTAGGGCTGTTTTTGCATTGTTATGTATTGGCAAAAACGGCAAAAACGGTAAATATCCTATTGAAAGTGATTTCTATGAGAGAAATGGGTAAAATTGACAATTTAAATGTTATGAACCTGTAGCTGAGTTAATTATTTGTGTTATTGAAAGTTGGTCAGAATTATTAGTGCAAAATCATGGTATTAAAATGTGTAGCTCCGGGCTGTACGTCAGGCTATAAGAGCAATTCGGAGAAGTGTCATTTATTTCTTGTGCCAAAAGATCCCAAAGAAATTGAACTGTGGCAACAGGCTATACGGAGGGATGACATTATTTTACGACATAGACATGCAGTTTGTGAAAAGCACTTTTGGGAAATTGACATAATTTGGAAGGCGGAAGTTAAAGGTCCGGATGGAAGTGTAATTTCCATGGTCTGTTAATTTCGCCTCTTATTATTTTTTATATTTATTTTGTTTACCTGCATGGTGTTTATTAATTTAAATCATTTACCAATAAAAAAAATCCTTTGGAAAGATCACAAATATTTATAATAACGGAGCGTTCACATATTACGTGACATATTACCACACCATAATTTCTAAACTTGTTTACATTTTCAAAGAGATAAGAAAAATTAAATTATAGGAAAAACTTATTTTGAAGAATTCGAAAAAACAATTCGAAGCTTTTTAATAATTTTGAAAGATTTTTAGAATAAATTTTTAAAAATATGTCTGGGAAAATTTTTAATGGTTTAGGTTTAATTTTAAAAGAATAATTTTCGGTTTTGAAGATTTTAAAATGTGTGGGAAAAAATATGGAAGACTTCAAGATAATTGTTTTCATTTTTCAGGATTTAACAAAATTTTAGGTAAACTCAATTTTGCAGGGCGTCAAGTGAATGAAGCAAATATTCTTAAGATTCACGGTGAAATTTCAAATGATTTTTTTTATGAATTCTAAAAGCAAATTGAAAAAAGATTACAAACAATTTTTAATTATTTCCTAAAATTTTGAAAAAGAGTGTAAAAAATTTTAAAGCAAAATTTTGACATAAAGAACAATTTTAGAAGAAATTTGAGTAAATTTAAGATATACATAGAAGTTATCAAGCTGTTTGAAAATAATAAAAACTCACAGAATATTTTAAAATATTTCACGAAAAATTTGTATAATTAAAAATTATTAGAGGGTTTAAAAAATTTTAAAGGATTAAAAAAGAATTTTCTTAAGATATATGGGGAAATTTTGTAGGATTTTTTAGTTTGAAAAATAAACTTTAAGAGAAAATTGCAAAAGATTTTAAAAAATTTCAAAAGATTTCCTCAAATTTCGAAAAAGAGAGAAAGAATTCATAGCAAAATGTTTCAATTTTGTAAGATTAAAAAATTTAAAAAAATTAAAAATCGAGTAAATTCAGGAAATATTTAGAAGATTTCACGGCAATTTTTTACATTTTGAATGATTTTTAAAAATTTCAAGAAAAATTTGAGTCAGCTAAAACTATTTTTAGGAATTTTAGAGGTTTTGAATAGATTTAAAATATTTAAAAACTTGGAAGCATTTCCGAAAATTTATCAAATATTTTTTATTTCTGCCAGACTTCTAAAAGTCCTAAATATCTTTTTACAAGGTTCGAATTTTTCCTACTATACTGTCAAATCCTTTTGAAATTTGTTTTTAAATCTTCTAAATTCTCTCTTGATACATCTGAAATATTCAAAAATCTTTTCTAATTTTCTCCAGAATCTTATAAAATTTATATTCATATAAGTTTAAAAACAAACTGATAATACTTCATTTCTTGTAAGTAATTTAAATGTTTGTGTGACTAACAAAAATATTCAAAAAGCATTCAGTGTTACGTCAAAATATTGTTTTATTTATTTCTATATAGCACTTAATCGCAGAAAACTTTTTTTTTTAATTTAGAAAAACTATTATGTTTTTACAAACACAATACAAAAAATGTTACATACCTACGGTTAAGGGGGGGGGGGGCTGAAAGAAATGTTACGGGCCGTTACCAGGGGGGGGGGGATGTTAAAAAAAGGTCGAAAATAACGTTACGTAATATGAGAACGCTCCTTAACCCGCGTGAAAAAGTTTGCATGGCTCAAGCATGGCAAAAAACTTTGAAACATGTGGCTAAAGCATGGGTCACGGCTGAATGGTACATGGCTAAAGCGTTGCTCTTGTCCGTCTCCCATGCTTAGGCCACACTAAACACAAATGAATATTCTTAAGAATATGAAACTGTTAGAGAACATTAGCCGGCATTGAAAATTAAAATCTTAACTTTGCCAATAGCCAACACATCTCTAAATGGTAAGTTCACTACCCGGGTGCACCAGAACGTGCACCAGGTCGTTCAAGGCGTCATCTACAAGAACTTTTAAAACATTTAAATTGTGCTAACAGCCAAAATAACTCCAAATGGTGAGTCGATGCTCCGGGTACCCCGGGTCGTACACCAGGTTGTTCAAGACGTCATCTACAAGAGCATTTTTAAAATTTAATTTGCTCCAACAGCCAAAATAACTGCCAATGTTGAGTCGACGATCCAGGTGCACCAGATCGCGCATCAAGTAGTTTAGCACGTATTCTACCAGAACTTTTTCAAAATTTAAATTGTTCCAACAGCCAAAATAACTACCAATGGTGAGTCAACGATCCAAGTCACCGGATCGCGCACCAGGTAGTTTAGCATGTATTCTACGAGAACTTTTTCAAAATTTATATTGTTTCAACAGCCAAAATAACTGCCAATGGCCAGTCGACGATCCGGGTGCACTAGGTCGCGCTCCAGGTACTTCAGCACGTATTCTACGAGAACTTTTTCAAAATTTAAATTGTTCCCATAGCCAAAATAACTACAAATCGTGAGTCGACGATCCAAGTGCACCGGATCGCGCACCAGGTAGTTTAG
>CAKNYM010052032.1:43164-63336 GCA_932195095.1 Andricus curvator
CCCCGCCCACATCTGGTAGTATGACACACTTTTTGAATGGCCTCTTGTCAGCATTTTTTTTTAACAAGAAAGGCAAGGATTTCGTTTGATGATAAGGGAAGGCAGAACTTTATTAGGAGTATATCAAAGAAATTCATTTGGTTCATTATTAGCTCGAAATGTGGTGCGATTGCCACTTTATCCCTAATATCTGTAATCTAGAATCTGTTCCTTCCCTTGGCAGTTTGAGAGGGTTTCTCTAAGAGGATATAAACTTAGTCAAGCAACTTGAAGTGCCGGTCTTGATAGCGCACTGCATGATCAGTGTACCGCATAAATCAGGGTGATGTGGGTTTGTGGTAAAATCGGTCGTGTTGAAACCCAACTTCTATATGTATACTGAATGCGTAGAGATTTTAGATATGAACAATCCCTTCGAAAATTATACGGAAACGTATTAGCTTAGATAAAGACAATTAATAGTTCGTAACATAAATATCATTAATAGACATAAACAAGGAGAGTCTCGTAGATTTTGATTATTTAGAATGTTGTTAATGCAGATTATAAAGCAGAGCTATTTATCACATAAATTCCAACCCCTGATTAAGCAAAATAGACCCTGACTATTCAAAATTCAGGCAAAAATTTCCGTTCGTTTCCCGATTTTCAATCATTTTTCCAGGTTATTTAATTTTTCAAATTCAAGTTCTTGAAAGTTAACAATTTATAATTGGGAGTATTCAATAAGAACCGTCAAATTAACGAAACTAATGCGAAACAATTATAAATTTTAAGCGTTTTGAATTAAATGTTGAATAATTTCAAACTCATAACATCAATATTGTATAAGATTCGAAGCATTCAAAACTAAATGATGTCCAATCCAAATGAAAAGCATTTAAAATTCTTCAACTTTAAAGTATAATTACAATTTGTAATTTTTATGAATAAATTGACTCATTTATGTATATATTATCAACCTAATATGATTCAATTGTTAACGTTAATTAAAAAAATTTAATTGTTAAAAGGATTTAATTTTTTAATTGCACAATAAATTTTCAACGATATGAATTTGAATCAGAAAATGTTTAATTTTTTAATCTAATTTGAACGCTTTCTATTTAAAATTAATCACTTTCACACGCTGCTAGTTTAATAATGTCCAATTTACCTATAAAGTATGAAACTGAAATTGTTTTAATTAAATAAGAGTGATTTCATGTGGAAATTTTATAATAGCGTTTAAATTCAAAATTGTTTAACTTCATGTGCTTCTGAGTTAAAATATTGTCCTTTTAACCACTCCAATCTGAAATTAATTAGATTTTAACGTTTCAAAATAAAAGTTATCATTATAATAAAGTAAAAAAGCTATAATTTTGAATAATTATATGCAACTCTAAACAATCTAAATTTTAAACTATAATATTTTTAATGTTTTAATAAAAAAATAATCAACACTTTCAATTTCAAATTCATCTGTTTCAAACGTCGTTTTTTAGAAGTCACTTGTTCTCCTATATTCGATAATAGATCTTTCTTGTCCATACTCCCACCTCTGGAAGATTTTCAACTTCCTAGGACCAGCAGAGAACATTTTAGAAAAATTCAGAGTGAAAAAAATTCCAATTTTCCTCTAATGGGGTATAAAACTCAATGGCTTTGGAAATTAATTGTTTCCCTCTTAAAAGTGTTTCCTTAGATTAAACTTATAGTTTCTACTCCCAGTTTTGTAAGATTTACAACTTCTTAGGACCAACAGGGAATTTTCTTTTTACAAAATTTAAAAATTTCGGAGTGGAAGAAAAATACTAGAGGTGTGCAGTAATTGATTGGAATTTTTAATACATACTTATACATGTTTGGAACATTGGATTTTTCGAAATAGAAAAATATCTGATGCACATCAAACCGTATTAATTTCCTTCGATTATTGCAATTTTTAATGTAAAAATTACTTATTTTTTGAAAGAAAAATGAATCCAGAAGTCAAATCGAATTTTGGAAATTCGACTTATACGAATGTTCGAATAAATCAAACTTTCAAGATTCGACTTGATTATTTTTATCTTCTCCGCAAATTAGTATGTAACCATAGTCATGTCTCTTATTGAATAGGAAAGCAATAACTACCGAAGTTCGGAAAGGTCGCTAAGGATGCATTATTTATCCAAAAATTCAATTGTGTAAATATGGGAAACCAGTACGATGTGGATAGAAAAAGTTTTGAAGTCATAACATTGATAAATGGTGAACGAGTGAGTAAAGCATTGTATACCAAATTAAAGCTAGAACATTAATTTTTAAGATAGCAATGTCATCACGTGAATCATATTAGCAAATTGTCCTATACTTAATACTTTTTTCACACGTTCCAATTTTATTTAGATGGTACTTATCTGGTTCGATGTAAATATTCACATTGTAAGCATTTCCAATCATTTGCCAAAGGACATCGTGCATAAATTAATTAGACAAGAATCCAAAACTGTTTTTCAAAAACATTTTTTCATTCATACAGTGATCGTTATTCAATATATTATAAAAATTGAACGAGCTTTAAAGTATGTAGTATTTAACATGCAGCCACGACAGTCATTGCTACCAAATATCATAGACAAAATAGAGTACAAATAATTTTATTTGAGTATGCAAACAAATTACGTTAATACCCGAGCCTTATCTGTCAATAATTTATTTACCTTGTGACAAATGAAACTTTTAGTAGAAAACACGTGAAATATATTTTCGATGAAAATTAAGAGAGAGTTTTGAAGCCAAAGGTTAGAAAAAAAAGAAGAAATTAGTGAAAGAATAGTGACACTAATTTAATTTCTTAAAAAATGATAATCTTTCAGCAAAAAAAAATAGCAAGTAATTGGCAAAGAGGCTGATTATAAAACTGGTTTTCAATATTGCTACTCCTAAAAGAATACCACAGAAATTTTGTTTCAAAACCCAGTCACGCGAAGAAAAGATGTTCATACTGAACATCAAGATATTTATAGTTCTCATATTTTACGGCTATCTAGATGTAAAAATTAAATTCTGTGGATATTAAAAGATATATGCAAGTATACGAAGCAGAGTTTTCTTACCTCAAAGTTTTTTGGAGAGGAAACAGTTCCTGTATGAATAATTTTACTACATTCAAACAATTCAGAGCATTATTATTACTATACTGGGACCAACATATTAGTGGTCAAAAATTTTCCATAAGTTTACATACGAAACGACCGCATCTTCCACGAAATTGACTATATGAGCTTCATCAAGTGGCCGATAGAGGTGGGTGTTTTTCTACACTCTGACAACGACTTTAACATCCTGGATCTTTCGGTTTTCCATCTCGGAAGTTTTAGTTTAACATAAAAATATTTATTCTTTGAAAATGACTTAATTAATTCGGCAAATCAAGCACATTATTTAATTTTATGGAAAGTTTAAACTCTTTTTACGATTTAATACAAAACCGAACTGTAAATAATACAAAACAGTGTAGTAGTGTAAAATCTCCGGTCAAAATTTGGTCATTTCCCGGTTCGCAAAAACTTTTCACGGTCATTGTAATTGAAAAATTCAAACTCTTGAAAATAATAGTTTTTTTATTTGCAGTAATCAAAACTGAACTGTAAAATAAGGTATTCAAAGTTAAACGCTTTTGAATTTCAAACTTTTACCATCGAAGCTTTTAAAATTCACCAATTTAAAATTAAATTCTATTAAACTGATAAATTTTTGTTATTCAAACTTTCAGTAATTGAACAGTTCAAAGACTTCTGGTTAAAAATATAAATACATGCTATCATTTCTAATGATTTAAATAAAACTATTTCTCTTTTTCAACTCACATTATTAAAAATCTTAAAAATAAAACATTTTCTTATTCCTATTCAGTACGAAATTGAAAATAAAACGTTGATTCCACCTTTGATCTGAATGCTAAAAATCCCAAATATGCCCCCGTCCACTGAATAAAAATATTAAAAAGAAAAATTGGTCTCTTCCAGTTAAGAAAACTTTTAAAACCAGGATTTCGTCCTTCCAACTCAATACAAATTTTGAGAAAGAAGAAAAAGAGCCTCTTTCAAATCAGAAAAAAATTGAAAATAAAAAACTCTTCCTTTAAGCTCAATAAAAAGGTTAAAAATGAGCCTTCTTCCAATTCATTAAATAATGTATTGAAATATGAAATTGCCTCATTTCAAACTCAATAAGAACGGTAGAAATACCAAATTCGCCCGCCTTTAACTCAATGAAAATGTAAAAACGGTCCTCTTCCAATTCGGAAAAAAATTAAATATTTTTTGTCTTTTTTTTTAAATTAGAATTTTGAAATTCAAACGCTTTTCTATACATGAATCTTGTTAAGTTAAATTATTATTTCAATTTGAAGTCGCTTCAAATTAAACATCGCTCAATTCTTATTTATACATTAAAAGTCAACACTTTTACTTATTGAAAAACTAAAAAATATAATAATTAAAAATGTAGCGTTTCAGGATGAAATTTAGCACTCTGGAAATTCAACGATTTCAGGATTTCTGTTTCGAGACATTCAGTTTCAAATAATTAATTTTTGAAGATTTGATTTATAATTGATAATGTTTAATAAACAATGAAATATTGCTAAATATTAAAAGATTGTCTTTTTTTAATTAAAATATTTAAAACTGAATGGGTTAAAAATTGAATATTATAAACTAAAAAAGAATGTAATACGAATCGAAATTGAATGGAAGTACTTAATTATGAATTAATTAATTTGAAATTACTGGAAAATTGAAAATAGTTCATAAAGTTTCCATTGGATGTATAAATTTGTTTAACTACTCGGGCTTTCGAGTTAAAAAAGTTCAGTTTTCAACGTTAAAATCTGTAAATTGATTCGTGAATTAATATACACTTCTAAAGAATTTTACATTGATTAAAATTGAAACCACGCATAAGTATCTAGACCATGCAAAATTTAAAAGATTACAAACTAAAAAATTTAAGCATTTTTCTTATTTTAATAAAAAATTATCCAGTTTTAAACTTACTTTAGAATTGTTTAATTTACAATGTTTCATATTTTTTTCGATTTCTAATAACGTTAAAAGCGTGCGATTATAATATATTTACTGTGTTGTAATTTAATGTAATTATTGGCCAACGGCCATACCACGCTGAAAAACCCAGTTCTCGTCAGATCACTGAAGTTAAGCAGCCTTGGACGCGGTTAGTACTTGGATGGGTGACCATTCAAGAATACTGACATGAGTGCTGTTGGCACATCGTGGGTGTGGTGAGCCCACACTTGTAGTTATTTATAACTACAAGAAAAACCTAGAAACACTACCCGAATCGGGTAGTGTCACGCCTACCCTGAAAGGGAAATGGTTTAATGGTATATATATTTAAGTTAAATTGTGTATACGTACCAGCGATATTTTCATAAGTTTTATGACATGTGTAAGTATGTGTGTAGTAGTAATGACCTTTGACAGTATCTAGAAGTAGCAAGAATGTTCTTTTTTCTGTGCCGCTGGACGATATTTTACATAACTGGCATGTAAAACTTACATATTTGAGAGTTAAGTTTTCTTTTCTTTTCTTGAAACTATATTTAATAGTTTTTTCTCATTTTACCTTACTGCTAGGTAATGTTTATAAATGCGGAGTTTATAAGTGAAACTTAAATAAAATGCACGAAGAAAAATGGAAGGTTAGTCTAGCAATCTGGATGTGCAGCCGGACTATATTCGAGGTTCAACTATAGGACAGCCTTCTAGTTGGCTAAAGCGACTATCTCTGGGAGGTTAAAACAAGAGGTTCAAATCGATTATCTCAGATAGTCGACTTGATCACCTCAAACGGTCGACTTGACCATCACAGAGAGCTGAACTGATCATCACAGAGGGCCGAACTCATCATCATAGAACGTTGATTTGATCATCTCAGATAGCCGACTTGATCTCCTCGGATATACACTGTTGGAAAAATCTGTATTAAATTTAATACAACTGTATATGAAGTCATTTGCATACACGTTAGTTGAAATTTAATATACCTCAACATTTAACACCATATACTCTCTTATGCACTTCACTCTCCACGCATGTTCGAAATATCGAAAAGCAGTATAAACTTATTAAAAATATTTTTAATTTTAATAAACATCAAATATGACGCTGAATGGCTCAACGGTATTCGCTCTCTCCGAAAATCGTCTCGACCTTTTCATTTTAACGCGCTTGATTGACGCGCGAATATTGGCCCTCCGCGACTGGTCATCTACTCCTCCGTGGATGGTCGAAATGAGTGAAAACAAGATGATCCAATTGACCATCCGGAAGGATATCTTGATGATCCTGATAGTGAGTTTCATCTTCTTCTAACAGTCAGACTGGCCATAAAATGAGAGTTTCTCTGACCATTTAAAATAATATGGAAGGCCCTTTCATTCACCTAGACTCCTAGAGGAACGGACTGACTCTAAATTTTGACTCTCTAACATTGACCATCCATTTTTCTCCGTGTGCCGCTATATCCTCCTCGAGCTAATTTATGTAAAATTTAACAGATAAATATCCTTTGTGTAAGTTTCGCGGTATTTTCTTATACTTTAAAAATCTACGTTTGAACATCGATTTTTCTCTGCGCCATTTTTTCCGTTATTCAGTTCGTATTGGTATCGACCTCGAACTGGTTTCCCCTATATAATATCAGGGCCAGAAGTTTGAGCATAATATGTCCTCTATGGACGTACTTACATTCTCGCAGGGTTTTCCACAGAAAAAAAAACGGTTCATTATTTGTGAATTCAGTGTTGGCAGACAGGATATGGGTGTCTTTTTCAGAAGAGAGTAGTCGGGCACGCGGTAAGCAGAAAGGGGCGTAATGTAGAAGGGAGATGGTAGAGCACACCTAATTAGTGCCATTACGGTCCTACTGTTTTGCCAAATCCAGACGGCTATAATATTGACCAGGTAGCTCGAGCCAACGCGCACCTTTGCTGAGACCGACAGTTTCCCTGGTAATTGGCGCATACGTAACGGGGGACTGCATTCAATTAGTTTCGTAAAAAACAGTCAGCCACTCGCGGTAACGTTGGCAAATGAATGGAGAAACAGAGTGTTAGAACCTCGATGTGCTCTACCTCTTCTTACTATTTGCGAGGTGATTTCCTACATTTCTAGTTGTTATCCTACTTCTGACAACGAACAGTGCAATGTGCGAAAACAGAGAGGTTTATTTCACGTGAATTTAATGTCGTGAATTATTCCAAATTAATTCTTGTGGCACACAATACTTTAATTAGGCCAAAGGAGCCTAATACGGGCCTTCTGCACATTTTTCTATAAACATTAGGGTGGTCCCAGAAATCGAATTTCGAATAGAGCGCATGCCAATTGGCTTGTGGTAGATTATTAAATTTTTTAGGGATCTCTAAAGACGCTCTCTAAATCTTAATTAGTGAAATTTCACTAATTGATAGTGAAATTTCACTAATTCAATTAGAGAGAAGTCGGTCACTGACGATTAGTAGGAAACTACTAATTTTATTAGTGGAAATTGTCCACTTATGAAATTAGTGAAATTCCACTAAGCAATTAGTAGTGCGTGCCATTGCAGTGTGTACTAATTGATGAGTGGAAAGTCACTAATTATACAGTGAAAATGCACTAATTGTTCAGTGAAAAAATGGATACCTTCAAATAAATATAAATTGAAAGGAAATCATAAAAAATGGTAGAATACAAAAAATATCCACTGTCATAAATTCATGTAAGTTTTATTGACAATAAAACGGAAAATTTAAAACAAAAAAGTACATAGATATTCAATGATGTTGTGGTTTTGGCCAGATGATAGTAATTAAATAAATTGATCTTGAATTACTTTTTGTCTACTGGCCATAATTAAATAGAACAATAATATGATAATTTCAGGGTGGCCGCTGGGCCGGGAATTTTATGACACTGGGAAAAACTGGGAAATGACAGTGAATTTATTTTTTGACAAGGAATTTTACAAATTATGATATCATTCAGTTTAGAATGCGTAATTCGAAAATCTTCCACTTTAAAAAATTTCCATTTTAGATTTTAATTTTTAAGCGTACATTTTAATTTAAAGAATTTGTACTGTACTTTGAAGATTAAAAAGTGAGTGATAATTGATTTTATAAGACGATTGGAAATCAGTTCTCAATTTCCGAATTTCCAGATTTTTGCTTTAAAAATTAAACTGTTTCAATTGGAAAGTCTTATTAGTTAAACAAATGTAAACAGCCTATTGAAACTTTATATACTGTCTAGTTTCAATTTAAAAATAACTTCAAAATTATATATTCATAATTGAAAGCTTTTATTAAATTTTAAATATTGTTTCAGTCTAAAATATTCCATTTTTAAACAATTCAAGAGTTCCACTTTGAGTACTTCGAAATTTGCAGCTCAGTTTTTATTACTTCAAATGGAAAATTTTTATTCTTAGAGTTCAAATTTTTTAATTTCATTGGCCGTCAAAAATTTTTGTGACCCGGGAAAAATCCTGATAATGACCGGGAATTTTTTCTTTGATTAAAACGGCCACCTTGTAATTTATCATTTTCATATTGCCTATATGCTCGAGTTTTTAAGTTTTTTTAAAAAGCTCGTAATCCTTACAACACATCAACTCTCTCTTTTATTTCTTTTGCACTTCCTAAATAAAATTTGGAACATTTGATGATTTTGGTAGTAGGCGAAGAAGATCTGGGCTTGGAATGGTACTCTTTAGTCGATTAACGTTGTCGATTTCTTGCCTATTGACACCAAAATTAGTTTCTGCGATCTGCAAATGAATAACCTTTTTCATATTGCTAGACGAAGTACCCTTATTTGACTACGATTTTGTATTGCTTTTTCCCGTAGAAAAATTTGGATTGAGCAATATTTCTGCCAACATAGCAAAAGCTCTCAGGTGAGTTAGTATAAAAATATGATTGCGGAAAACAGCAGAGAACATTAAAGTTACATTTTCATTTTGAAAACTGAATTTTCAGCAAATAAAGTAAATTTTCAACCAAAGAACTGAATTTTTCAACTGAAGTGATGTATCATCAACAACAAAAAAATCAATTTTCAACTAAATACTGGATTTATCAACCTAAATGATGAATTTTTTACAAAACAAAACAATTCCTACAAAATAGTGTAATTTTTAACCAAAAAAATTAATATTTGACCAAAAATAGAATAGGTGAATTTTCAGTATAAATTTTCGACTGAAAAGAGAATAGTTCAATTTACAGTTGAAACCATTAATTTTGTAATAAAAAAACATGTTTTCAACCAAAGAAATGAATTTTCATTTACAGTGATAAAGCATAATTCATTTTCAACAAAATAGCTCAATTTTTAACAAACGTAATGAGTTTTCAACCAAAAATAGAATACTTAAATTTTCAGGATAAAAATAAAATTTTAACGAAATAGAATCAATTTTTAACCAAAGAAATGAATATTTAACCAAAAATAGAATAGTTGAATTTTCAGTATACATTTCTGACTGAAAAGATAATAGTTCAATTTACAATTGAAACAATTAATTTTGTAATGAAAAAAAAACTCATTCTCAACCAAAGAAATGAATTTTCAACTAAAATGATGAAGCTTCATTCATTTTCAACAAAATAGCTCAATTTTTAACAAACGAAATGAGTTTTCAACCAAAAATAGCATACTTAAATTTTCAGTATAAAAATAAATTTTTAACGAAATAGAATAAATTTTAAACAAAACATTTCTATTTTTAATGAAGAAGATTAAATTTTTCAATAAACAAGATGAATTTTCGACCAAATGTGAAGTTATTTCAAAACTAAAAATAGTTTATAAAGTTTCAATTGAACGTTTACATTTGTTGAACTACTAAGGCTTTCGAATTGCAATATTTAAATTATTATCGTTAAAATCTGTAAACTCTTTAATTTTGAAATTTTTATTTTCCACTCTTATTACCTTGAGGAAAGTTGAATTTAAAAAGTCATACATTAATTAATGTTTACATTTGTATACCATTAAGCCATTTTCCTTTGGATAGTGGATAGTTTTCTTGTCGTTATAAATAACTACAAGTGTGGGCTCACCACACCCACGATGTTCCAACAGCACTCAGTATTCTTGAATGGTCACCCATCCAAGTACTAACCGCGTCCAACGCTGCTTAACTTCAGTGATCTGACGAGAACTGGGCTTTTCAGCGTGGTATGGCTGTTGGCACACTTGGTGAACTAAAAACTTTTTTCATCAGAAATGTTCAATTTCAAATGCTTTTAATTGTTTACTCTTCAAAACTGAATTTTTAAATTCAGAAAATTAAAAATGTACGCTTAAAAATAAAAATCTAAAGTGGAAAATGTTTAAAGTAAAAGATTTGAAAATCACGCATTGTAAACTGAATGGTATCGCAATTGAAGAAGTTAATAACTGAACTTAACATTTAAGAAATATTGAGAGATAAATTTTTTTTCTGAAAATTTGTTAAATTTTCTGTCAAAAAATGAATGGTCATTTCTCGGTGTTTCCCGGTCTCAAAAAACTACCAAATTTTTCGTGGATTTTAAAATCGACATTCAGTGTCAACCCTGATAAAAATCGTTCCCGGTAACAGTCGATATTAATGAATAAAAATATATACCAAAAATATATACTTATTGCATTCTACCTAAAATATATTGTTCTACACTCAAGTTTTGTCATTAATAATGTTTTTATACTTATCCAAATTCTTGACGAATCTTCATCTAAATAAGGCATCTGTGTCTTGACACAACTCATTCGCCAACTCTTGTGCGGTGAGCTTTTCAGCCTCATCAAAGCATTTGGACATTTTCGCTGGAAAACGACAATGATCCACCTAATAATAACTAAAATAAAAAACATTGTTAATATAACACATCCTGTGTATTCCGAATGTTTTCTTGTTTCATTGGAATCATTGGAATTAAAAGTTTTGTTTTGATAAACCCAACCTCAAAGTTAAATTATAAATTAAAATTATTTTAATAATTATAATGTGATATTATAATATCATACAATTTAATCATTAGATTAATATATGTTTGATCATTGTACTTACAAAATACCAGCAATATGAATCGTTTCATTAACAAAATTATGAACTATACAATTTAACACTTTTTGTGACTTCACGATAACACAATGCGAACCTCAAATAGCGTGGCATCAAGTGGCGCGGAATGTCATACGAGGAAATGGCTTCTGATTGGTCGAAATCGTTGCAGTTCACTAATTTGTTAGTGATCGCGCTAGGTTACTAATAAATTAGTAAAGCGAAGCAACTAAATAATATTGCACCATGTTTACTAATTGAGATTAGTAAAACTTTTACGAATTTAGTAGTTAAATATTTACTATTTTAAAAGTAAAACATCAAAATATTACTATTCGGTTAGTGAACCATACATTTACTAATTCAACTAGTGACATTTTCACTAATTCATATTTAGAGAGCGGCGCAGTTGGCGTGATTGAAATAGGATTTCAAATATGGAAATACCATGTGAAAATTTTTCTTTTTTTGACGGAAATTCGAAAAAATACTTTTTTTTTCAATTATACTTGTATTCTTATAAAGAGATTAGAGCATATACTTTTCGGCTAACCGGGACGTTTTTTAGGAGATTTTCAAATATATTACCGTAAGGAATTAAAATTAGATATGAATGCTATATAAACGTATAATATCTAACTTTTCTTCTTGCGTATCCTGAAGTTAAAACATATAATTTAGCGATAAGTAACTAGTTATTATAGTCCAAAATGTATCCGTCTTCACCTCTCAGTGTTGGGCTAAGTCGTTCACTTTAAATTAAAAGCCTCCATCTTTATTTACACAGAAAAAATGTATAGTTCCAACAAAAAAATGCTGAAAAATTAAATCAACAAAAGTAAAATATATTTGAAAAAAGTAATTTTTATTTTAAAAACAGCCAACTGTATCCCCGGTATATGGATTTTAATATCTTTAAATTAACTTTGTGACCTCTTTAGTTTTAAATAGCATACAAATTTGAAACGTGATGTGGAATTTTTCGGTTAGTAAGAAATACGGAAGAATGATATAGGTTCGCATCCAAGTTTTAGAAAAGTATACAATTTTAAAAACAAGTTCTACTAATTATTACAGTTATTTTAGTTTCAATTACGCCTATTTAATCTTTATAATTTTAACGTGAACTGTGAAATCAATTATAAATTTCAAGTCTCCGTCAAAATTATTCCCATTTAATAAGAGCTATATTCAGAATGTCAAGCTTTTGATTTCAGCTATATAATACCATTGTCTTAACGATTTAAAAATGTGATTTATTAATAATAATAATAATAATAATAATAATGAAAATAAATTATGCTGCAAATATCACTATTTGAAAAATTTTTCCAATGTAATTTGTTCATTTTCAACGATATTTGTGTTTAGAGAATAAATATCGTTGGTTCAGTTATACTGCATATCAGCTTATAAATAGAAGGACGCAAAATTTAAAAATAATTCTGAAAACATTAGGAAACAATTTCATTACGAGCATTTGGCAACTACTTATATGAGTATTTAATTAAGCGGGATGATCTAATTTAGGTATTATTATTTCTCACCTGGTCCTACTTTTGCCCACGAATTCTACACTTTTTATAAAAAAATTTGCTCGACTTAACAAAAACAAAGAAAATCACAGCCTTATATAAATATTATTTCTATCCAAATTTATCCACGAAACTTGAACAAATAGCCTCTAATATAATATTTGACATTTATTTTACAGAAAACAACCAAAAATCACTCGCATTTTTATCCAGAAAAAGAAAATTATATTAGAAATATAAAATGATGAGAGGGGCAATTTTCCCAACGTGTCCCAGTTAGCCCCGTTTTATAGAATTTATGTTCGGTACCTTTCTAGTTTATTTCAAAATGTTTTTTTTCAACAATGCAAGTAAATTACCAGAAGCAGAAACCGAAAATAATTTTTGCACTGTAGACTATAATTTTCCTTCTGTTTTAGAAGCAATAAGTTAATAGTTTTTGGTGATTTAAAAATGTCAGTATTTATTATTTCATAAAGATAATTTTCTAAGCCTTCAAACTGTCATATGATTTTTATCATTTTTATGTTGTGAAAAACAATACAGCTCGCGAGAGGAGAAATTCAAATTTTTCACTAATCAGAGGCATAAAACGGGCCATTTAACATATTTTTTCAACATCAAAATTTATTATCATTTGAACATTTTGTAAGCATGCATGTATACAAATATTTACTTTATAAAATAAATAACCAAATTTGATATTAGCAATCGTTCATACTTTTAAAGTTAAGTAGATATAAAATTGTTGCATAATATGTTTTTTTAAATTCACAAAATTTCACTTAAACATAAAAAAATGTCTACTTAAGATTAATCAATGTTTTCGTTTAATACATTTTGTCAATTTTGAAATGCGTTTTGTTTATTAAAGAATCAAATGTTTCTGCAGGATCAGGGATTTATAGAAATTCATTCACTAACTTACTTTTACTGCAAATTTCGTCCAGGTATCTGAATGAAAATACTGTGGAATATTTTTGAAAGTTCTGGAATATTCTTCAGTTTTCTGTTTTGGTATGATCTAGACTTTTATTTTTTTAAAGTACTCTGAAAATTTTGGAATATTCTTGACATGTTTGAGAATGTTCTGGAATTCTATAGATTATTCTGAAATGTTCCAGAATATTCTAGACATTTTTGAAATTTTTAGAATATTATAGAATGTTTTAGAATGTTCTAGGAAGTTTTAAAATATCTTGGAATATCTAAGCATTTTCTAAAGTGTTCAGAATTGTCTCAACATTCCGAAATGTTCAGGAACGTTCCAAAATGTTCTGGAATGTTCTAGATAATTCTGCACTTCTAAAATATTTGAAAATGTTCTAGAATTGTCCTCAATTTTCAATATTATTCTGGAATTCTGAAAATTTTCACAATTTTACATGTAAACCACTCTGAATGAAATAATCTCAAAATTAACACGGCCCATAAAATAATATTAAATTATTTTGTTTAAAATTTCGATATTTAAAAATGATGAATTTTACGCCAAAATCTTTCTAGAATTAACAATTTCCAATGGAATATTCACCATTTGACAGTTTTTAGTTTGTTTCTTTGAGAATTAGACAAAAATGAGGAATGCCGTTTCAAACTCTTCAAAAAAACTCGATAACGCAAGCTTATTTTAAGAACTCTTGGACTCGTGGAAATTAAAATTCTACAAAACGCCTCTGATGGAAATTTCAAGATTTTCATACATTACCATTTTAATATGCAAATTCTACGTTTAATCGGACGATCGAAATTTTTCTTAAAATACTCTGCTAGCTCCACTTTTAAATTAAATTGCAAAAATTCAAATATGTAAAAGTAAAGATCTAGTTGAATAAAGAGTTTCCTACTCATGTCAGTGAACTCTGAATTTTATATTTCAGATTTGTGTCATTCAATTAAAACTTTCCGGAATTAGATTTAATAGACAAAAGTCAGCAACTTAATCGTATTTTAGTCTTGTCAATCAAAATAATGTCAGAGTTGCCACGTAAACTTAAAACAAAATTCCAGGCTATTTCCCGGTTTTCCCAGTTAAAAATGGCGATGTTCACGGTTGCTTTTAAATGTTTTATAATAGTTTTAGAACTACAAGGTGAAGTACATCATGTAAATTATTGTAAAAGTTATTTTAGACTCTATAACCAAAGATGCTATCAAAACAGGAGAAATAGGGTGATTTTTCAAGAAAACAAAGGAATAATATAGAAATAAATTCTTTTCAATAAAATTAATGTATGTACCATATTCCTAAGATTTCAAGTCGAAATGTATTGCATTTTCAAGGAAATTGTGGAATTTTCAATAAGAAAGATGAATTTTCAACAAAAGAGTTGACTTTTCTAGCTGAAAAGTCGAATATTTTAGAAAACATTTAATTTTCTGAATCCGAAAAGAAGAATTGTCAACAAAAAAGTTCATTTTCAACCAAATAGGTGCATTCCCAACCAAATAGCTAAACTTTCAACCTACAAAGATGAATCCTCAAACAAATGATCCAATTTTCAACAAACAAAAAAATTTAATTATTAACCAAGCAGTTGCATTTAAAACAAAATAATTGAACTTTCAAACAAAAGAGAGGATTTTTCTACAACAAAGTTGAATTTTTAACCAAATAGTTGAGTTTTTAACCTAAGAAAATAAATCTTTAGTTGCATTTTTAGCCATGTAGTTGAATTATGAAGCCAAAAAGATAAATCTTTTTGAAGACAGTTGATTTTTCAATCAAGAAAGATGAATTTTCAACCAAAAAATATGACGTTTCTGCCAAATGATGAATTTTTCATCCAAAAAGAGAATATTACACAAAACAGTTGAATTTTAGACAAAAACTTTCAACCACAAAAGATGAGATTTCAAACAAAAAAGATAATTTTTCTAACGAAATATGAGTTTTCTATCCAGGCAGACGAATGTTCTATCTAACAAGACGAATGTTCAACAAAACAGTTTAATTTTCCATAAAAACCAAAAATATAATAGCAGATTCTTCAAATAAAAAGAATTAATTATTATCAACCAAAAAAGATGAATTTTTAAAAAAATATTTGAATTTTCAACAAAATAATTAAATTTTTAACCAAATAGTAGCATTTTTAACCAAAAGAGATAAATTCTGAACCGAAATATAATTAATTTGCAATGAAAACTAATGCACTATCAACTAAAAAAAGACTACTATTATCTATTAAAGGATGTTTTTTTAATTGAAAGAGAAAAAACGAAAAAAGGGGAATTTTCTTCAAAACAGGCGAAAAAATAAGAGTTCTTTAAAAAAGGGGAATAGAGGGGAAAAGTGCTTGATGTATTTTATTTAATAAACCACAGTGAAAATTTTGCGATAGGAAGCAACTGATGTTATTTCAGAATATAAATTGTCATGTTTTGCGAGAAAAGAACCCATTTTTTCAGTCGTAATTTACGAGATATTCGCGTTATTGTGACATAGGTTCTAAAATATAGATTTTAGATTTTCAACAGGAAAACATATTTCAATCTGTGCTCTATTTGGTAACATTATACCTTCATGAAATAATATGATATTCAATATTTTAACGGAGATAGTTGTTGACACCGAGAACATTCCAAGCACGTTTTTTTTCAATGAACAAGGCGATATTCATTGCAAAAGTAAAAACAAATCTGATCAATTTCCGTTTTTTAACGAAATTTTGGCCTATTTCCTGAATTTTCCCCAGTGCTCAAAATTCCAGGATAATTCCCGGTTTCAGCGGTCACTGGCCACCCTACATATACATAAATTTCAGCATAATATATTTTATAAATTCAATTATAAGTGGAATAATCTTAAAGATATGAAATATCTATGAAAACTTATTTTTCCATAATAACATACTTTTTGTTGAACGCTTTGCATGTTACGTCTACTCATGTCTTGCAGAACTGCAGGATTGAGTTTTCCACGACATTTTACTTTTCGCAAATAGCACAGACACACGAGTATTTATTTCTGCATGAAGATTCCCTCATGCGCGCAATCAAAGTAAGCAGAAAGTTCAGAGTTCGAGTTTCAGGTTTCCGTCTTCTCAATCATGAAAAACATCCCATTTTTTTGTTCTTACTCTCGTGATGCACATGAGTTTCTGAATTGAAAACATCTTCCTAATTTAATTTTGCATGTAACTCTCTTCAAAGAATAGAGCTACTGTGGGAGATCGAAATGAACCAAATAATTAGATTTTATAATTTTATAATAAATCATAGTTGCTGAAACTGTCTTCATCTCAAAAGAAGAATATTTGTTTCAAATTGTCACCATCTCAAAAGCATAATAACTTTTTTAGGCTTTCATGCATTAGATTAAAAATTAAATGAGCATTCAAAGAAAGCTTCTCGTTTAGACAAGGAATGTTAAATGGAGTAAAATTGCAGCGGGGGGAGGTACAAATGTGAAACTCACATGTTCCAATTGTTCTCAGTTCCAGATTCACGGCTGATTGCCCGCACGATTACGTGCTCGTAGTGCGTATAACGAGCCACTTCCAAGTATCGTGATATGCACATATTCTAGTGTCCCACATGCCGAGAAACTACTTTTTTATGTCTCTGATATAGCATTTCAAAAGTCAGATTGCCTTTGCAAAAAGTACAATTTCCTGTAATCACGAACTGAGGGTAGATAACTACAAACGTCCCTAAATATAACATTATTATATACTTTTTAAATTTTTTAAAATACCGGTTCGGAAATTATAATAGTTACTACTAGAAATACACTCGGACCCCGATTTAGTAACAGTCTCAGGAGTAGCCTGCAAATAGCCTTGTTACTAAATCGGAGGAATCGAAACGTAAACAGTTAGGGCTGCCTAAACCGTTTCCAATTGGAATGCATAATATTACGCTATATACTCGACTGAGTGCTCGAGCACTGCGGCCCTTTCGAGGCGAGAGTCGCAACCGTCTCTTGTCCTGTGCGCTGAAAAACTACGTGGGCCAGCAATTCTAGGAATCACTAAACCGGGGGTTATTAAATCGGGGTTCAAGTGTAATTTTATTAAAGCGCACAAATTTGTCTGCCTCGATAAGATTGTATAATTAAGCTTTTATAGCATATTTTTTCACAAAATATGCTGTCTTCAAAAGACTAAGGCGCGAAGTAACCATTGCTCGATTACAATGAATATTCGCGCTCTCATGGGTTGAACCGTCAATCATGCTCCGAATACAATCCGTTTATACAATCAGTTTCAGCATACCCGCAGACTCTTAGGAGACTTTAGAAACTGCTATACGCTTGCGTCACATAGGGAGGAAATGTGATTGTCACAACAATTGAAAAAAATGAACACAAGAGAATTTCGGAAAAGTGGCAGTGGAAGCGAAATTGAAAAAGTTACAGAATAACCCAACAGTTCTTTTGGTGGGCCCACTTGTGAATTTGTAAATATAAGTCTATTGTGAATTGTGCTGCACATTAGGGTGGTCCAAAAAACGCTTTTCGAGCTACAGGGCAAGCCCCCCCCCCCAAAGTTTCCATTTCCGGAGAAAAAAAATCCCTAATTTTTTTTTTCGAAATTCGAGTATTAACACGTGCCACAGGCACTTCAAAATCCCATTTAATTAACATAAGGAAATTTTGGATTTTCGAAAAATTGAACTCATACTTCAGGGTTTGATCGAAACGTGCCAAACTTTTTAGGGATTGAAGAGGAGTACCTATGAAAAAAAGCATACTAATAACTTTTATATTTAACTCACCCTTACCCCCTCCCCCTCCTAAAGCGCCCCAAATATGACCCAAAAATCAAAAAACTACATTTTTATGTATTCTTCTTACTATTTAGAAATTTCCGTCGTCTTTTTTATACGAATAATTACTAATGGACAATTTGAATATTTTCCATGACTTTTTAAACAATTTTTAATTGTTTAAACAAACGTAACTCATTTAAACAATTATTTATTCCTAAAAAATGTAAAAAATAATCGTATTTTCAGATTGAAATTTAATAGTTTGTCATTCTTTGGGGTAGTAATTTTTTTAAACATTATGTAATTATTTAAACAAATACTTATTGTTTATTCTCAAAAATTCTAAAAATTGACTCAGAAATGTCCTCTTTTTTCTCAAATTGGTATCCTATGCTACTTTTTGTTGAATAATTATATAATTCCGATACATATCTTTCAATGTTCAATAAATTTCTATTTGTTTAAACAATTTTGATTTGATCAAGCAGTTTTTTTCGATAACTTTAAAAAAATTAAATAAAATAAAATACATATAATTATTTTTCTGACTGTATAGTGTATAGAAAGAATACATTAACCATTTTTTAATTGTTAAGTTAAATATAATTTGTTTAAACAATTATTTTTCCGAAAATATTTTTTAAGTCGTATTTTCTGAATTAAACATAATATTGAATGATTTCGAGGAGTAGTAAATTCTGTTAAAAACGTCGTGTCATTGTTTAAACGATTTTTATTCGTTCAAGCATTTTTCTATTAAAAAATATGGATCAATATTATAAAATATTAAACATGGAATTATTTCCGTATATATATATATATATTTTGATATATATTTTTTGTGTCTGCCCGTATGTCAGATTGATATTCATCATAAGACATTCAAATTCTATAATGAAATATAATCTAAATCCGATTCATATGCAGTCTAATTACAACTTGAATCATAATTTGCAATAGTGAATGTGCTTTTTTATAATATAATTATTGTAAAAATATGAAGAAAGCAATAATAAATACACTTTTATAATTTAAAGTTTATTATGACTTTCATGATTTATTTAATAATGAGCCAAACAAGATGTAAACCATCCATACTCAATTTGAAGGAAATTTGAAAAAAACAATAATTAATTGTATAAACAATAACATAAAGTTTTTAGCAGAATTTATTACTCCTCGCAATCATTCAATATTATGTTTTATTCAGAAAATACGATTTACAAATATTGTTGGAAAAATATTTGTTTAAACAAATTATATTTGTTTGAACATATAAAAAATGGTTAATACATTCTTTCTATACACTATACAGTCAGAAAAATAATTATATGTATTTTATTTTATTTAATTTTTTTAAAGTTATCGAAAAAAACTGCTTAAGCAAATCAAAATTGCTTGAACAAATAGGAATTTATTAAAAATTAAAAGAAATATATCGAAATTATATAATTATTCAACAAAAAGTAGCATAGGATACCAATTTGAGAAAAAAGTGGACATCTCTGGGTCAATTTTTAGAAATTTTGAGAATAAACAATAAGTATTTGTTTGAATAATTACATAATGTTTTAAAAAAAAATTAATACTCCAAAAAATGACAAACTATTACATTTCAATCAAAAAATACGATTATTTTTTACATTTTTTGGGAATAAATAATTGTTTAAATAAGTTATATTTGTTTAAACAATTAAAAATTGGTAGAAAAGTCATGGAAAGTATTCAAATTGTCCATTAGTAATTATTTGTATGAACGAGACGACGGAAATTGCTAAAAAGTAACAAGAATACGTAAAAATGTAGTTTTTTTATTTTTGGGTCATATTTGGGG
>CAKNYM010052032.1:63436-88558 GCA_932195095.1 Andricus curvator
TTAGGGATTTTTTTTCTCCGGAAATGGAAACTTTTTTGGGGGGGGGGGACTTGCCCTCTAGGGTGAAAAAAAATTTTGCAATGCATCTTTGGACCACCCTACTGCACATGCTGCAATTCGCGCTCGTAAAATTTTGTTTTTCAAGACGCAAGAGGAATAATCAGTTTAAACTCTGAAAAACTATCAGTTTTAGCATAGCCAGACTCTTAGGAGACTTTAGGAACTACTATATGATGGTTACGCCGGCGAGCTTACAGCAAGCAAACTTAGAGTAGACCTGCTTGAGAAAGTTGCCAAAAGTTAACATAAATGAATGATAATAACTTTCGGTAACTGTTTTAAAGCGGGCCTACTCTAAGCTCGCACTCAGGAAACGATTTTGTTTGATACAACAAAATTTTGGTTGGTTCAACCATACAATATGGTTATCATATGCACAACAACATATTTCATTAATTAAACTAAATTTTTTGGTTGTTTTATCCAAATATTTTGGTAGATGGAGTATTTGGCTGATTAAAAAAAAACGAGGTGCGCTCAGATTAATCTGACCGCTGTAACCAGCCTCAATGATGCGCCACGCAATACATTTTTTTATCAAACTTGCAAATATATAACTACAGTGCTACACGCATAGCAATTTGTTTTCTAAACCACATAAGCATTAACAACTACTTTCTATAAACAGAGAATAAATGATAGAGAAAGGACTTTCGACGAACAGCTTGTATCTTTGTATCGCTTTTTATTTGAACTTTAGTATTTAACTTCTGTTATGTTTTAATATTGCCTTAAATTATCTTTATGATATATGATTTTAGTATGCTTATCATAATTAAATAATTCTAATTTTTGACATAATAAGAGACATGTCCATTGCTAACTGAATTTTCGCCTAATAACTTCAATAGCAAGACAAAAGTTCCTTGTTTGATAAACTAAAGTGCCAATTACAGGTAAAGATACAAAGGAAAGAGAATTAATTTGGAACATAAAAACGGTGTCCAAACTGACTGAAGCAAAATCGAACTGCAGTTCGTTCATTTTGAGCAATACGAACATTGAAAGTAATTCAATTGTTTTTTTTTTCACATTTGATTTTGACATTGATCATGAGAGTAAACGCTGGGAAACCTATGCTAGTGTCGACAAAATCCATTATTTAGTTGCGATAAATGTTTATAAGAAACAATCTAGAGGTACGTTTCCTATCCTCTCTTGATTTCTGAATGTCATCGCTTCTGGTAGAAAAATAAAAGACGAAAGAACAATCATTTATGAATAATTGAAAAATATTACATTTTGACATATTGCTTAAAATAAGTTTTTCTTATATACATATATATCTCAAACTTCCCCTTCACATCTCGGTAAAATTTCTTCCAAATATGTTAAATATTTTCCCAAATATTGTGGCTAATGTTTTCAGAACATTTTTTTTTTTCATTGGCGATACCACCCGACAGTGGATTATGCAACTTACAGTGGATAATCATGAATTATAATCATAAATATAGGTAAAATAAGTAATTTTCATTTTCATTTATGAACACTCACAATGCCTTAACATTATAGTAGGGAGGTTTCCCCTATTCTAATAAATTCAAATGAATTACTCTTAAAAGTACCATCTTTGCCTATTTTCCCCTATAAATGAAGTTCATAATGAGTTTGTACGAAAATGAGATGACACAACATTGAAACCGTAATTTTTCCTGTGTATCTAATAGTCAAAACTGTAATAATATATCCATTACCATTAATCAGAAACAAGAAAAGCTATTATAATTAATTCCCCATGGTAGTCTCAAATAGTTTGGTTAACCTAAAATCCGCTCCTGCACCCTAAAATGACAGAGGTTATTAAAAAAGTGGCTTAATGCTTATAGACATGGATATGCCTTCGTTTACAAACATTCGAACTGCTGTATCGATTAAAACTTTGTATTCGCCACGTGCACTGTTTATGTAGCGAGTTTTAAAAACGTCAACTGGACTGGCTGCTAATATGGTAGGTACAAAAACTAGCAGCAGTTGCCGCAGTCAAATGGTGTCAAATGTCTGTGTTTTTTTAATTTTGCGACCAGATGAATTGATAAACACAGGGGGAGTTTACTGTTTCAAGTTGCTTTTTTTACTGTTCAACATGTTAATTGATTTTTTGCTTCCTCGTAGAGGAAGCTTTGTGATGGTAAGATTTTCAAAAAAATTGTAATTCGTGTAATTGAACCATCCTCAATTTAAAAATTTCTAATACAATGTTCTAAGCAATTGTCCGGATGTGTGTGTGTGTGGATGTGTGGATGTCACACATTTTTGTGAACACGATACTTGAAAACGGTTGCAGATGAATTGATGAAATTTGGAGGGCTTATTTTCCTCACTAATATCTTGAAACTGGCGGAAGCATTTCTAAAAATATTTGTTGAAATTTTTTTTTAGCACTCAATAATATTTTAAAAATTGGTTTTTTATAGTAAAACTTTTTTCATTCACATAATTCAAAGTTGATGCAAAAATATAAAAGATTTCCTGGTTCGAGGCGAATCGATTGACCTACAATATTAACAGATTTTATTAAAGTGTTGGAAAGTTATGGTAATTTATATATCTTGAAAATCGGTTTTTTATAGTAAAACTTTTTTCATTAACATAATTCAAAGTTGATGCAAGAATAATTTTATTGAAGAGTAAGGAAGCTATGATGATGCCTAATATTTGAAAATACGGTTTTTTATAGTAAAGCTTTTTTCTTCAATATAATTCAAAGTTGATGCGAAAATATAAAAGATTCCTTGGTTCGAGACGAATCGATTGACCTACAATATTAATAGATTTTATTAAAGAGTAGGGAAGTTATGGTAATTTATATATTTTTAAAATCGATTTTTATACTAAAAATTTTCTCATTCTCATAATTTGAAGTTGATGCGAGAATAGAAAATTTGTGTTGATTCAAGACGAATCGATTGATCTATAACATTTATACATTTTATTGAAGAGTAAGCAAGCTATGGTAATGCATAATATTTGAAAACATGGTTTTTTATAGTAAAACTTCTTTCACTAACATAATTTACATTTGATGCAAGAACGGAAAAGATTCCTTGATTCGTGGAAAATCGATTGATCTATAATATTAATACACTTTATTGAAGATTAATGAAGTTATGCTCATTTATAATATATGAATTATCTGTTTTTAACAGAAAAACTATTTTCATCGACATAATTCAAAGTTGACGCATGTATAGAAAAGATTTTTTGATCATAAATTTTCTAATAGAATAATTCTGACCATTTTTTTTCTAAATCATAAAGCTGGGAAAGCGATAGGATGCGACAGAACTTTTCCCTTCCCTTTTCCCGCTCGAAAAATTATAATTTTGAATACAGAATTTGATTTGTCTGTTTTGTCTTTGTATTTAAGAAAATTGTTTGTATTATTTTGTAATTTTGTATTTTTTGTAAATTTCTATTTTTAAATTGATAAAGGTGAAGACTTTGATTTGTCTATTATTGAAAAAAATAACTAATGCTTCCTCTATGAGCAAGCAAATACATTTGCTAACGGGACGCAAAGCGCTCGTGAAATGAGCACCATATAATTATAAATACAAACAAAGTGGAAACACTCGAGATCGAATTCACAGCTAGTTTATAGATTGTTTTACTTACAATGTATAAATACATTCTATAATTATATGAGACTGTTAGATTTGAAAATATTTATTCTTACCCTTTGATACTCCGCGGACACTATAATTAATTGCAATGTTCTTGTATGCATGCAGTGTTTAGTTGAATCTAATCATGGATTTTCCATGCTTTCCTGGTTGAAAACGCACCATCACCATATGTATGTGTTGAGCAAGTAGCACTGTCAAAGAGCCAGTTTTAATACCCGCAGATACACGAATGCCAATATTTACATCACCTATCGAAAAAAAATTAAAATGTAACTAAATTTCACAGTAAAGGCGATATTCAAGAATCCAATAACGTTGAACTTAGATTTTGTCTATTGTAATTTTTTGCTGGGGGAATGTACCATTAAAATCTGCTTCTAGAAATAGAACGATGTTAATAGGTCCTTAAAATACTTCTCAGTCTTCACTACTTACATGATTCAAATAAAAATTTTAATATTTATTTTTAGACAAGTAGAATTGATTGATAAAATTGATCTGAAATACAACAAGAAGAACTGGAAATTAGAAAGTGCCCAGCAGAACATAAACGATTGCAGCGTGTTCTGCAACATGTTCGCTGTATTCAAATAATCAACCACAGAAAATAAAGTTTAATATTTTCACATATGCGCATTGTAGCTAGAAAAAAGTATACGAAGCCCTCATGACACTTGAAAAAAGAACTTAATAAGTTGTCATTCCCTGTCACCTTATAGTTAGTATTTAAAATTGCCTGCTTAAATTAATTTAAGTAAAGTTCTCCTGAATTTTGACCTGGATCTTAATAATTTCGACTTATACTTTATTCCTTTTTATGTATTTTCAATATATGGGAATTCCACTTGATATTATCCTTCATACATTGTAATATACCATCCCTTATTAATCGCCTGTTCATTACAATCCCTTCCTCTCTATCTCAGCCAACTCCACATGTACTTTTTTTGTTTATGTTTATGTCTTCGTTATTAATATACTGTCTAAATTTAAAGTAGTGGAATTTCAATAAGAATGGGTTCAATCAGAAGTAATCGACAGAAATGGCAGTCGATTTTGATTGATTCCATAATCTAAATGAGATTAAAATTTTTACTTTACACCATTAAAATGTGAATAAAATTTTCACTTGTCAGAAATTACTCCTTTCTGCCACTAATTCAAATATTAGATTATTCACTAATTTCAAATTAGTGGATAACGATTGTAATTTTACTGATTTTTCATGATTCCAACTAAATTTTTATTGATTGAAGTCTTGAAAAATGGTTCACTGATTCTAAATAAAAGCAAAAATGATGTACAATAGCAAAATTTTCCAATTGTACCAATTCCTGATGTTGCAGGATTTCGGAAGCAATTCTACGATCGCGTCAATGAAGGCGACCGCATCAGTTCAGCTACCTGAACAGGACGGAGCGCGGAGGAATGGTAATTGAATTGTTAAACGAAAATTCAGAGCCTGCATCGACCCTGACCGAGGATACGCTCACCGAAGTAAGAAATGCGCTTAAACTACCTGCGTCCGACGAACTTTTAATCGGAAAATTCGGTATAAAAGTAAAGCGCGAAGATATCAAGACCCTCGCAGATTAAAAGTAGCTGGACGACATTGTCATAGAATTTGATGTGAAATTCCCAATGGAACGTGGAAAACAAGAAATTTTCTCAAGGTCCACGGAATGACTACATTCATCTTCAAGAAAGGATGTGAAGGGCAAGTTATTCCAAGGGAAAAATAAGTCCACACTCATCGGAAATAATAGAACCGTTAAATAGATTGTTGCAAAAGATAAGATATGGGATTGGGGACCAGAACAAGATGAGCCTTCCAAAAAATTAAAGATTTCTGAACGCCTGCACCAATTTTGACTTGCCAAACTTTAGAAAAACCTTTCATCGTGGCTTCCCAGACAATACACCACATAGCACACTTCCCGAAAAACCCAGATCTGTCCCAGGTTTTTTCGGGAAAAGTATAGGTCTAAACCTGGGGCAGGCCTGGTTTTTTCGGGAAGTGAGCTACGTGGGTACCGTGGTCTGACAATGACGTCATGATCAGGAAAAGCTGATGCAAAATATCATTAGTGACATTTACTTTACGTCATAGGAAACAAGTTCTTCTGAGAAGAAGAGAATCATTTATGATATTGCTATCAGTATTGAGATCTTTGAGTACTAGTGTATTTTTATTGACATAATTTCATAACACTTTCTTCAATGTTTAAGTTTTCCACTACAAAAGTATTAATTTGTTGTTGTTGCGATTCAAGTGGTCCAGTTCTGAATTTTTATTTGAAAAATACACGAGGTGAAATACATCCTATGCTCTTATTTCTTTAGAAAGTTGCAATATTAAATCTGTTTTCTTGTATGTATACTATGATTTTCCAAAATTGTTCGACGTTCAACTTCAGCCAGAAGTTGTAATAACAATATCGAACTCCAAGTCAAGAAATAATTCAAATCATCCATGAGGTGATATGTTTTAATTTTTTAGAAATACAACTTCAACTGTCATTGAAACTAAATATAAGTAATTCTATATTTAGAAAAGTAATATTTATGGGAGATAAAAGCAACTGTAATAATTACAGAGGTATCAAACATACTTACTCATCGGGAAATAAAAATAGCAGAAGAAAATATATGGGTAGTCCATAGTGGATTTATGTCAGGAAGGTCATGTACGGATCAAATGTTTAGCTTGGGACAGACCACAGAAAAAAGTTTGAGAGTAAGGAAAAAAGTTTTCTGTGCATTTCTTGACGTAGAAAAAGCATTTGACAAGGTGGATAGAAGTGAACTTTGAGAAGTCCTGATAGAGTACGGAGTCAATGGATGGCTGCTACAAGTAATAAAATCAATATGTGCTGGTAGCAAAGCGAGCGTTAGGGTTAATGGTAGACTGAGTGACTAAATCGGTATTATGCAAGGTGTTGGTGAGGATGTTTTATGTCCTTATCGCTATCTATTATATTCATGGACAAGTATTTAAGAATGGCCCTCTTCGACGAAGAAGGTGTGGATCTCGACACAGTGAGGGTACGTGGGTTAGCGTTCGCAGATGATGAGGTTGTTATGGCAGCGTCAATCGAAGACTAAAAATTAACGTAAATAAAACAAAAATTATGGTCGTCGAAGGAAACGGTGAGAAAACAATATACAACATTATCCTAAACGATGAGCGAATAGAGCAAGTTGATGAGTATGTATATCTTGTTAGCCTATTGAATTCACAAATGACGGAAAGATAGATGGAGAGTTAGATAGGCGTATAAACGAGGGTGTACGGTAGCGAGATCTGGACCTACCAAGAAAAGGATAAGGGTAAAATTAACACAGTTAACATGAAATTCTTGCGCATGATGTGCGTTAAAACACTGATGGACAAAGTGAGTAATGAGATAATCCTCAAAGAATGTGGTGTAGAGGAAACACTAGTTGACATATGTGAAAGAAATTCGTTAATATGGTTTGGGCATGTTGAAAGAATGAATGATGAACGACTGACGAAACAATTGTTTTAAGGTAAAGTAAATGGCAGTGTGCCCAGAGGCAGACCACGGAAAGAATGGTCAGAATGTCTGAATGAGACAATGAATGTCGAAGAGACATAAGAACACGTAGAAACTTAAGAGCCTGCATGACAAAATGCACAGACGTGAAGGAAGCCAGAGAGATGTGCCAAGACACGAAAGTGTGGAGACAAATAGTTTATAAGAAATGCATGGAGAAGAGTGCCAGTGGAGTGAATGAAGCCTGAAACAAAACACCCTGGATACTAATGGGCCCGAGTGGGGAGCTTTACATGATGAATTTGTGAGGCTCTTCACTTGGGGTGATCGCTAGAGGGATTGATCAGCAACCTGGGTCGGAGCACTGTTGTGGAAGGAAAGTTTTATTTAAACAAATGAAACGGGAATTCTAAATCAATCTAAAAACCTAGACTCCCTCCCACAAATTAGTCCCTTCCTCACCAAGTGATTCATGCCTACCCCGAAAGGGATATGGCCTAATGGTATAATAATATTGCATGGAGCTAATCGATTTTTAAATTTTTAGTTTTATTCTAGGGTTGTCTATCAAATTTACTTTTTACATAGCAAAAGCAGCTAAACCCTGACCAAGGCGTCATGAACATGTAATTTCAAATAGTAGTCTGTTCCTTTTGAATCATGTCATTGTCAGAGGTAGTGGTACCTGGGTTGGGCTATTAGAGAATTTAGATTCTACTTAGAGAGATGTAGTTTTAAAGTCATAATGGACCACTTAGCGTTAAAGTGGCTCCATAACCTAAAACCCCCACTGGCCGATTAGCCAGATTGGAATTAGAACTACTCTTATATGACTACGAAGTCATATACCGTAAAGGAAGTTCGAGTTATATCCCGGACGATCTTTCGAGATCAGGAGAATCAACAAGAGCGTGTAGCACAGGCAAACCAAAAGTGGACATTGACGATGATATGCCAAATGACTGGTAGGCAACTAAAGTAAGACAGGTTAAAAAATTATCAGAAGAACACGAAAAATGGCGAATAATGTATAATAACATAATATTATTTTATCGAAATGTACGTGACAAGAAAAAAATGTGCAATAATTTTTATTTCAATTGTCATTATAGTCATTTTAACTAATTTGCATTTGTCCGAAATACTATTTTTTTTTTTGAAAGACCATTTTTCACAATTTCGATTCGCGCTAATTTTCATTTAACCTAATTTCTATTTTCCTGAATAACCATGTTCCATAATCTGCACGTAACAGAAATTCCATTTTACATAAACGATTCACTGTCAGTCCATTCTCAGTAATTGGAAATAATAAAAATTAGGGTAAACGGTGATTTCGAAAAAAGCATGTTATGTAAATTCTTCAAATCTTGAAATCCAAAACCCTCATATTAAACATTTAGCAAAATTTCACATTTATTTAATTTGGAAAGTCGTACATAAATGATGTATAACTGATGCAAATAAACAAATACCATAAATGCAGTCTGGCCTTAAATCTGGTTCAGCGATACGGAATGGAATCATCGATCACGCAGGGGAAAATTTAACTTTATTAGCGATCGCATCTCTAACGCATGGATCTCAATTTATTGTGATAGCTGAACAGGAATACATCAGCATCGCAGATTTTCTACATATGAGCATCACATGAATGTTATAACCATTTCGATGAATGTAAATTGTACTTCGAATCGGAAAATTTATAAACAGTAAAGCGAATGGATTATATGATTAAATGTACCTGCCAGGAAGGCACGTCGGATTTAGAGAGAAGAACATGTTGCGATATTAAAACACCAAAAATATGAGAGGAATTACAAATATGTGTTTTAAAAATCTCTTTTCGTTATTCTGAATGCATAGTCGCATGCAAATATTATATACAGAATTTTAATTTTAATTTAAACGTTAATTATTGTATCCTTTCTGATCAAAATTCAAATAAAAGAAATTTTTAGAAATTTTAGGTGATTCTAACCACTAATTGGCTCCAGGTTATGATTTAATTCACTAACGAACCAATTAACTCTATGCTTTAGGGCTTTTAAGAAAATTGAGAATATTCAAAAGGAAAAAAATGTAGAAGGGAGTTGGTTTCCCGGATTTTTTTAGAAAAGTGAAGTCTTTTAGAGAAAGGAAGAGGAAAGCATTTTTTGGTTCCAAAGCTTTTTAGAGCGGACAAGATTTTTTCATCATAGTCCCTTCTGAGTCGCTCCTTCTTTTCCTTCGATGTATCTTTCGACCCAGTGAGCATTTTCGTGTACTTTACTTTATTTCAAATATTCGTCTTACTGTAATATTCAACCAACAAGTCCCTTGTTTTTTTCCTTCAAAATCCTCTCAACCACTATTTCCATTTTTATTTCAATTGCATAAATGTAAATGGAAAAAGTCACTGCATAAATAATTTGATAATGAATATAATAACTCAAATAAGGGCGTTAGATAAAGACTGAATTTTTTCTGTATCTAAATATTATTATTAAAATTACTAGAAAAGATATAAGTGAAAGACGAAAAAAGGTAAAAGGAGCCATGACACTTGGCTTCGTTATCCCCTATTTTTTCATTATTTGTTTATTTATTTGATATTGAAGTACAGGTTTTGTACGCTATTCAGTTTCGCCATTGTGAAACTTTTTAAGATAGTCCAATCTTACGAAGGGAAATTTTAAACTTTATTTTCAAATTGTGCAATTCGTCTTTAATGTTTCATAATTATGATTATTAGCAGTGAATGAACGGAGGCCAAGTGCGCTCTTACGTTTACGATTTGTTCCCAACATTACAAATATAAACAATTTTAAAATCCATTTTTAAACAAATTTGTAAATATTAAGTTAAAAAGAATTTTGAAAAAATAATTAATAATTTCGAAATGAAAGTTCACAAGTTTGAGTGCGCCCATGGCGCGTGACTGTTGGTTCTGGCGCTTCACGCTCGATATTATATTTATCTCGCGCTTCGCGCTCGATAATGTATTTACGTCGCGCTGAGTCTTTGTATTTCATCCACATTTGTGCACAGACATTTTAAAATTGAAGATTAAATCATCGACAACTTTAATTTGGTGATTGTGAATTCTCTTTTTTTAAAGCTCCTTCGGCTTTAACGAATACATTCTCATCACCTATCTCGTGCTTCGCACTCGATTTTGTCCAAAATGCGAACTTTTCTACTTTATGCAACACTATTATATCAAATGTATATAACACTTATTTTTGTACCTCGGCCTGGGATTGCTTATTTATATATTGCAGAATAAAGTACAAATTTTATTTATCATGATTACTTTAATATTTGTTCCTTATTTTGAAATTAATATTATCCTCAGCTACCCTGAAAATTTTATATCATTTCAATAAATGTATATTATTGCAATTCATAATATGCATTGGTATTGAAACAGACGTATTTTCAATGTCTTGTTTCTATAATTGAAATAAGTGCGTATCCTATAAAAAAGATAATAAATAACAAATTCGTAGCTCTTTTTTGGGTCAACACATTTTTTCTATTCATTTTTTTCGTATCTTCTGTCGTTTGTCTAAAAATTCAATTTTTCTATTTTAAACGCAGTTTTTTACGAATAAAAGAAAAACTACGCATCCTATAGAGAAGTAACTTCCAACAAATTTATAGATCTTTTTTATACACACAATTTTTGTTTCATCATCTTTTTTCGCATCTTGTATAGTTTGACCGCAAAATGGAATTTTTTATTTTTCATTATTTTTTCTGTGGTAAAAATTTTATTTTCCGTATTTTTGAAAAAATTAAAAAAGTTGCTGTGATGATCTTGTAGGGTGTTCAAAATGCAACGTTTTTCTTTTCGTGACATGTTTTCATATCTTGCGTTTTTTGGCTTAAAATGTTCATTTCGTTTGTTTTTTGGAATTTTGTAAATGCTATAACTTCGGTAATTTTTATTTCATCAAAAAAAGCCATTAGGATGAATTGTTCGCCCTTTTGAGTACTACTAAGAACCGTACATAAAATTTTTGAATCTCAAAAAAGTGGTCTCAAAAATGTTGAAAATGCTCTAACTTTTTGAATTTCCATCGAAAATAGCTGTTTAACGAACTCGTTCTTTCTTTTCAGGCCATAAAAAAGTGCGCCAAAGCACAATCCAATCTGATCAATCTTTCGAAAATGATCGTGCCTACAAATAACTATAGACTACAGACTACAGACAGACAGACACCTTCGTAAAAATAGTTTTTGCTGACTCAAGGGGTCTCAAAACGTAAAGATTTGATGAAAACCAACTAAGTCAAATTTTACATCAAACCAATACCTTCTCATTAGGATGAGCATGTAAAGAATTTTTGAGTGTGATTTTCGCGTTTAGTGGGCCAAAATACATGGGAAAATCATAGTGAGATATGGTGGGCAAAATGGCTGTAAACAAGTGTAATTTTTAATTGGTAGCCATGAGAATGTGACGATATTGAAAACTAAGTTGAATGTTTCCATAACAAAGTGTTTGAAATTTGAGAATTTTTATTTGTTATTACATACAAAAATTATTATTTAACATTAAAATCGATTAGACAAATTTTTCTAACATCAAAAAATAAATTCACCATTATTTTTACAGTTGAAAATAGACAAATTTTCAACTTTAAACCTTAAAAATTGAATTATTCTAAAAAAAAAGTTTAATACAAAAAATAATTTTAAATTGCAAACATTAAAAATGAAAAAAATTCTACTATGGAACGCTAAACATTAAACGAATCCAAACTTAATTTGAAACTGAAAAAGTTTTTGGTCATTGAAACTTTTTTATACTCAAACCCTTTAAAATTTCAATTATTTTAAATTAACTTAAATAGTTAAAAAATTAAAAATGTTTAGATTGCTAATTATACTTTTTAAAGTTCAACCTTTCAATTTTAATTGCAAAATTATAACTTATGAAAGGTAAATATTGAAAGTTTAGTGTGCAACTTGAAACTTGAATGGTTAAATTTTTATCCATCTTGAATTGGAACGAAATAATTTTTAATACTTCGATTTCAAATCGTTTAATTTTTAGCACTTTATTTAGAATTATTATTCATTTTGGAAATTTTCCCATCAAATATTTTTCTTATTTAGATGATTTTTTTTAAATCTTCAATTGAAAATCGGACAATTTCAAGAAAATGAATTGAAAATAAAAAATTGAAAAAAGAATACAAAATAAGATTGCTATTATATGATTTTGATATTAAAAATTGCACAATTTAAAGTTTTTCAATTCGAAATTGTTTTCTTGCAAATTGAATTCTAAGTGTTCAATATTTTGGAACATTTGCAAATAAAAAATAATTGAAGCTTTCTTGTCTATGTTTAAAATCTTCTCATTTTTAAGGCTTGAATTTGAGAAATTATTGTTTTAATTTTTCTTTGTTTTGAGTTTATTCTGGAGTCATTTATTTCAAAATGTTTCAATTACAAATTCTCTACACTGAACATTGTGCAACTATCGAGTCTATTAATTTAATATTCTACGATTTTAAAGAATTGAAGAAGCCAGACAATTTTGTACATTTAAAATTGAAACAAAACAATATAGAATACTGCTGCGAAGTACTATGGATGTAGTCACTATGGGTTTGTTTATCTGGGCTTATTTTATGAGCATTTTGGTTCCTCATAAGTATCAAATGAGCTGGGTTTTTCAAATGAGGTTTTTCCCTAATAAAAGAAAAAAATGGATACTTTAAATATTTTTTAACCTTATTTTTCTGTCTTCCTGAAAAATCTTATTTTTTTAAACTCAGAGAGCCTACCAAAATGTCAATTGATTGTTCCTGTTGCAATGGACAACTTTTTAACTTACGGTGGTCTTATGTTTCAAATTAAAACCTCATAGAAACAATGTACCTTTTTTAAGCTTTCTAATAAGAATGGTCATCGAAAGTTCGTCAATAGATTAATCCAGGCATTTCGAAGACGCGAATTCATTCATACCATTAAACCATTTCCCTTTCAGGGTAGGCGTGACACTACCCGATTCGGGTAGTGTTTCTAGGTTTTTCTTGTAGTTATAAATAACTACAAGTGTGGGCTCACCACACCCACGATGTGCCAACGGCACTCATATCAGTATTCTTGAATGGTCACCCATCCAAGTACTAACCGCGTCCAACGCTGCTTAACTTCAGTGATCTGACGAGAACTAGGTTTTTCAGCGTGGTATGGCCGTTGGCTTACAATAAATAATTACATCAAATGCAGTTCTGTTATATATTCCCAATATCAACGAAAAAAGTCCTCTTATAAACAAGGAAAATAATATTGTTAACAAATTTAAAAATGATATTAGTAGGTTATGGTAGGTCGTGTAAGGTTCCTAATTTGGGCAATCGATTTGCCTCGAAGACGCGAACAATTATATTACATACATTACTGTTGTATTTCTAATATTTAGAAATAAGTTTCTTATATCAACAAGATAAGCAATATATTTTTTTAATTTATAAATCGGTATTGCTAGATCATAAGATGTCATAGAAGGTCCGTCAATAGGTCATTCAACGAGTCTGGAGGACGTGAACGAACATGTCAGATACTGTATTGTAGTATTCCTAACATTAATACAATTTTTCTCATATAAACATTATACACAAATTTGTTTGAAACTTTTCAAATCGGTACTGGATGGTATAAGAGCTTATATAAGCTTATATAAGCTCATAAGAGCTTCATCAATAGGTCAATTGAGGCGTCTCTAAGTAGCGAACACGTACACTACATATACTATTGTCATATTTTGAATATAAAAAAAGTTTTTCTCCTATGAACAGAATAAACAATTTTTTTGAAACTTCATAAAGCGGTACAGGTAGATCATGAAAGTTTCAACAATAGTTGGATCGATGTGCATCAAAGATGCAAACAAATACGCTTGATGTCGTATTATGGTATTTTGAAAAACAAAAAAGTTTTTCTCACATAAGCAAGGTGAATTTTTTTTTAAATCTCTAAACGCAAGAAAAAACTACTTTTAAATGGCGGATCTAGCTCAAAATCCTACCAGACCTGGATATTAGTCAAAGCTATAATTCTTCTAAATTTCATGATCATATCTCTTTTACTATCCGAGATATAGTGAACAGAAAAAATTCACGCACACATACACACATATGGACATTCTCAAAAATTGTATTTTCGTACTCCTGGGGTCAAATTATATTGAAATATGTCAGAAATTCTTTTTTGAATCTTTAGGTCATTACAAATCTCCCTCTGTGAGGAAGCAATATTTAATATGTATTTCAATATTCACTATGAAATTTTTAATTTTGAGAAATTTAATAGGGAAATTATCCAGACATTCTTCATATTTGAATTTGAAACTACCACATCGTGAAATTTGAAATAGGAAACCTCCAAAAGTTAAGAAAATTTGAACCAAACATTTTTGAGTGAATTTAAATTTTAAATTAAAATTATGGAAATTTGAAAAAAAATTAATAATAACTATCATATGTAGTATCGCGTGACGTTCAAAGTGATTGGATGATTCTTCTTAACCAAAAAAATGAGATTTCTGTACAAAAAAAATTGACTTTCACCGTTCGAAATTGAAGAAATAAAAACTTGTAAGCCTCTAAAGTTTAATTATCATTGAAACTTTGAAAATAATATACTTTCTAATTAAAAACTTTCGAAATTATTGAATTCAAACTTAAAGTATTAAAAATTAAACAATTTAAAACTTCGTTTAAAAATCGAAGCATTCTTAAAAGACACATTAAAAGCGAGCGGAAATATGGGAGCTTTAATGAGGACAGAATTAATGAATGAATGATAGATTATCACATATACATTTTTTTTAGTTTTTATAGAGAAACAAAATACAGTGAACGGGTGAAATGAAGAAACAAATACCTTTTTATTGAAACACGCTAAGGTAGTTTTTGTTTGACATCTAAAGTTAGTACGCCACGCCTTCTTCGTATTTTCACTCTTCTTCTAAGGGCTTCTTATAAGAAATGTTACAATGCTTCAGCTCTGCCGTCAACCTTCAACCCTCTTTTCCTTTCTGCTTCTCAATATTTCGAACCCCTGATTTCGCCTCTTCAGCAATCTCATGTTATAACCAAAGAATTCTGGATGACAGATTTACGAGTATTACGTACCTTCCAATTACATGGGACATGTATGAATCTCTGCAGAAAATCAGAATTATTACATTACACGAAATTGTTAAGAATTGACTTAAAAAACTTATTTATTGCTTATTTTGGTGAAGAATGCAATGCAACATATTACAAACATTACAACATAACATAAAATTAATTTTTGAGTTTGAAAGGGTATCCGATTGTTAGAAAGTCAAAAAGTAAACAAAAAATATTCGATCTAAATGTTTCAAGTCTGAAATTCAAAATTCAAATATATAATTCTTCAATTTTGTAATAGTTATCGGGACAGATGTACTTTTATTAAAGGTAACTAATAAATCGAGCTAAAGGTAATAAGATTTCAATCGTTATTGGATTTTGATTCAGTAATGCAAAAAGAACAATTTAAAATATTTTCTTCATTTTTAAATTTTTTGATTGATGAAATATAATAAATAAGTATTGCCTGCTATAAAGAATGTAGCAACGATTTCAATTATTAATCATTGAGTCACTGAATCATTGAATCATTGTACTTTAGATTAAAATGAATAAATTTTAAAAATTTTAATGCAAATTGGAAAATGTATGATTTTAAATGACTTATTTTCAAGATCCTGATTTAAGAATGTTTCTATTTTTGAAACCAAGTTTGGAATTGTTTAATTCTGAACGTTTCAAGTTTGAATTAACTAATTTTGATAGTTTCCAGTTAGGAAGCATATCATTTTCAAAGTTTTTAGAATAATTAAACTTTTAAGGTACACAATGTTTAAACTTCAATTTCAAATGATGAAAATATAACTGATTTTCTTACAGAAATCACACTCTTTAGTAAAAAAAATATCCAATCACTTTGAATGTCACTTGATACTATATGGCAGGATACTTAAAAATAATATATTTGTCACCTTTAAAATGTTCATAATTTGAATTTAAAATTTTATATTTGAATGCGCAATTCTAAAACAGTTTAATTTTTAAAGACTTAAATCTATGAAGTTATTTTGCTTCAAAGGCTTTAATTCGAGAATATTTGGTTTGAATTTTCTTAATTTCTGGAGGTTACCAATATGAAATTTAACAATATTCTAGTTTTAACTTCAAATGTTAAAAATGTCAAGACAATTTAACTATTAGATCGTTCAAAATTGCAAAATTTGATATTGGAAGTCTTGATAGTCAGATATAAATTTAATAATTTTAGATCTACACATTCTACAGTGTCTGGTTTTCAAATTCCTCTGAAATGTATAGAATGCCAAGTTAAAAGACTTTATAGTTGCATTGTTTTTAGTTAAAAGAATTTGTAATTAAACGATTGTGAATCAAATGCCTCCAGAATAAATGTCAAGCCTTGAGCATAAGAATTGAGAACTTGGGATTGCAAATTGAATTTTTAAAATTTGAAAATATTCCATAGTATTGAACATTTTAAACTCAACTTAAAAAAGAGACAGTTTCGAATTGAAAGGTATAAGATTGTGCGAATATTGAAATCATATAAAGTAATCTTGTTCTGTATTCTTCTTTTTAATTTAAAGGTTTAAATATCAGATCCTAGCCATGGTTTTACAAATCGTCCTGCAAACATTGATCTCTTCGTGAAGATATGTTTAACACTCCTTGTGACGTAATATACTAGAATATTAGGAAATAATAATATAAATAAATATAAATAATAATATAAATGAAATAAAAATATAATGATAAAATCCGAAAGCGTCACACAGCGATCGAAAAGACTCCTTGATGAATGGATGCGAAAATAACATTATAATACGCTCCCTAACGCAAATGAACACATAATACACCGAACCTATCGATAATAAGTAACGGTCGACGTTGACATCATTGTGTACGATGACGTGAATGAGAAAAATATGAGGGTGCTTAAGCTGGCGATAAATATATCATTATAATTGAATTTCACAAACAATCCAGTCTCCCCGAGTTAATATTAATTAAATAAAAAAACTCTCTGCCTGGGCTTGATAAAGAGCGGCAGTTACTTTTTGCGAAAAAAACTTTGTCAGCTGAAAAACTCTACAGAATCGTTGATAAAGCGAGTGGTCCTAACGACCAAGCGCGATGGAAAATCTTATTCCTAATTGATGGAAACTTGTGATTGATTTGTTATACTCGAGTTGAGGAGCAGGTGTGCCACACTTTACTCAAGACAAATGCGCTCTGGAAAATTAGAGAAAATTTGGCACTGTATATGTTGTCTTGTGACTAATCGATTATTGATAATGATTTATTAAGAGTTCTATGATTGATACTTTTTATTTATTTCTTCTCAGATTTATTAACTTGTTAATGTTGGGAGATTTCCAGTATAAAAAGTAGGGGGTTTTGGACGAGTGGGCGGAAATGTGATTTGTACTGATGAGCGCATGCGTAACGGTGTGGAACAATTGCTTTGCCGCATTTTTGAATTGGCAGAGCTCGGATCGTGTGATTTTTTTTTTTTTTGAGAAAATGCGACTATTTGCGATTTTTTGAAGAAAAATTCTACAAATCGACATTTTTTTAGAACTACTTTAGAACTTTGGTATACTTAGTTTCAATTTTACCATGTCAATTGAGAACACTTAAATATTGAATAATTTATCATCAAATCGATTGATTTCGAATTCAATTACAGCTCTCACACTCTTTCCCCTATTCCTGTTTTTTCATTCTTTTCTAGATTTTTTCTTTTTCTCCTGTTTGCAAGGAACTCCCCTTTTTCTCGTTTTTCTCTTAAATGCGAAATAAATTACTACATAAGTTGATGTTTGATTGTATCGATTTTAGGGTCTAATAATAAAAAACTGGGTTTTTTTTAAATAGACATTTCGACTCATGTAACTCACCAAAATTCCATTTTCAGTAATTTACTTTTGATGCAGATAGCAGTGAATAAAAACGTATATAATTCTAGAAATCAAATTACAATTGTGACTCTGTTTATTTCAGTATTTTTTTCTTCAGAATATAATAGGTTTTTATAATATTCAAACAATTAAATAATATAAAGAATCAAATGTATTTAGTTGTTAATAATTGCAACTAATTCACGAGAAAACATTAATTGATTAATTAGTTAATTGATCGTGTACGATACTGATAGTGATATGGGTGCATAATGAAATACGACGAAGATAATTATAGAGAGAGAGAGAGTAAAAGTAAAAAAAAATGTTTAACTATTATTCGAAGAGTAAAATGAATAAATTTATATTAATGAACAATGTAAAAATGCGAAGAACTAAGACATATTTTCCAAATTAAAGCATGATAGATTTTTTGAAATATTATATTTTAATAAAGTTTGCAATTGTAAAAAGAATGTTTAGAACATTCTGAATAACAGATATGTAGCTGAAAAGAGGAAAATTTTAGATTAAAAGGAAAATTTGTTTGAGAACATTGTGATATTAAAATGTGTATTTCTTGTCAGATGTGCACTTGCTTATTATAATAATGTCAATTAAAATATACTTCTATTTTAATTTTCATTATTAGAGTAAACAAGTGCACATCTGATGAGACATACGCCATAATGAAATTTAAAATATATCTGTTATTCAATATATGATTTAAACATTCTTCTTTTACAATTGCACACTTTATCAAAAAAGATATTTAAGAAAATCATTTATGCGTTAATTTTGTAGATATTTTTTAGTTCTGCACGGAAAAAATTTATCCGTAAAAAAGTCACGAACTAGTAGCTAGGTCTCGGATATGAGAAAAATTCATCGGATATTTATGTATTTTCGTAAATAACCTACGAACTTTGAGAAAGATTGACGAACTCGATGTGAAAATTCTAAAACGGTTCATCACTTTTTTTTTACGTGAATAATTACAAAAATATTACGAATGATTGGGAAAAGATTCTCAGAGCACTCAAGAGCTTGCCTGACGAATCTGGGAACTCGAAACTAAGTCTCGCTGTACGTGGCCCACGCACACACGCGCGGTGCGTGTGTGCGCTCGTATGTGTGCCTCGAGCTCGTCGGATGAGTGGCTAGAAGTTTTATAATACCTATTTTGTTTGGCCTCGATGGCTGCGCGTGTTTACGCACTCCTGGTTTATGTGTTTAGAAACTGGTGAGTCAGCAGTCTGGAGGGTTCGAATCTTCTGAGTTGCGAATTTATAAATTAATATAAAATTAAATCGCACAAATAAAATTTTTCCTCTTTTTATTTCAGTCTGAAATTTTCAGGAACTGTTCGTAGGAAATTCGAACTGTTCGTAAGAAACTTCGAAATTTATCCATATATTTCTCATAGAAATAAGGATTTAATGTTTCATTTTTTTATCTCGTATCCGAGACCTAGCTACAAGTTCGTGACTTCTTCACGGATAAATTTTTTCCGTGTGCACGTTTTTACATTGTTCATTAATATTAATTCATTTATTTTATTCTTCGAATAAGGTAAAGGTACCTATCATGAGACAAATTTTGAGGGGGTCTTGAGATTTTCATTAATTTTGGAATGATAGTAGCATATATTTTCAAAATGTTTATATCGATGAATCGGCTGATCTCTTTTGAATGCGAAACGCCTATTGGACAACAACTTTTGGACTCTTGTACCGGTGTTTCATAATGCATGTCCCTATTACGGAACATCAGAGAAATGTATTTTTTATATTAATACGGCTTATTTTAGATTATTTTCTATATTAAGTAGAAATAAATAGTACAATGAAATTTTATTTCAATCTTTAATAGAGATAAATAAATTGAATACAATTTTTCGTTAAAATTGACAAACCTAACCTATAAAGGGTGGTTTTCTTGAACGAAGTTTTTATTAATTTTATTTTTGCTCAAAAATGTTTGTTTCAGGAAATGCATTTTCATTTAGGCGGATGAAAAAAAACCATGAAGGGTGAAGTCAAAACTTAAGAAACTCGGTCAAAGTGAAGTGTAAATAAAATATTAGGCTAAGTACCCCTTTCGCTTGGTTTATGTTTCTTTTATTGTACTCAATAATAACTTAATGTGTTTTGTTGAATATTTTTCCTTTTTGGTAGAAAGTTAATCTTCTTGATTGAAAATTCATATTTTTCCTCTAAAATTTAACTAAAATTCGTTTTCTCTGTTGACTGAAAAGTATTTTTTAATTGAAAACTCAACTATTCTTGAAAATTTGTCTTTTTTGGTTGAATTTAACTGTTTTTTATTTAAAATTAAAATCTTTTTTGGTTTAAATTTCAATTATATTACATTGTTTGTTGAAAAATTAATCTTTTTCAGTTGAAAATTCAACTCTTTGGTTCAAAGTGTAACTCTTTTGTTGAAAATTAATTTTTTTATTGAAGATTCATCATTAATTTAATTGAAAATTCATCTCTGATTGAAAATTTAACTACCTTGTTGAGAATCAATTTTTCTAAATGAAAATTTAACTTTTCCAGTTTAAAATTTAACAAGTTTGTTGAAAATTCGTTTCTTGTTGTTGTTAGAAATTAGTTTTTTTAAACAGAAAATTTAACTATTCTATTTTGGGTTAAAAATGTATCTTTTTTTGATGAAAATTTGAATATTTGGTTGATAATTGATCTATTTTATTAAAATTGAACTATTCGGTGGAAAATTTTTGTACCTTTTTGGTATAAAATTCAACTATTTCAGTTAAAGATTCATAATTTTATTTGAAAATTCATCACATTGGTTTAAAAGTGAATTGTTTGGTTGAAAAAAATTTTTTTTTTAAATCGATTTGTTTAACTTACCATTTAACTACTCCACTTTTTGTTGAAAATTCATCTCTTTTTTTGTGAAATTCAACTATTGGTTACAAATTTATCATTTTTAGTTGAAAATTCAACGAATTGGATGCAAATTCATATATTGTGTTGAAAATTCGTATTTTTTTGTAGAAAATTAATCTGCATGGTTGAATATCCATCTTTTTGGTTGAATATTCAACCATTCTAGTTGAAGATTCATAATTTTATTTGAAAATTTATCACTTTAATTAAAAATTCAACTATTTTGTAGAAAATCAGTTTTTTTTGTTGAAAATTAATTTGTTTCACTCAAAGTTGAACTATTATATAATATTAACATAACATAAGCATAAAAAGTGTACGTATTATGAAACAACTAATTAATAAATAAAGTTGTATCCAAATAAAGAAAAAGTGCAGTAATCTCACATTTATAAACCTGAAGCTGTCATTTAATCTATTACACATGTGAAATAATCGAAATTTGTGAATACACGAGATAAAACAAATTATAGGTATCAAGCCTTCTGACTCGGATAAATGGCAGATGAAATTTGGAGGGCTTATTTTCCTCACTAATATCTTGAAACTGACTGAAGGATTTCTAAAAATATTTATTGCATTTTTTTTCAGCACTCAATAATGTTTTAAAAATTGGTTTTTTATAGTAAAACTTTTTTCATTAACATAATTCAAAGTTGATGCAGGAATATAAAAGATTTCTTGGTTCAAAACGAATCGATTGACCTTTAATATTAATACATTTTATTGAAGAGTAGGGAAGTTATGGTAATTTATATATTTTGAAAATCGGTTTTTTATAGTAAAACTTTTTTCATCATCATAATTCAAAGTTGATGCAAGAACAGAAAAGACGTGTTGATTTGAGTCAAATCGATTGACCTATAATGTTAATACATTTTATTGAAGAGTAAGGAAGCTATGCTAATGCATAATATTTGAAAATATGGTTTTTTATAGTAAAACTTTTTTCTTCAACATAATTCAAATTTGATGCAAGAATATAAAAGATTCCTTGGTTCGAGACGAATCGATTGACCTACAAAATAGATAAATTTTATTAAATATTAGGGTAGTTATGGTAATTTATATATATATATATATATATATATATATATATATATATATGTTTTAAATCGTTTTTTATAGTAAAAATTGTCTCATTCTCATAACTTAAACTTGATGCGAGAATAGAAAAGTTGTGTTCATTCAAGACGTAGCGATCGACCCATAGCATTTATACATTTTATTGAAGAGTAAGGAAGCTATGGTAATGCATAATATTTGAAAACACGATTTTTTATAGTAAAATTTTGTTCACTAACATAATTCAAAATTGATGCAAGAACGGAAAAGATTCCTTGATTCGAGGCAAATCGATTGATCTATAATATTAATACACTTTATTGAAGATTAAGGAAGTTATGATAATTTATATATTTTTTAAATCTTTTTTTATAGGAAAAATTTTCTCATTTTCATAATTTGAACTTGATGCGAGAATAGAAAAATTGTGTTAATTCAAGACGAATCGATTGACCCATAGCATTTATACATTTTATTGAAGAGTAAGGAAGCTATGGTAATGCATAATATTTGAAAACACGATTTTTTATAGTGAAACTTTTTTCACTAATATAATTCAAAATTGATGCAAGAACGGAAAAGATTCCTTGATTCGAGGCAAATCGATTGATCTATAATATTAATACACTTTATTGAAGAATAAGGAAGTTATGCTCATTTATAATATTTGAGTCATCTATTTCAAACAGAAAAACTTTTTTCATTGATATAATTCAAAGTTGACGCATGAATAGAAAAGACTTTTTGATCCTAAGTTTTCAAATAGATTAATTCTGGCCATTTTTGTAAAGAAATCATAAAGCTGGGAAAGGGATAGGGTGCGACAGAACTTTTCCCATCTCTTTTCCAGCTCGAAATATTATCATTTCGAATACAAAATTTGATTTGTTTGATTTGTCTTTGTGTTAAAAAACTTTTTTGTATTATTTTGTAGTTTTGCATTTTTTGTACATTTCTATTTTTAAATTGATCAAAATGAAGACTTTGGTTTGTCTATTAGTCAAAAAAATAACTAATGCTTCCTCTATGAGGAAGCAAATACATTTGCTAACAGGAAGCAAAGTGCTCGTGAAATGAGCACCATATAATTATATATACAAACTAAGTGGAAACACTCGAGATCGAATTTACAGCTACATAGTTTGATTGAGAATTCATCCTTTTGGACTCAAAATTTCTCTTTTATGTTGGCAAAGTTATTTTTGTTGTTGTTGAAAGTTCATCTTTCTTGGTTAAATGTAAACTTTTTTAATAAAAAATTATATGTTTTCTAAAAAATTTGTCTTTTTGGCATGAAAATTCCACCATTTGTTAAAAAATTGATCTATTTTGTTGAAAATTTGTTTCTTCTGACTTAGAGTCAAACTACCTGGTTGTGAATGCACTTAATTAAAGCAAAATGAACTAATTAAGTGGAAATTTATTTCTCTTGGTCTAAAACGATCTATTTCTGGAAAATCTAACTTTTCAGAACGATAATTCAACTGTCATCTAAAAAATTCGTCTTTCGGATTGAAAATTAATTAATTTGGTTGGAAATTGTCTTTATATATTGAAAATTCATTCTTTATGGTGATAACGCAATTTTTTTAAAAATGCATTTTTTTGGTTGAAAATTAATTTTTTTGTTGAAAATTTAACTGTCTTCTAAAGAATTCGTTTTTTGCTTAAAAATTAATTTTTGTTTCAATTCAACTACACCAGAGACTCGATAGATGAACAATCTCGGGGGTTGCCTGAAAATGGCCTTGTTCATATAACGCGTACAGCGAAACGTAAACAGACAGGGCCGCCTGAACCGTTTCCATAATATTGCGCAATCTACTTGAGTGAGTAGTATAGTGCATGCGTCCCTTCAGAGTCGGAGTCACAGCCGTCTCTCGCCCTGCCCCCTGAGAAACTGTGGGGACCAGCAATTCTAGGAATTCATATAACGCGTCCGATCGCGCGTTCAAATAACGAGTCTCTGGTGTATTTTGTTCAAAATTCATCTTGCTACGTGGAAAATGATATTTTTTGATGAAAATTCAACTTTTTAGGTGGATGATTCAACTGTGTTTTAAAAAATTCGTCGTTTTGGATTCAAAATTCAACTATATATGGTTATAAATGAAACTGTTCAGTTGAATATTATTATTTTTTAATTCAACTGTTTGATTTAAAGTTAATGTTTCGGGTTTAAAAGACAACTGTTTTCTAAACCATTCGACTTTTTAGGTGGACAACTCAAGACTTTTTTCAAAAACTCGTATTTGTGTTAAAAATTCAACTATTTTGTTAAAACTGAAATATATTTCGACTTAAAATCTTAAGAATTTAAAGCGCTTCATATTTAATTCAATATTGTATCAATATCAATTTTATTTAAAATAATTATTTCCCTATCATTCCCATATTTTCGTGAAAAATGACCCGTTTTCGTCTGTTTCGAGAGAATTTTGGCCTATGAAGTCTGAATTATTAAAAAAAGTCTCATATTCAAATCATACAGTCTAAAATTTAAAGCTTTAATTCTTGAGTGATTTAAAGCTTAAAATGTTCAAATTGACTATTGTTGGAAATCGTTTTAGCTTTAATTTTTTTGTTTGATTGTGCAAAGAATATTTGAAAACCAATGAGAATCACTTAGTCTATATATATTCCTATCCAAATAAAGTTATTATTTCAGCCATTCAGTGTCCGATAATGCTTTTTTCATTATCTTTAAAAACTTGATGATACTTTTTTTTCCACTTTATTCCATTTTTAAGGACTCCTAAATGCATCGTAAATTCTCCCTAAAACTTATAATATTGCAGTTCAATTATTATAACTATTTTTATATTTTAACCAGGAGCGAATTTCATCTATATCTATATATAACTCTTTTTCAAACCTAGAGAGCCTGTTTGAAGAAGGTATTAACGCTTGAGGAAATCTCAAAGATTTTCAAATATTTTAGGATTTTTTCC
>CAKNYM010052032.1:98558-163083 GCA_932195095.1 Andricus curvator
TGACCGTCGCTATCAATGATGGTTGTTCGCGTTTCCCGCATTCCAGGTACACGGTTCGCGGCACTTGCGAGCTTTTTCCGCGATTTTGTAGTGGTACCAACACAGGTCAGAGGCTGCCCTGCTGTCACCGCTTCGTGACTGATTTCGAGATCGAGAGTGTCTATTTCCACGGGACTGAGATCGACCACGACGATTTTGTGGCTTGTTGATGGCACTTATTTCCGCCTTGATGATCTGTATCAACTCTTCCTTCAGAGTCGTAAGAGGATTGTTCTGTGTCACAGCAGCTATTTTGCCTTTTTCAGGTCGAATCTCGTGTACGCGGTCTGCCACTTCAGCCATCTCTGTCAAAGGTTTATCCCTCATTCCGGCCATGACATGTTGCGTAGTGAGTGGTAAACGCGTTAACCACAGATTTTGCAAAAAGTCCTCGTTCACCGATGTACCCACGAGATTCTTTAGGTGGCGCAGGAACTGAGATGGTAAGCGATCTCCAATTTCTTCTCCTTCAAGCAATTTCCTGACGCGCATGCTACTGGAATCGGAAAGTCTCTTAATCAACGCCTCTTTCAAGGCTTCGTATTTGCCGCTTTCCGGAGGAGTTTCGAGTACATCTTCGACCTCCTCGACGTATTTGGGCTCGAGATTCGCAAGTACATACCCAAATTTTGTTGCATCTCTGCTTATATTCGCGATGAAAAATTGCGCTTCTAGCTGGCGGAACCACAAAGATATTTTTTCGGGCCAGAAGGGCGGTATTTTTATGGCGATTGCGTGAGCTGCAGACGGCACTTCGTTACGCGCACTCTGTGTTTCATTTCCGTCATCTCCATTCATTTTTAAGCACAGTATTTCACAGTAATCCAAGTAAATTTCGTAACACTGTTTTCCTATTCACTCTTCACTTCACTCACAACTCGTGTTTTTAGAATCGGCCGCGTTCGCGATCACGTCGGGGTCACCAATTGAAGTGCGAACGTATGTTCTTATTTAAATTGAGATAGGAGGGTGTAGTAATTGAATACACCGGTACTTAACAACACAACAATATATTTACTGATAAATTACATGGAGAGTCGAAGTGATCTCTAAGACGGTCGGACAGTCAACTGGTCGTAGGTACCTCTGAGGGTCCTTCTCAAGGTACGCAAGGGTAGCGTGAGTCATGCTTACTGTGTTTATGCTACGTGACAAAATTGGTTTTCGAAAATATTAAAGTAAGGCCCAAGGTCTGTACTTGATTGCCTTATTGTCCTGCTAGAGAACATCTGCTACTCGACCGTAATTTCTATCCTGAGTTAGGAAACGAATCTACCTAATTTAGAGGAACTACAAAACTTAGAGTTTACAGAATAAAATACTACTCGCTACAATAATATTATTAATAAGTATAATAAATTGTTTAAACAATTATTTTGTTAACTTGAATTCATTATTACTACACTCCGAATGAAAAGTGGACAAAAAACAGAAATTGAAAAAAAAAACGCATCTTTTCAGCATTATTCAAATATAATATTATTAATAATTATAAAAATTGTTTAAAAAATTATTTTGTTAACTTGAATTTATTATTACTTCACTACAGATGAAAATTGGACAAAAAGCCAGAAATTAAAAATAATCCGCATCTTTCTAGCATTATTCAAATATAATATTATTGATAATTATAATCAATTGTTTAAACAATCACTATTGTTAACATTGATGAACTATCACTTCCCTCTAATTGAAAATTGGACAACAAATGGAAAATTTGTGAAAAAACCGCGTCTTTCTAACTACATTCTATGAAAAAATTGCTAAAAACAAGAATAAATTGTTAAAAAAATTCATTAAAATATCTAATTTTCAGTATAAAGTCATATTTTATGTATTAGAAACAATTCGCATTAAAAAACCGCAAAAAAATCATAATTAGCGCCAAAAACTCGCAAAACCCATTTTTTTACTTATGGGGTTTCTTCGGGACCCTATAAAACAGACTTATGGGGGTGATATTTGAAAAGTGATATTTTATTCGAAATCTATGGCTAATTGTGAAGAGAAATGTTGAGTTTCAACTCGATTGAGATAATATTGAGGATTCTGAATAAGATTTACAAAAACGTATTTTTTTCTTATGGGAAATACATGTTGAACTTCATGGGGCTTGCGCCACCCCTAAATATAATTTTTTTCAACAAAAAAAAATGGATTTATTTTTGGGTAGATTCGAACAAATTTGGGGAGTGTCCCCATAAAAATTCGAAAAAAAATTTTTTGGACCACCCTATAATGCACACTCTCTCTGGGTCCAAAATCGCAGATTCCGTGCATATGAAAAAAAAAGAACTGGCCCAGGGATACTTTTAATGAATTTAAAATGAATCCTATCGACACTGATGGTGTGAATGCAAGCTACAGGGAGTGAATGAACCTTTGTCTCGAACCATGATTGTCGTCTTGGACGTCTTCTGGCGAATGGAGTTTCCTAATCTCTTTTTATTGCCTGTAACTGGCTGTGACTCTAGACCGTGACTCACAACCTAAACACCTATTGCTTTCCTCTTCGATCTTCCCGTTTCCTTTACCCATTCGCTCTTCATCTTTCCCTCCACTAACGCCATCACACTTCCTCATCCATCTCATGTTTCTCTTTTTTATGTCTTTTTGACGACTAATCTCATGGGATCTTCCTTCAGCTTTGCTGAAGTTTACTAAAGTTAATTTTTTATCACACCAGCAAAGCTTTATTACACCTCCAACGATCTAGGCAAGTGTACGGAGAAACAACTTTTATGCATATAATAACTCATTCAGGGCATAAAGAAGTGAGAAAACCAAACTTAGAAAATCTAAATGCTTACGGAGGCTTTAATTCTCCCCGTGTAGAAAATTATCGTGGAACTATTCGGGGCCAGGATAGACCGCTCTGGCCGTAAATGTGGCGCTTTAAGAGGTCTATCATAGGGATAGCGCTGAGTAGAAGTAAAATTTTTTTGGATCGTCAAACGCTAGTCTGAACCAGCTAATCTGGCGCTAGTCTGGATGAGCTAATGTAGTGCTAGTTACATTTTCGTATAAAAATCTATTTTATATGGTTAACGTTAAAAATTATTTCAGACTGTCTAGATGATGAGAGAAACAAATTCTTTTTTTTTAATGTGCATATTTCATTTCTTATAATTTTAAAAACCCTGGATATTTTTGGAAATGTGCAAGAAAAAATATTTGGATTCAACAATAAATTTTTTAATTGTTCACTTTTCATTTTTGATACTTTCTAAGAACAAGAAGGTTTTTTCTACCAATTTGTTAATAAATCACCATTTGAAGTTGTAATTATTTGTAAATCAACATAGGTAATAACATTATCAATTTCACGTTCATGGGCCAATTTCATGCAATCTTCTATACTATTAAAAACATTTTTAAAACATCAATTTTGTCAGAAGAAGCAATTGCAAGGATATCATCAACGTATCTTTTATGAAGAATAGGAGTGAATTCTAATGAATCAAGAGCTCTTTTTTCAACATCTTGTAAAACTAAATCAGAAACTACTGGGGATAAAGGCGAACCCATAGGACAATCCGATATTTGGTCATAGAATTTCTTATTAAATGAAAAAAACAGTACTATTAAAAACAGTTCTGGTGGCTATTAACAATTAATTCTTTGTTATTTTTGTTAAGTTATGATTTACAATAAGTTTTTCTTCAACGCAATCTAAAGCAAGATCTAGTGGGATGCTATCAAACATCAACACAACATCTAAGGAAATTACTGAATGGGTTTTAAGTACACTAATGTTTTTTTAGAATATCTTAAAGTTCCCAACTATTTTTTATAAACGAACTAGTGTTTATACAAACTGGTTTTGAAATATTTGAAATATGTTTAGACACATTGTAAGCAGGAGAACCAACTGTAGAAGCAATCAATCTTCAAGTTAAATTTGGCTTGTGAACCTTTGGGAGAGCATAAGCTTTTGCATAACACTATTGTGAGTTTTCAAACGGTATGTACATTGATCATTAATAAATCATTTGCTTTTTTTGTTTATGTTTTGATACCGAATATCACTCTTAAGAATTGTTTCAATAGTTTTGTACATGCTCGGCTTGTTTTTGTTTTTATGTGACCGTAAGACGAAACGAATTACTTCTTCAATTTATATACATTGTCGGTAAATAATTGGTCTCATTTGGCTTTTCAAATCTTAATATTAAAGAAGAGGAAACAGAAAAAATCTAACTTTACTTTCTTAAAAAAAGATATCTTTTTCAAAAATTAATTGTAGAACACAAAACAAATAAACATTATCGACCCTAATGCCAATAAAAAAATCTTCTTTACACTTTTAATACTTGGGTCAATTAAAAACGATATCTTTCGAAAAAAACAGCAAAGATGTTATCTAACCAGGTGGAAAAAGTGTTCAAAATATTGTAAATCAGTTTTTGAAGGGCCCCTTAGAAAGATTCTTCTTGAAATAAAAAAGCAGTGTTAATGAAATAGGAAAATAAGCGAAATTGGTAGAAAAAAGTTGAGCTTCTTTTTAACCCTCTGGTTTGTCACACTGACACGCTTGATCAAATCTACCCCCTCCTAGAACATATAAAAAGCTCCCTTTCTCTTATCACGCTGACACTTCATCAACACTTTTTCCCTTCACAGGGTGATATTCTGAACGACCCCTGAGCAATGCTACAACCTAAAATTGATGCTAAGCTCAGTCTTGTTTATTTGAAAGGCACATTTATTCTGTAAAAGCTTGCATTTATTTTTTGAAATTTTAATAATATCAATTTTAAAAGGTATAAAATCATGTGATTAATTTAAAATATCATCAAAAATATATATATATATATATATATATATATATATATATATATATATATATATGTATATATATGCATGTATGTATGAAGATTCAATAACTGGATTTCCGCGAAATAATCTCATTAATTAAAAATGACTGGCGCTTTTATTATTAAACTCGCATGAAATGAATATCATGGAGCCAGACAGTCTGAAATTGTAATCTTGAATCAGACATGCATATTTGACATACTACTTGACATACACCTGTATAAAAAGAAATGTTTTATGTAAATGTAATCTAGTTAATTCAGTTCACTTATAGAACAGACTTGTCGTTAATTATCAAAAATTAGACTGAATTTACCAGTCATCTAATCAACGGTGCAGTGTCAAATTTTTAAAAGTTTCCTAAGATATTTTGATTAAATATCATTAATTAGTTTTCCACATTTATCATTAGAATTGTAAAAAACAGAACCCTTCTAGGTTTATGTTTAAATTTCCCTAATATTAATTTACGAGACTGTTCCTCTTATCTTCGTGTTTCGTAAAATAAAAAAGCTGAATTGAGTATATAGTCATAATTAAATTTAAATTCGAATGTTAATTACAATTAAGTCAGGAATACTTTATACTATTTGTAAAGAGAATATAAAAGTACGTTTGATTATTTATCATGTAATTAAAAGTCATTTAAATTTTATATAATGTAAGTGAATATTATATTTAATCTCTAAAATAAACATTTATTTTGTTACATTTTAACGTTTTCTTATTGAATTAAATTGTAATGCTCTTTTCATGAATGTTTTGATTATTTTAAATTCTACTTTACTGTGGCAGTTTCGAAATAAATTGTATACTTAAAATTGTACATCTGTAATAGAGTGGAGTGAAAATCCTGAAATTAATCGAATTGTTTGAGCTAAGCGGCAAAAATGTGTTGGTTTGGCTTTCAAAAAGAGGGGGAAAAATTGAAATCGGTTAATATATTCTGTTCTGTTTTTGGATTTGAAAATTTAAGAAAATGTCCTATTAGTTCAAACATGATGACAAATAATAAAAAAATTACAAGTTAAAAACAAATATTTCGTTCAATATATAATTTTTTGAATATATGTGAAAAACAGGTTTGGTTGGCTTGCATACATATGCACAATTTTTTGAAAAAAATTGGAATATGTCAAACCTGAAATTTCTTGATCGCGTGTTGAAACACTTTATAGTTTCGATTTCATGAAGAATAATTTTTTCGTTTTGTTTAAAGCGTTCCACAATAATAAAAAATCGTGAAAAATGGTAAAATTCACGATTTCGGAATCCTAAAAAAATTGTTTACAATTGGAAAAAAAAATAAAAGCACGTTTCTTCGATTCAAGCTGAAGAAATTTCAGATTCGACATATTCAACTTTGGTATACTTCAGGTTAATATAAACTAAGTAATCAACAGTTCCTACTTTTTAACCAATTATTTTTCGTCACAAATCTCGAAAAATGTTGATCGGAGGTTAAAATATTGTACATAAAAATTGTAGATCTTATTGAAACACATGTTTTTTGGCTGCATACTTTTTTTCGAAAAACTTACATTTTTTTAGAAAAATGACAAAAATTAATTTTCAAATTTTTCATTTAAAAATGTAATAAATTTTGTAAAATATTAATTAATGTTAAAGGGTGGACCTTAGAGAACACAAAAAAACAGCGCGCCTCTTGGTGTTGGAAATTATTGTGAACCAGGGATTAATATTCTTTACAAAGTTTCTAGACACTAATATCGGAAGTTGTAAAAATGTTTGTTAGAAAAAATCATTTTTTTTTCTCGAAAAATATTAATTTTAGAAAAAATTGTAAATGTAAAAAATGCGTGTTTCGATGAGATCTACAACTTTTGTTTACATTTTTCGTTAGATTAATATTTTTGGAAATTTCAAAAATTTATATTTTTATAAACAAAAATGGTTAATAAATTAATTTATATTCATTCGCGCCAAAAATTCTTTTAGGACTTTTTACTGAGACAATAGAAACACCTAGTCCAAGTATCAAGTCATTCTTAGGTGACCTTTTCGGAAGTATACCCTTGAACTTTTTGTAAAAACTTGTAGATTCAACTCAATAAAAAAAATGTTCATATTAAATTTTCAAAAAATTCCATATAGCAAAAATTAAATTTTTTTCATATTTTCCAATCCTAAAATCGATCAGAAGATGTTCACTTAATTCAAAATTTTTGTTTTTTATTTTTAGGATTCCAACCCACAATTTTTTCACCTAAGCTCAAATGATTCTATTAAGTCTAGCACTTTCACTCCGCTCTAATTTATAAGGGGCCGTTCAAAAAATGCGTAACAATTTTTTCTGATAATTTTGACCTCACCCCCTACATAACATATTTTGTTAACGGCCCCTAATTATTCAAACGAAAAAATGGTTTCAAACCTGCTTGTAATTTTATTTTTATTCCCCTATTTATATTCCCCTTTTTGCATAGAGAGTACCATCCTTCTAAAATTGTTGGACACGCACTGGGTGTAAAGGTATATTATTATTGTCATGAGGTGTCACGTTGCATGTTTGACGTGAGTGAAGGGTGCTTTATAAATTACTCCACCCTTCGAGAATGTACTCGGCAGGTATTACAGGCGATTAAAAGCTCGATGACCTTATGCGTGACGCCGTGACATCCTTATGCTGATTTTAATCTTGCATGACCTCTTGACCCCGTGGCTAAACGCTCAGGTATCTTTATCGGTAATTCTCTGGGACAGGTTATTTTCAACAACAGAAATAAGCTTTTAAAAAATCTCTCGAATTGGATTTTTTGTTGAAATCCAGTTCATTATACATTAAAAAACTGTTTATCCCGTAGTGGTCACACTGGGTCTAGATGACCCCAGGCAATTTTAGAGTTGATGCAGCTTCCAAGATATGTTTTTCATAAATTATTCTAAACGTAATACTTCATAAAATATATTGTTTTTAAAATTAGAAAATTTTTTTCCACTTTTTTCACACCTTTAAAATTGATTTATTTCAATTTATGAGTTTCATTAAGATTGACAACTTCAATCTTCAAAATAAATATACTTTTTGGAAAGGACGATATGATGCTATTTTTCTATAAAAAATATACTATTTCAAGAGTAGAACCCAGGAAGTTTTTTTGCTTTATCTCAAAAATTAAAACTTTTAGAATTTTTGTAATAAAAAGTCAAATTTTTCAAAATGTTGTTTTTCTTTCGTTTCTTCAATATTAAAAATAATTTTAAAAATTAAAAAACGATTGGATTATGAAGAGAATGTCTTAAAATTAATTTTCATGCAAGGTTTTAGCCGATATATCGAAAAGAACGCAAATTGCAACCGTTTTTTTGCGTGGTGTCAACTGGACCCAATGTGACCAATACGTTATTTTTCGGAGGTGTGACCACTACGGGTTGAGGTGGTCAAAATTTTTACATTTCATATTCTGAGGAGATATTTTATCAATAAAATGATTGAGGGCTCCAAATTATAAATTATTCTTATATTACTGATAATAATCGAAAATTGTTCACAGAGATACTTTTAATTTTCATTCCTGTTTTTACATTCTCATTCTAATGAGAAGGTATTGGTTTTATGTAAAATTTGACATAGTCGGTTTTCATCAAATCTCCACGTTTTGAGACCCCCTGAGCTAGAAAAAACGATTTTTACCAAGGTGTCTGTCTGTCTGTAGTCTGTAGTCTGTAGTTTGTCTGTCTGTCTGTAGCCACGATAACTTTCGAAAAAATGATCAGATTTGATTGAGCTTTGGCACACTTTTTTATGGCCGAAAAATAGAGAACGAGTTCGTTAACCAGCTATTTTGGATAAAAATTCAAAAAGTGAGCACATTTTGAAAATTTTTGCACCACTTTTTTTGAAGATTTGAAAATTCTATGTACGGTTATTAGTAGTACGCAAAATGTCGAACAAAATATTCTAATGACTTTTCGTGATAAAAAAAAAATTACTGGTGTTATAGCATTTTCAAAATTCCAAAAAACAAACGAAAATGAACATTTTAAGCCGAAAAACGCATGATATGAAAAAACGTCAAGAGGAGAAAAACGTTGCTTCTTGAACACCCCATAATATTTTCATAACAAATTTTTGAATTTTTTGAAAATTAAAAAATTCAAATTTTGATCGCACAAAAAAATAATGAAAAATCAAAAATTCCATTTTGCTGTGAAAATATGCAAGATACGAGAAAAGATCATTCCACCAAAATTGTGCACCTAAAAAAGATCCATAAATTTCTTATCATTGATTTTTTGATATGACGCGTAGTTTTTGTTTTATTCGTAAAAAACTGCATTGAAAATAGAAGAATCAAATTTTTAGACGAATAACACGAGAAACGAAAAAATGACAGGAACAAAATTTGTTCATCCAAGGAAGAGGTACAAATTTGTTATGAATCATGTTTCGATGGGATGCGTAGTTTTTGTTTTATTCGTGAAAATAGCATTGACAGTAAAAAAAAAATAAAAATTTTGAAAAAACAATGCAAGGTACGAAAACAGATAAATGAACAAAAATTGTGCATTCAAAAAAGATTTATAAAGTTGTAATCCATTTTTGTTGTAAGAATATATTCAAAATGAAAAAATTAACGTTTTTGAAAAACGGCACAAGCTAAAATAAAATTTTAACTAATAAAATTTGTCGCCTAAATTATATCATTATTTTTCATTTGAAATCAAACACAAATTTAGTAATTTGTATATGTAGAACATATAACACGAAGCACAAAGTGCGCGCTCAGTGTATATACCAAATCGCACGCCGTAAGTGCGTTCAAACTTTTTTGTTTCTATCATACGGTGCACAGAACCGAGCGTGGAACGCAAGGTTCAAATGATTTTCAAATCAATTATCGAGCGCGAGAGTCTGGATGAGAATGTGTTCCTTAAGGTCGATAGAACCTTGAGTAAATAGAGTTCCTTTTCAGTTTAAAATGAAAACAAATTTAACAATCACTTAATATGTAGAGGTTTTGATAATTTTATAATATTTGCAAAGAAACTTTTTCTTTTCATCGAAGTCGAACACGAAGTTGAAAAATATAGAGGAACCGGGCGTAAAGCGCGATGTAGATACGCCCGAGCGCGTAGCGCGAGGTGAATACATAATCGAGCGCGAAGCGCGAGATCCAACAGTTGCGCGCCCTAGGCGCGCTCAAACTTGCGAGCGTTTGTTTTATTATTTAAAGTTTACAAGTGCATAAGTAAAATGACAAAATTGCTTTTCTGCTTGAATATACGTTTGAAATGAAACAATTATAAATAAAACGCAAAGTAATTGAATAAACCGAAGTTTTGAAGTCGTCGATATTAAACAACCTTTAAATAAGGAATACTTAAAACTGTACAATTTCAAAGAGTTGTAGGATATAAAAATGAAGAAGAACCCCGCACCAAATGTACAGTAAATGGCATTTTGTTAAAAATTCGAAATATATTTTTTTTCCCATTTTCGAACCTGCAGACTAAAAATTCGAAAGAAAAAACTAAGAAAAGTGGACAGTTTTTAGACAAAAACTTGTCAAGGTTTCAATTTTTCTATTTATTTAAATAGAAAAATGCTTATTTAAGTGAAATGTTTTTTTTAAACTCTTTGATAGATTTGGCTAAAATTTTCACATTTTCACGATTAGAATTACCGAAACAAAAGGATCATATGCACGAACTAGAAAGATTAACGATTTTTTGAGTATACAGCATGTTTCGGGGGTGTTTTTATACCTTAAACATTCAAGTATGGAAATCATAATTTCTTAGTAACTAAAATCACTAGAGACTTTTATTCAACTGCTACGGTAAGAAATCACTTTGAAATAAGTAGAGGAAGCGTGCATAGCAAGAATATTTCTTTGAACTCATAACTAAAATTTTTATTTTGCTGCTTAAAATAAAGAGTTTTATATTTACGACTTGTCAGATATAAAATTAAACTTTAAAAAGTTTGCACAAAAAATGTGAACGTTGAAGAATATAAAATTTGTTGTATGCAACTTTAATTGTGTTTTAATAAGAACCACTCAAAGAAAAAGGAAGAGAATCTTCTGAAGAACAAAATAAGCCGTCAGTGATGAAGATTAAATAAAAATTGCAATTTTGACCCACATTGTAAGAAAAAAACACACAAAACATAAAATAGGTAATATTATTAAAAACAATTACTTCCATTTTTTACAGAATTTTCTTAAAACTAACCCTTAAAACTAACATCCTTCCACACCTTATCCCTAACGCCGCTCGGTCTTATCGCATTGCCTTCCTCGCTTCGCCTCGCCTCGCACGCATGTTCCTACTTTCTTGCTTTGCCTCGCATTACCAAACTCTGCCTCCGCGGATAATCCCTAATACTTATCTACTATTTACAATATTTACATTTACTTATATTTAATTCCTCCTCTATTTACAATCTTTCCCTCTCCATTCCTCTTCCTCCTTCCTTCTCTTCTTCTCGATCTTACCCAAGACTCCCTTCACCCATGCTACTGCCCTTTTGTCCCCCCTTTCATGCATTAGTACCACCATGCTTATCCCACTCCTTTCCACCTCTACGCTCTCCTCCAACCAATGCTCCACTCTTGCCTCCCCCTTCCCACATAGTTCACACATCCTCTTTTTCCTAGCGAGCCAGAACCTATTATAACCCTCCATGCACCCACATCTCATCCTCGCTATAAGCTCCTGACTTCCTTTCTCTCCTTTCTCACACAAATATTGCACTGTCGCCCTTGGCATAATCCACACATAGTTCCCATTAAACCTTTTCTCTCTTCCCCTGCTGTCTTCTCTCTCTCTATGCTATTTTTCTTAACCAACTCATATACCTTCCTTCCTTCCTCATGCATCCTTCTCACTTCATCCATCTGCAGTCCATTCGTTCTAAAATACCTTTCTCTTTCAACCTTCATCTTCCCACCCCCTCTCCTGTTATCCTTCTCCCACCAACACTCCCTAACCAGCTTACTTCCCCCCTCTTCCGAAAATTTCTCCTCATACTTACACGCCCGACTCCCCGCTAGAATCCCTACACTTGTTCTCACAATATTTTTGGTACAATACGCTCAGATTTTCCTTATAGAATTCGTCCTGAAGGGTGCAGTTTTCTTAATGAGATCTCTTTAAATATAAAAAGTTAAACTTCGAATGTACAAAATTAAAATAATGTTTTTAATGCGCGGAACGATATCAAAATAAAAAACTTCGGAACGAAAGATTAAAAATTACTAATTTAATACTGATTCATAAATACTGCTAGAAAAAAGCATTAAAAATGCATTTTTTTAAAGTGGCATACCAATTTTTCTCAGCCCCTTCCCAAATTAAGCTGTAAAAAATATTTGAAATTAAAAAATATGCTAGAACTAGGCATTAAAAATTGAAATAATTTTTATTTAATTTTTCATTCAATTGGAGAATAATTCTGTTCTTAACATTTTCTTATTAAAAATTTAAGAATTTTAAATTAGATTAAAATCTAATTCAAACTCCTATTTAACGTCCAATACTCAAGTTAATGTATAATAATAGAAATAAAAAAGACGAAAGAAATAAAAAGAGAAGGAAGGGTATTTGGTTGGTTGCCTTCTCATTTTTCTTTCCTCTTTTTTACTTTTGTCCACAATTTTTTTTTTTTTTTTAAACAATTTTTAATTTTTTTAAAAATTACAATAGGAGCATTTTATGGTGCTCGTCCAAATTTGGTCGTTGGATTCTTGTTTTTATTTTCAGGAATTCTATACATTTCCTTATTACACTATAATTTTTAAACTTTTTCACACTTTCGAAGAGATGAGAAAAATTGAATTGTGGACAAAAATTTAGAATATCCTAATATACGTAGGTACAGATAACAAAAAAAGTACCGGTACCGACGATAAAATTTCAATACAATTTTTTTTTGAAAAATGAACTTCAAGGGAAAAGTGAAGAAGATTTCAAAAGATTTGAAATGATTTCCTAAAATTTTGAAACAGACAGGAAATTTCATTGATTTTTCAGTTATTAATTTGGCACTATAGATTACAATAATTGAATTTCAAAAATCGTGATGCTCAAATTGAAATTTAATTATTTTCAGCGACTCACTTTCAAGATCCTAATTCAAGAATCCTTGAATTTTTAAACAAAGTTTGAAATTGTTTAATTTTTAACGCTTCAAGTGTTAATTCATTAATTTTGAGAGTTTCCAATAAGAAAACATATAATTTTCAAAGTTTTTAAATTCACTAAACTTTAAAGCTTTACATTTCACAGCATTTTAAATTCTTCAAGTTTGAATTGTGAAAATGTCAGTGATTTTTTTGACAAAATCTCATTTTTTAGTAAAAAAAATCTTTCCAATTACTCCGAATGTCATTTGATACTACATAATACGATACTTAATAATAATATATTTATTATTTTTAATATTTCTATAATTTCAATTGAAAATTATAGTTTTACGTGCGCAATTCTAAAATAGTCTAATTTTTGAGGCCTTGAGACTGATGTTTTTTTTTTATTCAAAAGCTTAAGTTAGAAATTTTTAATTTGAAAATTCCTAATTTTTGGAGGTTTTGAGCTTCAATTTTTATAATGTTGTACTTTAAAATTTGAATATTAAAAATACCAGGGGAATTTCACTATTAAGTCTTTCAAAATTAAAAAGTTTCACCATAAAAGCCTTTATAGTCTCTTTTTAATTTAATAGTTTTATATTTAGATATTCTGAATTGTTTGGCACAATTTTTAGTTTGAAGGATTGGTAATTAAATAATTTTAAATTAAATTCCTCTCAAATAAATTGCAAATGATGAAAAATTAGGACAATAATTTCTAAAAGTCAAGCCTTAAAAATGAGAACATTTTAGAACCAGGCATCAAAAATTGAATTATTTTTTATTTTAAAATATCACAAAATACTGAAAATTTCAAACTCAACATTAAAAAAAAAAAACAATTTCTAATTGAAAGAATTAAAATGTTTCAGTTTCAAACATTGGAATCTTATACTGCAAACTTGTTTCGTATTATTATTTATTATTTCAATTCAATATCTTAAAATTGTCCGATATTTAGTTGAAGATTCAAAATAATAAATCATTTAAAATAATAACTCTAGAGGAAGTGTTGAATATTAAACGATTTTAAATTAAAAGTCCAAAATTGTGTTGTTTAAAATCAAAATAGATAAAAATTCAACTACCAGGAATTGATACCTCAGTAATTGAATAATTTCTTTAATTTTGAATGGTTACAATATAACAGTTCCGAATTTTAATTTTTGCCTTCCATACATTTTAAATATTCAATTAAAATTGAAATTGTTTAATTTGAACGGTATAAACAACAGTTTTGAAATTATTAAATTTTATGTGTTTAGTTCTAAATGAAGTTTGGATTCGTTGAAGTTTTTCAAAGTTTCGGAGTAGAAATTTCTTCATTTTTAGTGTATCCCATTAAAATTACTTTCTTTTGATAGTTTTCTTAGAATAATTAATTTTTAAATGCTTATAAATGGAAATGTATCCATTTTGAACAGTGAAAATGACAGAGAATTATTGTTTTCATTCGAGGAATATTTTTTGAATCAATTTTAATGTTTTTCATATAATAACAATTACAAATTTTAGAATTTCTGCAGCTTTGACTTTGAAAAATGTGAAAATACAAAATGTCCCGATTCAAATTCAGAAATAAATTGAAATTGAAAATTTAATTTTTCAATTTAGAAATACATTAAATACCAAAATTTTGTCCCTTCCTTCTTCATTCGATTAACAAAAAGATTGAAAATGAAAAATTCTTCCTTGACATCATACGAAAAAATGTTGAAAATAAAGAATCTGGCCAGTTTTAACTCAACCAAGAGATTAATCTCCCTTCGACAATTCAGACATGAAAAGAAAAATTTTCTCTCTTCCAGCTAAGGAAAAATCTTGAAAATAAAAAATGTCCTCTATCAATTCAGAAAATAATAAAAAAATAAAACTTTTCCAACTCGAAAGAATTTAAGATCTAACTCATCAAACAATTTAATGATTTATGTGATCAAAAGGGCTCTAAAATTTTCAATTGGACATTATCAAAAGTTTATGAATTTTAAAATTCTGAATTTAATTCTAAATACTTTAAATTCAAGAGTTCTGATGCTTTGATTTTGTAGTAAGAATTTGGTACTTAAATTGAAGAATTTGTTAGGTTAAAATTTGTTCATTTTAATGACGTGGAAAAATTTTTGTTAGCCAGGAAAAGAACAAACCTTAGCTTGCTAATAATAATTGAAGGGTGGCAGTAAAGAACTAGATAAACAACAAAATGGGAAGTTTTTTTAAAGAGCGAAAAAAATGTCTGTAAAATTGAAATTATTTTTTATAGATAAAACAAATGTCCACTTCCGAGCCCAAGTGCTGATGAATGAAGACAAGTAGAAGATTGATCAAAAAAAGAGTAATCAAGGTTCTAGGAAATGGATGTGAAAGTTGACAATCTCAAAGTGGCACTAATCTTAAATTGGACCAGACTCGATTGCGGATTGAGATAAAAATTTAATTTTCCATTTGAAAATAAAATAAAATCATGCTTCCGAGATATTAAGTTTTCGAATACGTGCAAATAAATTTTGTTGTAAAATAGTTAGCCAATTCCGAAAGAATCGACTGAGAATTTTGAGATTGAAATTTTATTGGCTTTCAAAATCGGCTTTGGATAATGATTAATAAAGGAATGTTCAATTTTTTAGGAAAATTGAAAATTGCCCTTGAAATATGGGGATGCTGAATGATAATAAAAATGTTTGTTCGAAAAAATTATTCTGCTCTGAGAAAATCAAAATTTAATATCGAGCAACACAGTATGACATGGATTATTTCGCTAAAAATAGCAAAAAAAATATTTTCTTTTATTAAATGATAATGATTTCAAGAAATATCAATGCTAACAATTGTAACTAAATTGCATAATTTTCTATCTTTATTTCACATTTCTCAATTTTTAAAGGTTTGAGGTTCTGAAAAATCTCTGCCAAACATCTTTTCTGCCGATTGTTAAGTGTAATTCATTTTGTCCTAACTTTAAAATAGCACATTAACATAAAAAGGAATTTTCTTTTTTCCAAGAATAAATTGAAAAACCCATATTGTATCATATTTTGTTTATCATCTAGTTTATCATTCTGTCTATCATCAAGGAGAGGTCTTGAAATGTGCGTCGCCGATTCGACTGGCGCTTCACAGGATGAAAGTATACATGAAAATCTATTAGGTGCGCAAATACTCAAACCTCGATATCTCAAAATTAAGGCCCTTTTTTCAAATTGTTCCAAATATGTTTGAAACACTAAATATTTGAAAATTTGTTACCATCGATTTGTAAATTATTTATAAAATAGAAATATTACATATTCTGAAATATACTGGAACCTCAATTTCTGCAAACTGTTTTTGTTCGTTCCTAGAGCTGATAGCCTCTGCAGTTTTCTAATGAGGGCAGCCACGGGTCCGAGAGAGAGAGAGGCGATGATCAGTCAAGCGTAAAAAACAGTATGATGGCCGGAAAAAGTAACCTATTCATGGAGGATTAATTATATATAATATACTACGTTAGATTGTAATGACGATATTGATGAAAGTCAACTTTATGCACTGAAAGAAATAATTCGATGATACACGCATAATTCTGGTTATTCCAACCATAATGTATTGCTCGCTCAGCTACAGCGATACAGTTTGCGTATTTTACCCATACCATAATTGCTGAAGCAATATTACTGCTTGAGTTATAAGTTTTAATAGATATTTCCAAACATAAGATGACTGTAGTAGAACGAATTTACGGTTGTGTCAGACTGAATTTGGTTGTGGTAAATCAACCATACGCAGGCTTGTCTCATCTGCTCCTGCCGTTGAGGAGATCTAAGCATACCGTTCGGATAGTCTAATGTTAGGCATGTCTGATGTACAATGCTAATGAGGTTGCATCCTCCATACTGCAGTGCAGTTAAAATTGATTTAAAAATTCGATTTTTTGGTAGTTTTGTTATTATTCCAAATTATTAATTATAATATTTGTGTATCTGTGAAAAATAGTTTCCAATTGTATTGCATACAAAAAATTCATATATGATTCTCAAGATACAAAAATAAAGGCAAATAAATGCCACTTGTTTGTGAAAATAGCTATAGGGTCCAGCCTTATTCATGAACAACTCTTATGCAAATTTCGGAGTAAGGTATCAAAAGCCTCCTCACTCACCTCATTCTCTATAAAATATTACGAAAATAATAATCTACACAGTTTGTTTACGCGTTTTCATGCTTCAAACTTACTATAAACGTGAGGTTATGTTTGAGAATTGCATTCAGTAAAAGATATTTTTGACACATAATAATAACAGAAAACTAACAAAAATCAGAAACCTGAAGACAGCGACTGATGCCGAATCGACGCGCACCTCACCGGTTGATCAATCGCGCACACCAGAATACATTGATTGGTATGGCTGAATCAAGCAACCAGCCGGATGCCCAATGCAATACTTTAACGCAGTGTTGTTTCGAATAGATAGTTGATAAAATTATGTGTTCAATACGGCTATGAGACCGAGGCATATAATGCTTGTACCTACATTATAATATTTGGATATTTTAATCATATTGGTTATTCGACACTTTTCTCAACTATCGTTTCAGTCAAACAAACTTTCCTTGCCATATTAGCCTTGATGATTTTCTTATACGTAGGTGATAATGCTCAAATTCGTGTGGCTGAGACAGCACAATTTTCTTTCTCATTCAGTTAGAAATTCCCAAGCAAACTCGGATTGCTACTAGCCTGAAACTATTTCTTTCAGTGTGGTGATCCGGAATCGACTTCCTACCACCAGTAAATGAAGTTTTTTATACGTACTCCCACGTTTATTTTTTATTATAGTAAAAGGTCACACTTTTTCCCGGAGTTGCGTACATTCCTAATTATAGAACAGTAAAGAATATCATGACGGAAATAACTCGAAGCGAATAAAATAGATTGGAAATTCTAATGCTGCAAGATCAATAAATAATTTTTACGGATTCAAAGTTTAATATTTGAAAAATATGGAACCCCCATCCGAGCACAAACGAGCCAAGCGCTGCTTACCTTCGGCGATTGAATGAGAAGCTTCAAACAATTTCCTGTGTACCTGATGCAAACCCTTAATTTCCTGTGTACCACAAAATTTGTATTCAGAATTAACTTTGTTCTCGTAAATCGGCAGGTCATAACAAAATGATATGTGCCAGCCTTGACGCATTATTTATTAATATTTAAAATTTGTTTCCGTTCATAATTATTAAATAACGAACATTTTGAATTTGATTCTCATCTTTATTCTAATGAAAATACAGGGATATACAATCTTTCCCAATATTCCTGATTCATAAAAATATAATGAAAATAAAAAAATGTATTGGAAATTAATTTAAATACTATGGGACCAGCTAATCAACTACGTTACCAATATTTTAGACTTGATACTCTTTTCCCTATTCCCCTCTTTTCCCCTTTTTAAAGAATTCTTCTTTTTTACCCTGTTTTGAAGAAGTTTCCCCTTTTCTCGTTTTTTGCTTAAATGTGAAATGAACTAATAGAACCCAATAAGTAAATCCAACTCCTTTTGTTCAAATGTTAATTTTTTATTGTTGAAAAGTCTACTATTATATTTTTGGTTCGAAATTCACTTCGCTTGGTTATGATTTCTACTTTTTGGTTGAAAGTTGAACTACTTTTTTAAAAATTCATTTACTTGGTTGAGGATTCATCTGTTTGGTTGAAAATTTAACTATTTTGTTGAAAATGCCTTACATTTTTGGATGACAATCATTTATTGTAACTAAAAACTTAACTATTACATTGGAAATCGAAAATTGATCTGTTTTAGTTAAAAATTGAACACTTTTGTTTAAAAGTCGTCTTTTTTAGTAGAAACTTATTCTCCTTTCGATAAAAATAAATTTTTTCACTTAAAATTAATCATTTTACTTAAAAATTTAATTCTTTGGATGAAAATTCAACTATTTTGTAGTAAATTCATCTTTTTGGCCTCGGAATTCAAAAGCTTGCATGGCAGGACATCAAACTGTCTGGTTGAAAATTAACTCATTTTGTTAAAAATTCATATTTTTGTTTAAAATTCAACTATTTTTGTAGCAAATTCAACTGTTTGGTTAAGAATTGAACTATTTATTTATTTGAAAATGTAACTGTTTAGTGGGAAGTTAACTTATTTGTTGACACAGCATATTTTGGGGTTGAAAATTCAACTGTTGTATATATACTTATCTTTTTGACTTCAAAATTCAACAGCTTTGTTGAAAAATGATTTTTTCAAAGATTCACCTCTATGTTAGAAAATGTATCTACTTCTTAAAATTCGTTTTTGTTTGGTTTAAAATTTTTTTTTTATCTGAAAATGTAACTATTACATTTTTGGTTTAAAATTTATTCTTTATAAATTAAAAATGAAACTATTTCGTACAAAATGTATGTATTTTGTGGAAAATCATCTTTTTGGGTAAAAAATTAATCTTGTTTGTTGAAAATTCATCTATTGGTTGAGGATTTAACTATTTTGTTGAAAACTCGTTAACTGTTTTGTAAAACATTTAAATCTTTAGCACAGAAACTTACTTCTTTTGTTGAAAATTCGTCTTTTTGAGTAGATAATTAACCTTCTTTGTTGGAAATTCATATATTTTTATATAAATTCATCTTGTAGTAAAAAATTCATTTCTGCATGTTGAAAGTTTAAGTATTTAACCAAAAATTCAAATACTTTGTTAAAATTTTAATGATTTGTTTGAAAATTCCATGGTTATTTCGAATTTTGGCATTTTTGATTGAAAATTCATCTTCTATGGTACAACATTAATCTCTTATGGTAGAAAATTCATCCATGTTTGGTTGAGGATTCTTATTTTTGGTTTCAAAATTGCATACTTTCTTAAAAATTTATCGTATTTTGTAGAAAATTCGTCTTTTTGGTGAAAAATGAAATTTTTTGGTTCAAATTTCAACTTTTTGACTAATAATTATTCTGTTTTGTTTGCAGATTAACTTTCTGGTTGAGAATTTATATTTTTGGTTTGACAGTTTAACTGTTTTGTAGAAAATTCACTGATGGGTTAATTATTATTCATGTATTTTGTCGAAAAAATGTCTTTGTGGTAAGAAATTAATCTTCTTGGTTGAAAATTAATCTGTTTCGATTGAAGATTCAACTAATTTGTTGAAAACTCATATTTAATTCGTATTAAGTTGAACTAATTTGTAGAAAATTCGTCTTGTAGGCTTGAGAATTAAAAAATTTGGTGAAAAATTAAACTATTTGGTTGAAAATTAACTTTTATATCAAAAATTCATATTTTTGGTTGAAAGTTTCACTATTTGGTTAAGAATTAAACTATTCGTTTGAAAATGTGACTATTTAGTAGAAGATTACCTATTTCGTCTTTTCTGTTCCAAAATTCAACAGTTTTCTTAAAAATTCATTTTTTTTTTAAATTCACCTCTTTGAAAATTTAACTAGTTTGATAAATATTTGTTCGTGTTAAGTTTCAAATTTTTTTTTTCTGAAAATTTAACTATTGCATTTTTGGTTGAGAAATTATTCTTTATAAATTAAAAGGTTAAACTATTTCGTAGAAAATTTATGTATTTTTTTGAAAATTCATCTCTTTGGTCGGGGATCTGACTATTTTTTTGAAATTTCGTGTTTTTGGTTGAATTTAACTTGCTGAAGATGTTTTTTTTCTTCTGAAAATTAAGTTTTTGAAATTTCAAACTCTTAAACTTTTTCAAACTTTTTGAACCATTTTTGTTTGAAAAATTATTGTTTTTAGTTGAAAATTTCACAATTTGGTTGAAAATTCATCTTTCATGGTTGAAAATAAACATTTTTGTTGGAAAATCATCATTATTGGTTCCAAATTCAACTGTTTTTCGAAAACATTGGACCTTTCAGCTCAAAAACCCATTTATTCTGTTGAAAATTTGTCTTTTTGGGAAGATAATTATTCTTTCTTGTTGAAAATTCATCCATCTGGTTGAAAATTCATGTGTTTCTTTAGGTTCGTCTTTAAGTAGTAAAGTCATCTTTATTGGCTTAAAATTCATCTTTCTTGGTTGAAAATTAATTTTTCTGTTGAAAATTCAACTCTCTTCGGAAAAAACAACGACTGGAATTTGAAGTCTTCATATTGAATCCAATATAGTATCAACATTAGTTTTAAGGGAAAAAAATTTACCTCCCTAATTGCATGAAAAGTCACCCCATTTACCCTATTTTGGGAGCATTTTGGCTGTGTATTCTGATAATTTAATATTTTCAATTATTCATGATTCATTATCGAATGGGGGGTAAAAATGGCCCAAATTCGGTAACTTCATTCATGGACGGCCCCTAAGTAAAATACTGAATTTATTCATCTTTCTGTATTTTGAAAGCAGTGAAGTGGCGAGAATACAAACTGGAGAGAAGAAAAGTTGGAAAACTTTTAGGACGTACGTGCCATTTCAGGATAAAACTGAACGTGCAGGTTTGGCTGGAGTGGTTTATAAATATTGCGGCACTACATTATTCGTACAAGTGTAATTTATTCTCTAAGTATTCACGTATTCCTCTGTCGCATTTTCTACTTCGCTCTGATGTTCTGCTCGAAAAAATAATGTTTCTCGAAAGAACGCGCCATTTCACTTTGCAAGCAATCTCTTTTTTCTTGGAATATGGAGAACGTACTTCAAAGACGCGATAACGTCCTCTTAAATAATCGATCTATTCAGCTGAGCCACAACGTAAAACAGAACGACATCACTTATTTATCTAGGTTTACTACGCACACTTGCATTTTAATATGAACTCTACACGATAAAAAGAAGTGGGCAAAAAGGAAAAGGATTTTATTCAATAAAATTCTTGAATCTTGTTTCAGGTTGTATAGGCCTCGGACTCACCACACATTGAAACTATTTGAATCTTTTTTGAGCGATGACGCTATTTTGCTACTAGTCAGGTAGATAAACGTTTATTTTTCAGCCCGCTGGCCTTAAAAAATTGACTTGCTTACACTTCCATTCATTTACAGAATTTTCTTAAAACTAAACCTTAAAACTAACATCCCTCCACACCTTACCTCTAACGCCGCTCGTTCTAATCGTCTTGCCTTCCTCGCTTCGCCTCGCACGCATGTCCCTACTTTCTCGCTTTGCCTCGCATTACCAAACTCTGCCTCCGCGGCTTATACCTAATACTTATCTACTATTTACAATATTTACATTTACTTATATTTACTTCCTCCTCTATTTACAATCTTTCCTTCTCCATTCCTCTTCCTCCTTCCTTCTCTTCTTCTCCATCTTACCCAAAACGACCTTCACCCATGCTACTGCCCTTTTGTCCCCCCTTTCATGCATCAATACCTCCATGCTTATCCCACTCCTTTCCACCTCTACGCACTCCTCCAACCAGTGCTCCACTAAAGTGCGACACTAAAGACACTATTTTTTCAGAATTGCCTGCTAATGCCACTATTTCTTTACATTTCCTTACAAAATATTTTTGAAGATCTTTGCTAATTGGTTAAAATGGTCTCAATGGCTTATTAGAGGCCGTCCAAAATGTTGAATTTTCAAGTTAAAAAGATCAGCTTTCAACAAACCAGCTGGATTTTTAACCTCATAGTGAAATTTTCAATAAAAGATATGAATTATTAACAAATTACACAAATTGTCAACTAAACAGTTGAATTTTTGGGCTGAAAAAGATCAATTTTCAACCAAAAATGAAATAGGTAAATTTTAATTTGGCAAAAAATTCCCCATAAAAAGTAAATGAATTTTCTACAGAACAGTTTAGTTTTTCACCAAATTGTTAAATTTTCAAGCCAAACAGATGAATTATCTACAATACAGTTGAATTTTCAATCTCAAAATATTAATTTTCACTAAAAAATGTATTAGTTGATATTTAAATCAACAGGGATTTTAATTTTTAATTAAAAACAGTTAAATATAACCAAAAAAGATGAATTTCCAACAAAATACTTGAATCCCTAACTAAATCAGATTAATTTTTAACCATAAAATTGCATTTTAACAAAAAAATTTATTTTCTACCAAAAAATTCGAATTGTCAACAAAATAAATACATTTTCTACCAAATAGTTGCATTTGCAACCAAGAAGATTAATTTTATACCAGAAAAGACGAATTTTTAACGAAATACATCAATTTTTAACCAATTAGATGAATTTCTTCCAGAAAAGATGAATTTTCAACAAAAACAATACATAAATTTTTAACCGAATAGTTGAATTTTCTACCAGAAAGCCGAATTTTTAACAAATCACACCAATTTTATAAAAAATTTTAAATAAATAGTAGGAATTTTCAATCCAAAAAGACGAATTTTCCATAAAAAAGTTAAATTTTCAACCCGCGAATATGAATTTTTCGCAAAAAAGTTAATTTACAAACAATTATCTAAATTTTCAACAAAATATTAAAATTTTTATTTAAAAAAATTAATTTTTAACAAACAAAAACGAATTTCCAAGTAAAGTTGTGAATCTACAACGAAAAAAGTGAACTTTTAAGAAAGTTAATCAAGTTTTAACCAAGGAGTTAAATTTGTAACCTAAGACGATTTATTTTCAACGATAAATGTAATAGTTTATATTTTAACAGAAGATTTTAAAGCAGTTGAATTTCTCATACAAAATTTACAAATTTTTAACAAAATACATAAAGCTTCAACTAAATAGTTAAATTTTTTACTAAATTGTTTAATTTTCGACCTGCAAATACGAATTTTGTTCAAAACAGTTGAATTTACAACAAAAAGTTAATATTAAACCGAAACATATTAGTTTTTAACCAGACAGTAGTATTTTCAACCAAAAAAGGTGAAATTTCTACAGAAAAAAAAACATTTTCCAACCAAAAACATAAATTTTTAACAAAATATATAAATTCTCAATTTAAAAAAATATTAATCAAGAAAGAAACAAAATTTTTAACAAATTGTTGGTTTTTCAAGCCAAAAAGCCAAATTTCTAAACAAACAGTTGAATTTTCAATCAAGAAGTCTGACTTTTTAACAGAATTGTGAATAAAAATATGAATTTTTGACGAAAACTTCAATAGTAGATTTTTAAACCGAAAATAATAAACTTTTAACACAAAATAGTTGGATTTTCTTAGTGGGTTCTATTAATGCAGTACGCATTTAAGTGGAAAAATGAGAAACCGGGGAAAGACCCTGAAGCCTGCCATAATAAATAAGTAAGAATTTTTATAGTTTACAGACTAAAGAATAACATTTTATATAAACATTGAAGTTCATTTTTGATACTTGAAAAATTTTATGACACTATTTAGACTCTATTTTTTAAAATTTGTTAGCCTATTTACACTATTTTTGATGAAAAATTTACAGATGCATGGGAGAGTGGATTAAGTATAACGAATGGTAAGATCAAATTTATTGCAGCTTAGATTTTATATCTTTTGTGTGAAATCAAAATTTTTTTTTCGTCAGAACTCGGAGATTCTTGATGGAGTATTATTATTGTTTTGTAAGGCTGGTACATTTACGTCCTGTAGCACTGCGGTAAAAACCTATTGTACTATGCCTTTTTATTTTGAAACCCCGGTGAAACAGAGGTCACCCTCGCTGCTAAAGTATTATTCAAGTAATTTAGCAAGAGTACATATACCGCCGAACGACTCCTTTTCACTGAATCACTGTAATTTAATTACAACCAGTGATAACCTGCGGCTGTATCCGACTTTATTAGAAGTACTCGAATTTGCCTGGACGTTTGGCCAGGAGAGAGGAGAACTGCAGAAAACCACCTCCCGAGTTCAACCGGTTTTTCGACAGTCAAGTTTAAAGGCAGACATTTGATTTTACCGACCGAATGCACACAATCATCTTCGGCGTCAAACCTGTCGCTCAACATTAGTTAAAACGCAGCGAATCGGTCATACGTCGCAGATAGTAACCCATCCGAGCGCTATCCACGCTCGAGAAACAGCTTGACATCTAGATTCTTCCCGAGTCGAGATTCACCTTGCACCTAATGCCGTGGGTCTTGATCAAGTATTATTTTTTTTGTAAATTACTATTAATTAATTAATTAAATATATATATATATATATATATATATATATATATATATATATATATACATACATACATACATACATTCATACATACATACATATATACAGGGTGTCCAAAAAGTCCGGGGACGGCTAAATATTTCCTCAGGTAAGATATTTTGCAGGGCAGTCAAGGCCATTCTTGAAGAAACTTTCAACAAGGAATTCAATGGAAAATTTTACGTCCAGATATGACCTTGACAAATCGAAAATTTGACCTGGGAGGGTCATGGCAAGGTCAAACAACGTACAGCAGGATGACTCGACCAGCATGCATTTATGAAGAAAATGTTCAACGCAAGAGTTGTAGCATTTTATACTCCCGATCGATTGGTGACTTTGACCTTGTCTATGATCAGAACCTTCACCAGGACATTTTCTTCAAAAATGCATGCCAGTCGAGTCATCCTGCTGCACGTTGTTTGACCTTGCCCTGACCTTTCCAGGTCAAATTTTCGATTTGTCAAGGTCATATCTGGACGTAAAATTTTCCGCTCTCTCAGTTCCCGGGGTCAAAAATAGAGGTTCCCATTAGAAAAAATCAATTTGACCTTGAAATGACCGAGAATGTCATGGTCAAGATCAAAATAAAGGTCACCATTGAATTCCTTGTTGAAAGTTCCTTCAGAATGACCTTGACCGCCCTGAAAAAGATCTTACCTGAGGAAATATTTAGCCGTCCCGGGACTTTTTGGACACCCGGTATATATATATATATATATATATATAATTACTTATTAATAATAATTATTACTTGAGTGAAATGCTCATAACATAATAACTTCTTTCTTTTTTAAATGACCGAAGTCAAGTTTTGTTGATTATCGCTTCTGACATCACCTAAAGATTTTTAAGATCAATATTAAAATGTCTGATCAGGCTTTTTAAAATGTAAAATAATTGCTTTAAGTTAACGTGAAACGTTTGAATATAACATTAAAAATAACTTTTTCATTAGCAAAAATCTAATTTAGCCACTTTGTTCACATAAGGGTCCTACTTTTCCGCTCGCTTTTCGAGTGAATTTTGTTTTGTGATTTATTTATCATGTCTAATTGACAGTTTATTACTTTATTAGTATACGTCAGTTTGACATCTTATAGAATTTGTATCCCAATTGAAGCAACATGAAATTGTTCGCCTTGCATGAAAATATATTATAATTGATTTTCAAACTACTAACTTTGCACTTTCTATTAAAATAAGTAAATTTTAAAAACCATGATGCAAAAATTAAAAATGTATTATTTTTAATAACTTAGTTTCAAGATCTTGATTTGAGAATACTTTCATTTGAAACGAAGTTTGGAACTGTTTAATTTTTTACGCCCCAAGTTAGAACTTACTAATTTTTAAAGCTTCTAATTAGAAGCCACACGATTTTCAAAGTTTTTGGACTGATTCAACTTTGATGGTTTAGAGTTGAAAATTCTTCAATTTTACACGATGAAAATTACAGTTGATTGTTTCATACATGAATCGAATTTCTTAGTTTATGAAACTCTACCCAATCTCTTTGAATGTCACTTGATACTACATGATATAATAGATACCTACCTGGTGATAATTTGTATCACCTTTCAAAAACTTAAAATCCAAAATATTTGTTTTTAAGTTTCTTATTTTTTAAATCCTTAATAAGGAATGTTACAATTTTGTTACAAATAATTTAAAATTTAGACCTGTACAGTTTTTAATACTTTAAAAAAATTATTGATTTTTTTGGGGATTATATTGGTAAATGGTTGACTTATTCTGTTTTTGAGGTTCCGAATTTCAAATTGTACAATGTCGTAAGGGACACATATTTACTGAAGGGGAGGGTACTTTCTTCATTTGAATTAGTGAGAAATGGTACACTGATATAAATCAGTAAGAATTCGCACGGATTCAGAACGCAATCTCAATGGTTCAGTTTTACAGAGTAAAGAATGAAGATAACAAATAAATGCTGACTTTTTTTCAAGTTAAGGTTCTTTTCTTTCTTTTTTACTGAAAATAACACTTAGGTTGTTTTTAAGAATAAAATAATACCTTTAGGTTGAAAGATTGACATTTATTATGACGATTTTCAGAAAGAAACTCAATTTCAATATAAATTTAAAAAATGTTATTCTCAATAGTTTCAATAGGGGTTTTCATGCTCTTTTGAAAGGAATTTAACGGAAAAAATCTAAGCTTTATTTTCCAACAAAAACCAGAAGAAAGAAAAAGAACCCTAAATCGAAAAAAATACAATTTTATTTTGATCTTCGTTTTTGATGGTCAAGTGTTTTTGTTTAAAAACAATATTTCTGATTATTGGAAAGGTAATGAAAATCATGATCAAAAATTTAGTGAAAGCAAAACTTTTTTTTGGTATTTCCATAGTTACAAATCACCAAAATATACGAGTATGATAGTTGACAAATACTGCCCCATACATTAAAGGGCTTCTCATTTTTAATTTGCATTATCAAAAGGTTGATGAATTTAAGAATTCAAGAAAAAAATGCAGAAAAAATTAAGAAAAAAAAAAAGAAATTTTGTTTGTTTTCAGAGGTAACTTCACACTTTTCACTTTTTAATGGTTTTGAAGTTCTATACAACCACTTCCATACATCTTTTTCGACCTTTTTCAGGGGTCATTTATTTCCCCATAACTTTAAAATAAAATACAATGTTAGGGAATTTAAGGGATATGAAAAGATTTTAAGCTATCTCAAATAATTTCTAGAGACTGTAAATGATTGTAAAATATTTTAAAGACTTTTACAGAATATCTACGGGTTTTAACCGATTTAAGGAGATTTAAAGGGATTTTGAGAGATTTTAGGAGATGTAAAACGTTTCAAATTGCAAGTAACTTCAAAAAAGTTCAAGAGATTTTACAGATTTTCTAAGGATATTGAGTGATCCAACAATATTCTAAGGGATTTCCAAAAATATTTTAAGATTCAATCGTCTATGAAAGGATTTTAGGGGATTTCACACGATTTTCATGTATTTTAACTAATGAGACTAAGAATTTCAAGCAATTATAAGAGGTTGAATGAATTATGAGATCTTAAATATTTTCAAGAGATTTCATCAAAACTTATTGGAATTTACGGGCTTTCCACAGCTTGCAATTCATTATCATGAGTTGAAATTTTTTTTAAGGTATCCAAAGTATTCGAAATTATTTTAAAGGCTTTATGGGATCTTAGAAAAATTGGTAGGATTTCAAGAGCTTTCAGAAGATTTCGAAATTTTTAAACAAAATTTGAAACGTTCGAAAGGTTTCAAAAGATTTCAAGAGTTGTCAAACCCTGATTAACTAGGATATTTGATTATATAGTTGGTTGACATATTTTAAGTATCAGAACTTATAGGCAAAGTACTTAATTGATTAAAAATATGTAACCTAGACTAATTTAGTTATAATGTGTAGTTATACTGGGTAGTAAGTGGTATTGTTAGTTGCAATATTTTCAAAGGAATGTCAAGTAGTATAAGTAGTTGAGAGTCCGACACATAGGGTGTCATGTAATATAAAAAGTTGTAGGTCAACCATAATTGGTGAAAAGTAGTATTATTAATTTATAAGTCAGTCTAAAGCATTAAGTATTATGAATAGTTGGAAAATCAGCCACTAGGAGTATCGAGTAGTATATATCGTTTTAAGTCAGCCATAGTTAAATTGTAGTATTATTAATTATAAACCAGTTATAATGGGTAGTAAGTAGTATTATTAGTTATATGCCAGTCACAAGGAATGTCAAGTAGTGCAAGTAGTTGGAAGATCAGATATAAGAGGTATCGAGTAGTATAGATCGTTTTAAGTCAGCCAGAGTTAAATAGTAGTATTAATAATTGGAAACTAGCTAGAATGGGTAGTAAATAATATTATTAGTTCAAATTTAGTTACAAGAAGTGTCAAGTAGTATAAGTAGTTGAAAAAGCAGATATAAGGGGTGTCAAGTAGTAGAGACCGATTCAAGTCAGCCATAGTTAAAAGTAGTATTATTATTTGTCAACCAGTTATAATGTCTACTAAGTAATATTATTAGTGAAAATTCAATCACAAGGAGTGTCAAGTAGTATGAGTAGTTGAAAGTCGGAAATATAGGGTGTCATGTAGTATACAACGTTTTAGGTCAACCATAAACCCGGAACAGGAATTGGCTTAATGTTATAATAATAATTATAATAATAATCAGTCATAACCATTTGCGGTATAGTGTCACATGTATGGCTCCTTTTTGACATCGTTTTTAAATATTTTTCACATAGTTTTTAATAAATTCTAACAAAAAAAGCAAGTTAAAAGTATTTTAGAACTTTATTTGATTTTTAAAAAGCTTGAAAACATTTTGTTTTTTAACGTAATGGATTTTATAAATAATAAAAGTAAAAAAATACAGCATTTTTATAAAATAAATGTAATTGTGACTAATCAACAATAGTTAATTAGCTAAAAATAATGTTTAAGGGTTTTTTTGGGTCGCCAATTACGAATCTCAAGTAAAGATTCCAAAATTCGAAATGGCGGATTCAATATGGCAGACAAAAAATTAAAAAATAAATCTTTTGGCTTTCAAATAGTTTCTCGAGAGCTTTCTGGGACGCTTATTACGACTCTGAAGTCAAAATTCCAAAACTCAAAATGGCGGATGCAGTATGATGGCTAAAATTTTTAAAAATTGGTCCCGTGGTTTCAAAATAAGTCCTCAAGGATTTTTTCAATCGATGATTCTGAATTTGGAGACAAAATTTTCAAATTTTCAAAATGTAAAATGGTGGGCCCAATATGGCGGAAAAAAGTTAAAAAATTGGTCACGAGGCTTCAAAATAAGTCCACAGCGATTTTTTTGGTTGCTAATTATAAATTTGCTTTAATATTCAAAATGGCGAATCCAATATGGCAGAGAAAAAATGTAAAAATAAGTCCCGTGGCTTCAAAATGAATTCGAGGGGAAATTCTCACTTTAGATTCGTAATTAGTGGCCTGAAAAAATCCTTTAGGACCCATGTTGAAGCCACGGTAATTATTTTTTTATTTTTTTTGCCGTCATATTGGATCCGCCATTTGTAATTTTTAAATTTTGACTTCATATACGTAATGACCGAGCCAAAAAATAACCGAAAATCTATTTTGAATCCACGGGACTTATTTTTAAATTTTCGTCTGCCATATTAGATTCCTCATTTTAGTTTTTTTTATTTCCAAAATTTGAGCCCAAAATCGTGATCAGCGGTCCCAAAAACCTTCCGTGCATGAAGTTTCAAATAATTCTTATCTAAGGAAAAATGTATGCTTCAAAGGGCTAAGCAGTAAGTAAGTGAGTAAGTATACCATTAAGCCATTTCCCTTTCAGGGTAGGCGTGACACTACCCGATTTGGGTAGTGTTTCTAGGTGGATAGTTTCTTGTAGTAAATAACTACAAGTGTGGCTCACCACACCCACGATGTGCCAACAGCACGCAGTATTCTCGAATGGCCACCCATCCAAGTTCTAACCGCGCCCAACGCTGCTTAACTTCAGTGATCTGAAGAACTGGTTCCTTCAGCGTGGTATGGCCATTGGCAGTAAGTAGTATAAATAGTTGGAAAATCAGTCATAAGGAGTATTCAGTAGAATAAATAATTTAAAGTGAGCCATAATAGGGATTAAGTATTATACATTTTTTTAGTCAGCCACAATGAGTGAGAATATGTTTTGAAAAGAAGGTTCAAAAATACTAAAAAATATGACTTTCCCTTTCTTTGAATGTTTCTTTTTTTTATATCTTGAATCGATTTTCAGCATTTTACTCACTGTGAGTAATCTTTTGCGGCAGATTACATTGGTTGATACGATCTGCCACACATTGAGGTGAGGAGAGTAGATTCTGATATTAGAGAAGCGGATTTGATAAACGCAATTTGACGACAGGTATTCGACGTGTATCGACGACGAAAGCACACAGGAAGGGAGAACCTGTTCGAAGTAATCCGCGAATGGATGGGATCCTCTTTTGGTACTCCGTCGCTTTGCCTCTACCATTTCATCTACTTTCTACCTTCCGTGACTCACTATTCCTCTCCATTTCGACCTTTCTTTATGTCTGCCTCAGTCAGAATCTCTTCTCTTCGTAAATCTTGTACACTTGTATACTTGTATAGGATTACTACTGTCGTGACATCCTTTGTTTCAGTTCTTCTCCTGCATTTGGGTCGCTACCATTTACCCTGAATGTCATATTTTCTTGTCAAATTAGTAAAATCCGTCTCACTGAAAAAATGCATACGTGAGGGCGTTCAAAAACGTCGCACTAGCAGGCGGAGGGGTTAACGTAGAATTTAACATCGCACATGGAAAATATGAACATAAATAACAATATTTCGAAATTCTTGAAAAAATGAAAATGAGTGATTTTACTTTACAAGAGAAATGTCTACAATTCTACATACAGACGTCACACTCAACCCCTTATTCCCCTATTGAATTGTTTTTTTTTAATTGTTCTTTTTTTCCGATTTTGAAGGAAATTTCCGTTTTTCCGCTTAAATGCGAATTGATTTAATAGAACTCAATGAGAACATTCAACAATCAAATTCTTCACTGAGCATTCATGTTATTTTGTTGAAAACTAAATGTAGGGGTATTTTCTGATATTTGCCAGTTATTTTTGTGAATCTGAGACAATCGACCGGCGACGACGGAACAAATGTGAAAATTGTTTTTCGTAAAAGTCTTATGTCCAAAGGAACGAAAATGAACGTAACGAAACTTTCGTTACGCTTATTTTCGTTCTTTTTCATATAAAATATAATTGCTGCATTATTTTCACATAAAGTATCTGTAGCCTCATTATTTTTGTATACCTTCTTTCACTTAATTTAGAGTTTAGCTTAGTTATTCTAGATTGGTAGAAATAATTAGGAAATATACAAAAATGCACACTTATTTCGTTCATATCCCAGCAAAAATCAGAAATTAACCCGGTTTTTCTCACTCGACAACTCAGTCTCTATAAATCAAAAATATTGTAAATCTTCCTTTTTGGAGGGAATATCCCGCGAGAAGTGAGTGCATGTTTTTAATCGCTAGTTTTTTCTGTTTCCTCATAATCCTGGACGGTGCTGTACTTAAAAAAATGATTTTTTTCAACTGCAAATTTACATATTACATTTTGGGTTTAAATTGATATTTTAAGTTGAAAATTGAACAATTTGGTTTGAAATTTATTTATTTTTTTGTAAATTTGTATTTTTTGGTAGAAAATTAATCTTCTCGATTAAAATTCAACTGCATGGATGAAAGTTGAAGCACTTTCTTGAAAATTCATTTTATTAGTTGAATATCCATCTCTTTGGTTGAAACTTTAATTATTTTCTTAAAAATGGTTTTTTCTTCGTTCCAAATTACTTTTGTTAACTGAAAACTTAATTATATTATTTTTGTTCAAAAATGGATCGTTTCCAGTTTAAACTTTAACTTTTAGGTTAAAAATTAATTTCTTGGTTGGAAATTGATATTCGCGGGTTGAAAATTTAACTGTTACGTAAAAAATTATTTTTCTTCTTTGCTTAGAAACTCAACTTTTTTGTTGAAAATTCGTATATTTATGGTTGAAAACTCTATTATTTTTGTAGAAAATTATACTATTTTGTGTGAAAATGAACTTTTGGTTCAAAATTTATAGTTTTGGGAAAAAATGCAACTATTTTGTAGGACTTGAAAATTTAACAATTTGGATATTTTTTCCTCTCTTGAATGAAAAATATTTCCTGGTTGAAAATTCAAATTTTTGGATAGAAAATTCGTCCCTCTTGATTGAAAATGAATCTTTTCTCGTATACAATTTCTGAGTTGAAAATTCATGTTTCTTGGTTAAAAATTCAACTCTCATCTAAAATTGTTGAAAATTAATCTCTTTTGTGCGAAAATTCGATCATATTGTTGAAAATGCATCTTTGTAGGTTGAAAATTTAATTATTTGGTTAAGAATTTGATTACTGTATTGATAATTCCTCTCTCTTGCTTGAAAGTTCATCTACTTTGTTCTTAGTGTAACTATTTAGTCCAAAAGTAACTTTTTTGTTTGTTGAAAATTCAACTATTTGTTTTACAAATTATATGTTTGGTTGAAAATTGATTTCAGACTTTTATCAAATGAATTCGACAGAAAAAATTGAATTGTAAGGGGGGGGGGGTGGTCTGTGTTTGTGGCGGCACTCTGGGGGTTTCAAGCTTTGTGTGATATTCTGTGTCGAAGAAGGGGAGGAATGACAAAAGAGTTTAAAATAGCGTAACATATTTTTTGAATGGCCCCCAAAGCACAGATGTTCAAACAAATGTGTCTAATTTCATCTAATCTCACATTCAGGAATCATATAATGGCTTTAATCATATAATTAAACTATTTTATCAGTAATTTATTTACACAGTTTCATTACATTATAATTACAAAGTAAATTGGAAAAAGCGTGATAGTAGAATGGGTATTGACACAGCCCTAAACACATGAATTGTTTTTTTATGGATTATGAAAGCTTTGAAGAAAAAAATCTCCTCACACCATTTTTGTTCATTTTTTCTTCCTTTTCTTAAAAAGTTCTAGTCACGTGGTCTTCAATAGATTGTTGTCGAAAACCTGATTGGTTGCGACACTGCGTTAATATGACCTTTAGTGGCTGTTATCGATTTGTTCATTTGAATTTTCTGAACTTTTGTAAATCATAATTTCCAAGAAATTTAATTCTAAAAATGTATTTCTTAAAGATATTCAACAAATTGAAAATGATTCTTTAATAATAAAGGCAACAATTCTGTTCTTAACTTTTGGACTACATATTTTAAAAATCATAAAAGGATTTTATTCATAACCACATCATCCTATTAAATTAGGTCATATCCAAATTATGAATTCGGGCACTTACAAAGATTACCAATGATTTATCTTTGCCATCAATTTAGTAAATCAAAATTTCCAAATAGGTGACTTTATTTCATGATGAAATTTATTTCTGAACGGTTTCTGCAATTATTCCAACAGATTTTTATAGGTTTCATATACTTAAAAGATTGGAAAATAATTTAAATCTTGAGAAAACCTCAAAAAATTTAAAACAAAATGTAGATTTTTGAAGTTTTTGAAAAAGGAAGCTTTTTAAGAATTTTGAAAGGTTCCAATAGAATACATTTTTTAAAGATTCCTGAGAAATTTTATAATAATTATTTTTTTGATTGAAAAATTAATTTTACGGGAAAATTGAGAAAGATTCCAAAATATTTCAAATGATTTGTAAAGTTTCTGGAAAGCATGTAGAAGATTTTGAATTAAAAATTTTCAATTTTGCAGCGTTAAAAAATTGTATAAGAATTTGATTAAGTTTAAGAGATGTTCAGAAGTTTTGAAAAGATAAAAAAATAATTTTAAACTTAAAAAGGTTTCAAAAAATGTGAAATAAAAAGTAGATTCATGAAGATTTCGAATAAAAAATGTAGAAGCTTTTAATGAATTTTCAAAGGTTGCAAGAGAATAAAAAAATTTTATCAGGATTCCGGGGAACATTTCAAATGATTTTTCATTTTAAAATAATAATTTGAAAAAATTAATTAAAAAAGATTTCTAAAAAAAGTCTAAAAAAATTCTAGAAGATTTTAAGGAAATTTTTTAAATTTTCAGTGATTTAAAAAAAATTCTAGAAGACATCTAAATAATTTTAGACTGTAAATTTCAAAATGTAGATTTTTGAAAATTGGGAAATGAAATTTTGAAGCTTTTAAGGATTTTTGAAGGTTTTAAGATAACACAAGAATTTTCCTAAAATTCCTGGGCAAATTTTAAATGATTTTTTTTGTTGAAAAATTGAATTTAAGAGTAAATGTAAAAAGATTTTAAACCCTTTCAATAGATTTTCCAAATTGTCAGAAAAGAACCTGGAAGATTTTGACGTGAATCTGAAATTTTTAAAAATATATTTCTTTCTAGACTGAAAAATCCTTTTTGGTTCAAAATTTAAATATTTTGTTGATAATTCTTCGTTTTGATTCCAAAATTAATCTCTTTTGGTGGAAATTATTCTACCAAAAATTTTTCCATCCTTTTGAGGATTCAACTATTTTGTTAGGAATTCGTCCTTTATGCATGAAATTAAAATCTTTCTTAGTTGAAATAAAAACTGTTACATTTTTTGTTGAGAATTCATCTTTTGTGGTTGAAAATTAAACTATTTGGTTAAAAGTTGAACTACTTTGTTGAAAGTTGAACTAATTTGTTAAAAATTCATCTCTTCGATTGCATACGTAATGCATTTGTGAATTGGTTGGTCCTAATAGGGGGAGACTTGAATGCATGGACCGGGGAACCAGGAGGAGGTATGGGATAGAAAAAAGGAGATTTTCATAAGAAATTCGAAGCAAAAAGAAACGGACCGGGAGGGTAGGAGGCTTCTAGACTTGTTGGGAGAGGCCGGATGGTTCATTTGTAACGGCAATACCAAGGGGGATGAAGAAGGGGAATATACGTACGCGGGAATAGGGGACACCGTCATAGATTACATTCTGGCAGAAGAAAGAATACGGAAGTTGATGGTTAAAAATAGAAGTGGGTATCGTGATAGGCTCAGAAAACTTTCCGGTGATCGCGACAATGAGAGATGGTAGACCAAAGCGAGGTAGGGGAAAGAGGGGAGGAAAGAGGAAGAATCAGTTGAAAATGGGCATTTGGGGGGAGCAAAAGTTAGGAGAATTTAGAGAAAAAATAGAAAATGAGGAAATAGGATGTTTGGAAGAAGGAGTAGACAAGCTGCTAGAAAATCTCAAAGGAGTGATTGATAAAGTAAGGGAAGAGGTGAGACCAAGAGAAGAAGAAGAGGAGTTTAGGAGAGGTTGGTGGGACGATGAATACAGGGAAAGTAAAGATAGGATGAAGGAAAGTGTAAGAAAATGGAGGAAAGGGGAAATGGAAAAAGGAGAACTCAACAGGAGAAAGAGAGAGCACGAAAGAATGATGAAGGAGAAAAGACAGAAAAAGAAAGAAAGGTACATGAAAAAGGTAGAGAAAGCTGTAAATGAAGGGAGGGAATGGAAAGTGATAAATTGGAAAAGAGGAGGAAGAAAGGGCATAAATGAAGAAATAGGAATGAAAGAGTGGACGAAGCTCTTCAAGGGACTGTTAGGAGGGGTGGAAAATAGGGTAAAGGAAGAAGGAAGAAAAGCGGTAGAGGGAGACGAGGACGGCGCAAACGAGATTAGTAGGGAAGAGGTGAATGAGGCGATTGTTCGGCTGAATAGAAGTAAGGCAACAGGGGAAGATGGCTTGGAAAATGAAGCACTAAAATATGGGGGATTAGGAGTGAGAGAAGAGATGTGGAAGATTTCCAATAAGGTATGGAAAGGAGAAGGGTGGCCGGAGGAATGGAAGACAGGGCTGATAGTACCGTTGATTAAGAAAGGAGAGGGAAAAAGGGTAGAGGAATATAGAGGGATCATACTCATGTCAGTGGGATATAAAATTTATGCGGAAGTGCTTAGAAGGAGGTTAGAAAGACAGGTGGAAGAACAAGGAAGTATATCAAACAATCAAACGGGTTTTAGAAAAGGGATGGGAACCATAGATAACATCTACGTGGTCAACTATCTAGTCAATAGGAACCTAGGACGAAAGAAAGGGAAACTAGTTGCACTGTTTGTCGATTTTAAGGCAGCATTTGACTCAGTTAACAGGAGGGTGTTATGGGCAGCCATGAAAGACAGAGGAGTAGACGAAGGAATAATAGAGAGGTTAAAAGAAATATTTGTGGGAACTAAGATAAGGGTTAAGATAGGAGACAAGAAAGGAGAGGAATTGTGGACAGGAAGGGGCCTCAGGCAAGGGTGTCCGTTGAGCCCACTTCTATTTAATATTCTTATGGCAGATTTAGAGGAGAAGTTGGAGAGGAAAGGGAAAGGGGGAACAACGTTAGGAACAGGCAAAGTGTACTCACTAGCGTATGCAGATGATGTAGTACTATTAGCGGATGATGAAAGAGGTATGAATCTGTTGATGAGAGTGTTCGAAGACTATGTGAAAGAAAAGGGTTTAACTGCAAATGTGAACAAGACTAAGGTGATGCGTTTCAGAAATAAAAGGGGAAGATTAGAGTATGAATGGAAGATAAATAGCGTGGTTGTGGAGTTGGTGGATGAGTTTTGCTACCTAGGATTTTGGTTCGAAACGAGAGGAGGAAGTGAGCTGCAGGTGAGAAAGAGGTTAGAATGCGCGAGTAAAGTAATGGGGCAAGTATGGGGTATAGGAAAAAGAAGGTTTGAGGACGATTGGAAGATGAGAGTATGGATGTTTGATGTCTTAGTGTGGTCAGTGTTAAGCTATGGAGTGGAAATTTGGGGATGGAAAGAACATAAGAGAGTGGAAAGTTTGCAGAAGAGATTTTTGAGATGGGTTATGAGAGTGAGTTGGACCTGCCCAGGTTATATGCTGAGGGAAGAATTAGGACGGGAGAAAATGGTGGTGAGTCAAATGAAATGAGCCTGGAACTTCGAAGAGAAACTAAGAATGGGAGAAGGAAGCAAAATTGCGCAAGCGTGTGCCTGGGAGGTTATGGATAAAGAGAGGAGGGGCAACGTGGGTCGTTCAAAATGGGAGAATGAGAGATATGTAATGAGGTTTGAATGTGGTATGCAAGTTAGGGATAGAGAGTGGGAGGAAATAGAGGAAGAGATTAAGGCAAGACAAGGGGAGGAAAGATGGGAAAAAATCGCTGATTCAAGGTACAACAGCTGGTATAGAATGGTGAAGAGGCAGGGGGAATCAGAGTACCTGCAAAAGATTAAAAAGGAGAGTAAATGGAATAGAGTGATGAGATTCAGAATGGGAGAGGGTGTAAGAGTATGTAGGTATTGGATGAATGAAGAAGAGAATGTGTGTAGAGTATCTAAGTATGAGCAGGAAACATGGTTGCATGTGTTAGAGAGGTGTACAGGTGACGAACGGGGAGGGAAGAGCATAGAAGAGAGAATTAAATGGATTCTGAATGAAAATGGTCAGGGGGAGGAATGGATGAAGAAGCTGGAAGAGCTGAGAGAGAGCTGGTTGCACAGGGTAGGGAAAGAGCCAAAAACTGACTCCTAAAGAAGGAGAATTACGAAGTAGTGTTGCGGAGTAGAGTCCAGTTATGAGAATTATAGTGGTAAGAGGAAATGGAAGCCCAGGGCAAAGTCGCAAGCGTTTAGAAATAAGAAGAATAAGTTAAGACGATATGTAGCAAATAGTTAATAAGATAGTATAAGGCTTGTTCGTAAGAATACATGTAACGGTTATTTAAAGACTCTCAAATCCGTAAAGGAGGGAGAGTATAAACAAATAAAGGAGAACTATTTGGTTGAAAATGAACTTTTTTGTAGAAAATTCTTCTCGTTTGAAAAACATTGCATCATTTTTGGTTAATAATGCAACTGGTTTAAAATTAATTTTTCTAGTTGAAGATTCAACCATTTTGTTCAAAGTTTGTCTGTTTTGTATGAATTCAACTATTTTTGATTTAAAATGAAAATCTTTTTTTGGTTGAAATATCAATTATGCATTACATTTTTCTTCGAGAATTCGTCTTATTAGGATGACAATTTTTGTTTAAATTTTATCAAAAATCTTTGGAAAATTATATTTGCATAACCTCAAAACAAATAAATAAATAAACTTGAAAAACAAATAGTTATTATAAATTTTTATTTTGTATTGAAAATTATTTCTCCCTCAAATCTGAATGCATTTCCAATTTTCAATACTTCACTATTTCTTTCTACTTTTTTGAAAGGTCCTTTTATGAAAACTTATCTACTTTTTATTGTGAATATAAGGAAGCGATGCGGTGCAGACATAAAACCTCTTGGATGATATTTACTACGTGAACTCTCTATATGATAAGTAGGCTCAGCACAAATCGATTCCACTCAAATATCCGTCAAAAGTGAAAGAGATATGGACAGCATAATCAGATTTTTTCACAATAGACCGTTTATTGTTACCGATAGTGATATTGAAAAATGCAGCATTCCACTTACATGTACTTATGAAGACTCACGAATAAATAGCTCTCTGAAAATAGTTTTTTCGCTTTCGTTAAATAGAGAAAAAAAACTTCTTCATCTGAGTATCATTTCTTACTATAAAAACTAAACTAAAAATATCTCAACTTTCTAGCATGATTCTAAGAGAAGAGAATTATAAACAATACTAAATTGTCTTAACAAAAATATTTGTTACCTCAGATGAACTTATTTCATTGTGAGGGAAAAGTTGAGAAACGTTTGGAAATTTCAGAAAATATCGCAACTTTCTAGCATTATTATACGAGAATATTGTTATAAATTGAAAAGTTGAAAAGAAGGTAAGAACTTCAGAAAAACCGCTACTTTCCACCTACAAACAATAATAAATTGTTTAAAAATTATTTTAAATATCTGATTATTCAATACAAATAAATGTTTCATGTTATAAAAACAATTTGTACTAAAACAAACCGCAAAAAAATAATGAGCGCCAAATACTCGCAAAACCCAATTTTATTACTTATGGGGGTTTTTCGCACCCTCTGAAACAGGCTTATCGGGATGATATTCAAAAATAAATTTTTTATTTGTATTCCATGGCTAATTGTGAAGCGATATGTTAAGGGACAATTCAGTATGCCTTATATTGACAATTGTATAAAAAATTTACAAAAACGTATTTTTTTCTTATGGAAAATATGTCTTAGGCTTAATGGGGTTTGCGCCACTTCTAAATATAAATTTTTTCACAACAAGAAAGTGCGTATTTTTCTTGGATTCGAACCGATTTCGTGGCCGAGAGCGTGAAAAAATGTCCAATGTGTTTTTGGACCAACCTAATATACAGTAGGGTGCCCAAAAAATATCTGTTTTAGAATTTTGCAAATGCTATTTCCTAGTTTTTTACTTTTGTAGAAAAAATAGTGCCATACATTTTTTCATCTTTCAAAAAATTGTTTGAATGTTCCGCTATGTCTTTTTAGGTCTAAAAATTAATTTTCTTACTATTTAATTTTTTAAGAAACCCAAATTTATGGTTCTTTCAACGTAAGGAAGTACTTATTATTTATTGAAGAATAAGCCTAAATTTTGTGAAACAAACAAAGAAATTTCGGAGATATTATCGCGCCAAGAATACGAAAATTTGTAATTATTGAAATTAATGGTCTGAAATAGCTCCTAAATATTCCTTTTCTTAAAATAATATTCACAGGATTTCTTCTACAATAGAAGACAAATATTTTCCATAAGCAATACATTTGAAATGTTTATACCAAATACATTTTGACTTTCGAAATACACCAAAAATACACATTTTAGATACTTTCAAAATTTCTATAGTACTTTAAGATGTATTTTTACCTATCATTTACCTGAAAATATGTGAGCTAGTTTTAGTTAAAGTCGATTTCGGTGCAATTATGCGTTTTTATAAGTTTCGATTATAGATTTGCTTATCGATTTTATTAAATTTTTAATTGTTTAAAACAAGACTTGACATGAAGTGATACGTAAAATATATTTTAAAGTACTATAGGAATCCCTAAACTGTAAAAATGTGTTTTTTTTTTCTCCAAAAATTTTTTTGTTTTATAAAATTTAGGGCTTATTCCCCAATAAATAGTAAATATTTGTTAAGGTTAAAAGAATTTTTTCTATGAACAATATTTTAAAAATAAAAGAAAATGTATAGCAGTATTTTTTACTAAATAAAAGAAATATAGGTGGTAGCGTTTACAAAATTCAAAATCACACATTTTTCGGGCACCCTAATATACAGCCATAATAAAATAAAAAAGCCAAAGTCTCTTACGCTCACAATGAGATTTTGAGCCTAATAAAAAATTCAAAGCATAAATTATTAATTCAAATTCGCGAAGCAGGTGTGTTCTCGCAACTTTCAAACTTTAGAAATGTCTTTCATTCAGATTCGGCAGATGGGGCTTCGGCCCAGAAGTGTGAATGACAATTCATTGAGAATAAATAGGAATTTTTATCTCCTGCTTTGATTGGCACAGAAAAAGTCGATTATGGCCACCTGGTAGTTGCACATTGTGTATTTTATACTTCCAGAAAGAAGCAACCACCGCTGTACATTAAGTTGAACGAAAGTGGCCGTTTCGTGAGAGTCCATCCATCATTTAGCTTGTATAATTTGACCGCTGCGAGGAACGAGCACCTTATTTGGAATAGGTGTGAGTGTGAGGAAGAGCGAGACGAGAGGGGTTTTAGAGACAGGGTTGGATCCTTTATCAGGTCGGCATCCATTACTTAGTCGCAAGAGATTACCACAAGGAGCGCCCTTCAGGAATCTTATCTTATTCTACGTACCTTGTTTTACTATAGAGATTACAAACCAGCACATTTCACCCTCCAGCTATCGCAATATAGGGAAATATTTTTATTTCAAACGGTATCTGTGTCATTATACTTTATGATTGTAAAGAATTGGCTGACTTAAATTGACGTATACTTGGAATAAATTGGATCTGATTTAAAACGAATTATACTACTTGACAGGCATTACTTCTGGTTTTATTTATCTTATACTACTTGGTGTCTCATTTCCTGTGACTGTTAATTCTTAAATATTTATAATACTTAATACTTTGTTCATAACTGACTTATGTTTAATGATACTGCTTTTCACTCACTATGACTTTTTGAAGCTCTCCGCCTGTGGTGATTGCTCGATAACTAGATCAGCGATCCGTGTATATTCTTTGATCACTGACATGATAAAATACTTAAAAATGTTAAAAATTCGTAAAATTGAAGAAAGGGTACTGAAAAATAGCGTAAAATTATTCTTTTTTGTTCTTAGAATTTTAACATTCATGCGTGAGCATAAGATTTTTTTTCTGTAGTCTAAACTGTGTAGACAGAACACTAGGAAACATTTTCAGTTCATTAAAAGAAAGAAAAATAATTATTTTACTTCAAACGAACAAGAAATAGGCCACTTTTTGTACTTCTTACCAATACTTATTAATTTAACATTATTGCGAGAACATAAGATAAATTTGTATTGGTTTTATACTGCACAAGTACACATATTAATGCAGAGAAATATTTTTTTTTTCGATCCTCCTCATGAAAATGCTTTATCATGGATTGCAATTGAGACTGAAATGAGAGAATTTTAAACAACGTAATAAGAAACTTGAAAATTTTTAATTTTTAACGACTTAGTTCCAAGATCCTAATTTAGGAATACTTCAATTTTAAACGAAGTTAGGCATTGTTTCATTTTTTACATTTTAAGTTTGAATCAATTAATTTTTATTTATAACATCATTTTCAACGTTTTAGAATGACTAAACTTCAGAGGTTCACAATTTTTAATTATTTAATTTCAAACGGCGAAAATAACAGTGTTTTTTAGACAGAAATCTCATTTTTTAGTTCAGAAAAATTTATTCAATCACTTTGAATTTCACTTGATACTACGTGATATAATAGATATCTGATAACAATTTGTATTATTAAAAACTTTTTTAATTTAAATTTTAAATTACCGTAAGAATAATGTTTCTTAATTTTTTAATGCTCAATCAGGGACGTTGGAAATTTGTGAATATATAATTTTGTTATGTTACTATTGGTGACAAGGTAAAAATCATTTAAAATATACAGTTTTGAAGCTTTTTTAGAATTTTTCAGGACTGGAGGTTTCCAATTTCAAATTGCATGATATTAGATATGTAGTCCTATCGGAATTGGATATTAGTTTATGGAGAAAAAATTGTGCCGCTAAGAAGGCTAAACAATTGAGGTAAAAATAAATTTGACTTTTTTAGAATTTAGGGTTTTTTCTTAATAATAAAGTTAAGGTTCTTTTTAATAGGTTCAAAAATTGACATATGTGTGCGTCTAAATGAAAAGAGGCCAGCTTGTCACATTTATTTTATGAGTTATAAGCGTTTTTGTGAGTCAGTGTCGAAATTGTCAACTTTTTCAGACTAAAAAATTAAAAAAGGAATCCTGAATTTAGAAGAAGCCTAATTTTTGTTTGATGTTTATTTTTAAAGGTCAATTTTTTTTATCAAGCAATGCTAACGAATAATCAAAAAAGTTATGAAAAGTTCTGATGCTCTAATTTGCAGTTAAGTATTTTTTACTTAAATTTTTAAAAATTTCAGGTTTGAAAGTTATAATTCTGATCGTGGCTACGGGTACAGAAATTTCGGTACAAGTAGTTGAGCCTTGAAAATAGCTGAATTTTTTCGGTACACGTTGGCACTGTCTTTGGTTTCTTTAATTTTAATAAGATGGAAAAGACCAAAAATTGGTTTTTGTTTTCAGAGGCAACCATGAAATATTCATATTGGTAATTTGCGTGGTAATAAGAAATTCCTCGTGTACGTAACGCGCAAATCATAATTGCTATTATTTAATGATAATTAACTTATTTAAATCCTTCTAAATGTTTTGAAAAATTGTAATATTAAAAAATTGGTTATTATGTATTTTTAAATTGTTTACACTACCGTCGGAAATTGTCGGTACGGCCAGCGAAAGTACTATTGAAACTCACTACTGACTTTGAAACGTGATTACTCATTCAAAACAGAAATGAGAAACTTTTTTGAAAACCCGTTAGAAAGCTTTTTAAACTACGCGTCGAATGAGCCCTAATAGAGATATTCTTGACCTTTTGAAGAGAATATACCACGTGAGAGGTTAAAAAAAGCAAGAATTTCTTGAATTTTGTACCTCGGCGTCAACTTCTAGCACGATCTAGGAAAGTTTCAGTAAAACTTTGAAATTCATACCATACAGTCTTGAAAGTCTTAAAGTCAGTCGTGACTGCTGACTGAAACTTGACGCAGGCACGCTTGGACATTTGTTGCCATTTCTTGGGAAACTGTAAATATTTTAAAAGTTTTTTTGGTTCAAATTGAAAAATGTATTTAACAGTTTACGTCAGTATATTTATTTTCTTCGAAAGGTCAGAAATATCTGTATTAGGGCTCATTCAACGCGCAATTTAAAAATCTTTCTAACAGTTTAAAAAAAAAGTTGATCTCTACTTTTTTGAACGAGTAATCACGTTTCAAAGTCTGCAGTGATTTTTGATAGTACTTTCGCTCGTCGTACCGACAATTTCTCACGGCAGTTTATGTTTTTATTATTTGTAAATAAAAGTTCAGGGACCTGAAAGTAAGCTTTGCACGCGTTTATTTTCTGCCAGTGGCATCATAATACAAAATCACTGATTTAAAACGATCTATACTACTTGAAACTCCTTCCGACATTATTTCTGACCTTACACGATGTATACTACTTGAAACCTATTACGCCTGACCAAAAAGTGCATATACTACTTGACACTCCTTATCTATAATACAATTTTAAATATTTTTATGAAAGGACCCTTTTAACAATGGAATCGTAATGAATTTAAACAGAGTGTCTGACCCCCCCCCCCCCTTAAGCTGTTACGTAATTCAAGTACAGCTCCTTACTTATAGAACTGCTGTCCAAATGTATAAGCTAGTAAGTGCCTTTTTTCCATTACTTATGCATGGAACAGTGACCACTATCGGAAATGTTACTTTGTTATACTTTTGGACAGCAGAGAACTTATCTTATGTACCAGTTTCATAGAATTTATAATTATTAAGTTTATTATTTTTTTAATGTTCTTACAAATTCGATTTTTAAACTAATTCGAAAACTTGTTTTTCAGTTCGCTGTATTATTTCAAAAAGAAAGCCTACTTTTTCCTTCGTCAGCATGTCAACCTTCAATTCTCCTTACTGAAAAATTCCACGTATACTGGTTATAATAATCGGAAAAGGTGCTTCAGCCCTTGTTACACGTACTCTATTTTTTCTTGCCTCGTAAGGACATCACGATTTTTATTAGATTCTCACCATGGGAAAAAGTTTAATCGCGAATCGCTCTTTTACGACTGATCGTTGCCAGCGGTGTGCTCCATGTTTTATGGAAGCCACTGGAAGGATACAGTTCTGAGAAATTGGGATAATCTACAAAAATATTTTTTTTTCCAGAGAATTATAACGAAAATATATCTCTAGCAAATAATTTATGTGAGAATTACTGAACAATTATTATTTACAAACTTTACTGTATCCACTGATAAAAACAATTTGAGAAAAAAGAAAATAATATCATCTATATTATATTTATACTGATTAAAAATCAGTTTATCAAAAGTTGGGGATGGAAATAATTTTGAAACGTTTCATCTCTTACAGAAAAGAATTCTCTATACATACTTCAAATAGAGTTTGAATCAAGTACATTTAAAACAAAGCTTTTGTTTAATACACTCAGTACATTACAAAGTTGTACAAACCTTTCAAATAAAGCATTCTACATTGCTTTCTACAAAAAAAAGGAATGAAATAAAGTGCAAGTGCGTTTTTAATCAGAGCAGCTCTTATAGTTAGCATTCTGTAGAAATAACGGAGAAATTGTTTTTTTCCCTGAAAGAAAATTCTTTTGCGAGTGACGTTACAATTACGTTGTTGTTAAGCAAACGAGTGACCAGCACCTATTCATTCTTAGTTTCTGACATTCTTCTGCTGTAACTGCGCTTTCAAATTGATTTATTATTAATATTGTTCTGCGTGCCGCAAAGTTGTGTAAGGCTACCAGGCACGATGCTTGCTAGCTCTGACTTTGTGGATTTGAAACCGCACGGGACAGACTGTTAGTTCGCGTGTGCGGAACTAGAAAGGCACTCAATTCCAAAGTTAATACCACGGCTCGCATTCGTACTGCGTCAGTTTCTCCTTTCGGTTGCACGAAATGTATCTGATACAAAGGGTGGTCCATTATCGAGTGCGAATAAAATGTCACATTTTTTAGGGTTTCGTAGCCGAAGAGTGGAAACCCTTATAGTTTCGGTTCGTTGACCGTCCGTCTGTCGTACTTTTTTCCAAGAAGGGAAAATGAGGGTAATGGAATTGAAGGAAAAGTAGGGAAAGTGAGGGGTGGGGAAGTGGAGAAGTGGTGGGAAATTATGGGTGGATAAGTACGCAAATTAAGGGAAGGGGAACTAGGGGAAGTGGTGGTAAATGAGGAAAGTGGAAGTATGGGAACTGAAGGGAAATAAGTGAAGGAGAAGTATGGGAAGCGAGGGTAGGGAAAGCAGGAGAGTAAGGAGAAAGGGGGGGGGGGAAGTAGGGGACGTGACGGAACATAAGAGGGAAGTAGGGAAGGTGAGGAGAGTGGGAAGTATATAAGGAAGAAGTTGGGGAAGAGAGGGATAGCAAAGATTGAAGTGTGGGTAGGAGAAGTAGGGGAGGAGAGATGAAGTATGGGAATGTAGGGGAAGTATGGGAAGGAAGGTATGGTAGTGATAGGCTTAAATGAATTAATTAACCTCTTAAGAGCCTACGAAACCCTTTTTTGTTGACGCACAGCGCTTACTTTGACTCATTTTTTGGATGATAGTCTCACTGAGGCATGGGATTTGTCAAACATAACCAGGGTAGGCCCTAATTTATTAAGGGTGGGTGGGGGGACCTTTTTAAAAGATTATATATATATAAAAAAACCGTTTTATTTTCGTAATGCCACCTACGAAAGCAAATTCAATCCAAAATTTCAAACTGCCTTTACGAAATATACTGCCTAAACAAAATATTTGGTTGAATCAAGAAAATGTAGTGGTTCTTTCAACACAATATTTTGGTTCAATCATTCAAATATTTTGCTTCATTCTAATGAAAAGCTCTCTTAAATTATTTGGTAGATCCAACCAAAAAATGTTGTTGCCTTGAGGCCATGTTATACATTAGTCACGTGACCCAGCCAGTCCTGAGATCGATATTTTTTGTCCCATATTTAAAAATAAAAGTTAAAATAGAGCGGAAAAAATTTGGGAAAATATTAATATATATAGAAGGATAGTGTGTGGTAAAGCATGGAGTTTGGGAAGAAAAAAAAGTTATTATTGGAATAACAAATATCGACCGGCAATCAAGCGATCTGCATTATCAACAGTGCTGACACCATGGATGTATCAAATATCAATTTGTTTATTTGCACCAAACCAGCAAATATTATTAAGTGTAATTATTGTAACCGATGTTTGCATCATTTTCCTCAAGACATGTGAGCCAGAACCTCAAAAATGTTTCATTGGGAACATTGAAAATTGGTTACAGAGTTTTACAGCACGGTCGGTATTTTTGTGAATTTCCTTATTCATTACATTTTTTTCTTCAACATTTCGAGCCAAATGTTGTATACAAACGCAGATTACAGTTTCCTGATGCTTTCCTCAAAGTTTCAACTCGATATCTCATTTTGTGTGGACATGAGTTGTTGCACAAAAAATGCCGATATTGCTCCGGTTTTAATTTCTTCAAAAACTTTTTTTCTAAATTTCGTTCAAAATGTTCTATAAAAACGTACGTTATTGTTTTCTGAGGCTTTCCCCAAATTTTAAACTCGATATCTCATTCGGTGTGGACGTGAGTTGTTGCAAAAAAATGTATCGATAATGTAGGTCACTTGACTCATGTATAACATGGCCTTAATAAAATATTTTCTAAAATCAAGAAAACGATACAACCACAAGCTTTGATTGCAGCAAACGAATTTGGTCACCTAAACAAAAACATTGTTTATTTAAACAAAATGTTTTCTGAAATAAACCAAATGTGGTCAACAAAACGATTTTGTTGAATGAAGAACATTTTTTTCTGGGTTTGACTAACCTATAATTGTTTTCTACATTTAATGATTTTCCTATAATGAAGTTCCTATAATTTGTTCGCGATTATAGGAAATTCATTATATGAAATCATTATATATATGGAAAACAATTATAGGTTAGTCAAACCGGAAAAAATGTTCTTCATTCAACAAAATCGTTTTGTTGACCGCATTTGGTTGATTTCAGAAAACATTTTGCTTAAATGAACAATGTTTTTGTTTAGGTGACAAAATTATTTTGCTGCAATCAAAGCTTTTGGTTGAATCGTTTTGTTGATTTCAGAAAATATTTTATTGAGGCAACAACATTTTTTGGTTGGATCTACCAACTAATTTAAGAGAGCTTTTCTTTAGAATGAAGCAAAATATTTGAATGATTCAACCAAAATAGTGTGTTGAAAGAACCAGTACATTTTCTTGAGTCAACAAAATATTTTGTTGGCCACATAATAATCATATTCTAGGTTTGATTCAACCAAAATTTGGCTCATCCAACCAATTCTTTTTCTGGTTGCAGCATTGGAATAAATAATGCAAAAGTATTGAAGGAATCCTACTTAAAAAAGTGTTGTATATGTTTGTTAGTTATATATAAAAAGAAAGTACAATGAGCTCGGTATAAAAGTCGGGTTTATTTAAAAATAACGTAAAAGTTTAAGATATATAAAAAAACTGAAGCGGCACGTTAGAGAAGTTTTTTACGACTGAAAGACAAAAAGACCTGATTGGCTTCTCACTGCTTGAAGTGGTTCTTTAAATTGATTTACAAAATTGAAGAAAAATAGTCCCAGATATTTTTTCAACAAATTTTAGAAGAGAAACCCAAGCGAAAATAAATAATAAAGTAACATCAAGATTATCAATTTTCAACAATTTTAGGTTATGTCAGCGCTTGACGCCGGAAATGGGTGTTTTTAAACAAAAATAATTGGCTTCAAATTTTATAATATTTAAATCTAAAATAATAAATTTTATCTGCTTGAACAGTTTTTGATAGCGTTAATGTTTTTAAGAAATCGCCATTTGCATTAAAAAATCATTTGATTTCATAGTAAAAATCATTATATATCATTATATATCATTATTATATATTATTATCACATATCATTATAATTTGAACAAAATTTAGAATCTCTTAACAATTTGTGATTGTGTTAGTATTTTTTGTTTGAAATTGGTATTTTTAATCGAAAATTATGATTACAAAGATATTTTACAATTTTTCAATAACTTTAAGTTCCGATAGCTTTGAAAATATTTTTAAATCCATTGAAATATTTAAAATCTGTGAAAATACATTTAAAAAATACTTAAAATCTTTAAACACTTTTGAATTCCTTTTAAATCTTTGAAGTAGCTAGAAATCTGTAACAATCATTTAAAATCCCTCGAATATAAATTAAATTTATTTCCTAAATTCGCCTAGAAATCCCTTGAATTTTTTTTAGAAATTTGTTAAAGTCCCATGAAACCCATTGAAAACTTTGGAAATCGTAAAAGTTCTTTAAAACAAGTAGAAATCACTTGAAATCCCAGGCGAAAAAGTTATATATAGTTTATATACAGTGAACAAGAGAGTGATATTTTTCATTTGTTTTATACATTTTTCTGTATTGCACAAATGAAAAATATCAGCATATTGTCCAATATATATGAAATATATATATAACTTTTTCATCTGGAATCCGGCCAATATAAATGAAATTAAACTCATTTATCAAAATTCTCTAAACAAATAACCGTTCAAATCCTTAGAAATCTTTTTAAAAAAAATAAATAGTTTGAATTCTTAGAGATTAAATTAAATCTTTTAAATCTTGTGAAATTATTTGAAATACCTCAAAACCCTTTGGTATGTTTGAAGTTGCTAGAAATCCCTTGAAATTTCATTTACTTTACAAAGTTCTCTAGAAATCTCTTAAGATTGAGGTTTAAATCTTTGGAAAACCTACATAATTCTTTGAAATCCCTTGCAATTTTTTAAATGTTTTGGAAACTGTTAAAATAACTTCAAATCTTCAAAATCCTGTATAGTCCTTTGAAATAATTGGAAATCCTATAAAATCCCTTAAATATTGTAAAATTCTTTCAAATATCTTGAAATCTTCTGAAAAATAATTTAGTCCAAAGTTTCTTAAATTGTTACATAAGTCCAAAAATCTATTAAATTGAAACCAAAAGCAAAGGATGACTTTAAATTTTATCAAAGGTTTGTCGCGGGAAAATTATTACCTTCGGTAATAGGTAATGAAAGAAAATTTTGTTGTTGTAATTTTACAAATTTAGGAGTTACATATATAAAGGTTCCTCAATGTCTGTTATTAATTTCCCAAACTTGCAGTTCGTTACAAAAAATTCAAAGACAGAATATTTTAATTTTTCTCTTAGAATATTTTCAGTTTCCAAGAAAACTATAAAAAATAATAACAAGTCTCCTTAAAAATATAAATAACTGCATTTGCGCAAAAAAGAAGATTTATTATATGGAAAAATTATATTATAGTACCTAAATATTTTCTTATCCATTGTGTTTTCTTATATAGTTAATTAATATCCCTAAAGTAATTAAAATTTTCGTAATAAATTAAAATGAAGTTTGAAGTGTAAACCACCCTGTACACTTTCGCGTTGCTGCTTAAGTGTCTACGTATAGACTTGAGCTACTATCAACACGGAAGTTTCGAAAGTACTAAGATCCCTGAACGTGATGAGGAAATGAAGAAAAGGAAGAACTGAAGATAATACGTAAGCGGAAAGAGCTTGTTTACTTTGATCTCAACCTGAAACTTCGATTTTCTCTTAGTTCCTCATGGAAATTTTCAGAGTATAATAACAAATTTAATAATTCATAAAACGATATAATTATTGCATTTCGTAATAGATTTACATAAAATTTATAAAGTATGGACTATAGATTGAACTTGTAGTCACAGCGAAAAAAAGACTTTCTGATGAATGAGAGTAACTGGATAATGTGCAGAATGGTTTCCTAAATCCGACGATGTGTTGTCGTGAATTCATGGTCATTTTCTAGATATTGTTAATTAAGAATTTTGTTGCAAATCATGTATCTCTTATAATTATTAAAATTTTCACAACATTATTCATGTAATTATTAGGTGTTATTGAAATTAACCATTTTTGTCATATGCAAGTTTTTGTCTATCTGATAGTTTTTGCAATGAACGCAAAAAAGGCATATTATAAAAATCGGTTTTTATGCATTGTTTATGGATATATTGCACGTTTGTTTTCAGAATTGATCAGATTATAACATGCATAAAAATTATTATTTTCACATTTTTACATCAGACCCATAGCTTATGTAAAAGAGTACAAACAAGTGTTCCAACAGAATTCCTTTGAACCCGATATTAGCCTACAGTTATTAAAATTTTCACAAATTTTTGGCCTATTCAGCTAGAGGACTTATAGAGGGAAAAAATTTGTCTGAGTCTTTTTTTGTTAGCCTGAACGGCTTATGTGTAAAATGAAAAATTCAATTAAAAGAAAATACATCTTTAAATATCAATTGGGATTTGCCATTATTTCTCTAATACCGAGGGATAGATCATTCAAACTTTGAGTGGACACTAGATATTAATATTTTCAAAATTTCTAAAGATTTTAGAAGATATCTTTGGATTTCTAATTATTTCAATTGATTTTACCAAGTTTCAAGTGATTTCGAGGAATATCCATGTACTTCAGAAGATTTTAGACCAATTTGAGAGATTACAAAGAATGTAATATGATTTGTAGGGATATAAAGAGATCTCAAGAGATTTCAAATAATTTTTACAAAATGTGAAGATTTCTAAGGCTTTTAAAAGATTTTAAAATATTTTGAGAGTTTCTCAAAGTTTTAAAGCATTTTTGATAGGTTTCAAAATATATCAGAATATATAGTGAAACATTTAAAGGAATTTTTACTAGGAAAAAAATGGTTGGAGCAGCTGACCGAAAATCAGTTGATGTGGTGTTCGAATCCCAGCGGAGTGAAAGGAGAAGATCTTTTTTTCTGAATAAATTTAATTTTAAACATTTAAAGGTTTCAATAGATTGCAAAGAATTTCCTGGAATTGCAAAGTATTTTAAGATATGTTAGGAATTTCCGAAGTATTTCAAAATATTCCAAGAGGTTTCACAGCACTTCCGAAAAGATTTCTTCGAAGGATTTCCAAAAATATTTCAAGATTTCATGGTCTATGAAAGGATTTTGAAGGAGTTTACAGGATTTTTATCGATTTTAACTACTAATTTCAGAAAACTTTAAGGAATTTAGAGAGATTTGAATGATTTTGTAATAGTTTTCAATGGGTTTCAAAATATTTCACGGGATATTACCAAAAAATATCATAGGATTTCGAGTGATTTCTAAACATTTTAATTTTAATCAATTTGTTAACAGGTTTAAAAAAGTAGTGAAAGTAGGCGCAGTGCGTCTACAAAAAAGGTCTTGTGGCCTATTAAGCCGTTAATTAAGTCGTTGAAACCTCCCATCCTTTACAGCGCTCCCCTAGTCGCCCTAAATTCCCCTATTTCACCTATTCACACTTCAACCTTCGATTTCCCTCCCTTCCACAACTTCTACGAATTCCTCCTCTTCTCAATTCCACAGTTCACACTTCCCTTCCGATACTTCCCTTCTCAGGCCATCATTTTCCCTAGTTTTCCTAACTTCCCTTAGTTCCCTACCCTCACTTCTCCTACTTTCTCTTTTCTTATTTTCCCAACTTCTCCTACTTCCCCTCACCTCATTTTCCCGCACTTCTAATATTCACCTTGTTTTCTTCCCCTAGCCCCTTCTTATTTCCACCACTTCTCATACTTTCCCTTACAACTTCTCCTACTTCCACGCCTTTCATTTTCTCTACTTCTCCTCCCCTCATTTCTTATTATTTTCCCTCACTCCTCTATTAACCCTTCCATCACTACCACTACTTCCCCCCTCATTTACCCTTATCACCACTCCCTAATTTTTCCTCACTTTCTCTCTTTGGAACAAAGTACGATAGATGGACGGACGGACAGCCGACCGAAACTATAAGGGTTTCTGTCCGGGGCTACGAAACCCTAAAAACTATGAAGTATTTCAAGTGATTTCAAAGGATTTCAGAAAATTTGTGGGAATTCGAGGCCTTTTGAAAATGTTCAATTGATCATAAAGGATTTCATCAAATATTGAAGTTTTTCAAAGTATTTACAATGATTTTAAGGGATTTTATGGAGTTTCAGAAAAGTTTATAGGATTTCATGAGCTTTCGGAAGATTTGAAGGCATTTTAAAAAATGATGAAAAGTTTCAGAGGTAAAGTGTATAATTAACTAAAAGATGTACTTTTGTCTTATTCAACCCTTCATAGTTCTATACAAATTAGTGCTCAAAATAAGGAAATATTCAATAATCGCGTGCACAGCGTGCATGTTTGTTGGCTAGTTTCGTTAAAATTTCGATAATTTTAGGAAATAGACCATGATGTTTCAAAACTGTTCAATTAACAATATTTGGAAAATAACAGTGGATTCACAAAAAATCGACGATATCAGCAGACAGACTTATAACTTGAAAAATATGTTCAAGAGTATTACTCACTTGCATCGAAATTCGTGATTTCATGCAATCATAGTTTTCGTTCTTACTGGAGTTTTAAAGTTCATTTTAGAAGCCAGTGGTCCTGGGATACACGACCCAAGTTCGTGAAAATGATTCGACAAAATAAAAGAAATGGTAATGTCTCGGTAGGCCATTCCGCGTATGCTGATTAAACGCGGAAAATGACGCTTTCGTTTCCCCTCGAGCACGTTATGCCCATCAACATTGACAACACGCCCCATGAGAATCGCATTATCCCCTGTCCAGGACTGTTAGACTCCCGTAACGAAGTATTGTCTACCTCGTGGACGATCCTAAACACAATTATCTAAACGCAGCAGTGGCTGCAGTAACCAGCGATTAGTCGACGGACGAGTGCGCAATACACAATAACCCCGGGTCAACCGCATTATGCGGTACATTATTATCTCTGCTATTCTCGTTAGAGGGTTTTCCTCCATAACGCAAACAAACACTGCTGTTTCAAACTTTTACATTATTACGGCTCTGTCTGTTAATCAAATAAGACTGCTCTCTCTAGTACACTACATTCAACACGTTATTCCAATTCAGCGCCGCTAAACCACGTTTGTTGTTGATTGAATGGGTGGAAATTGTTTCTTTAGGCATGCGTGTGAAAATAATTTGAATTGGCTAAGTCTTCAATTACCCTCCCCCCAATTGAGACAAAGCCAAAAGCCAAGACATGCCCAAGATTTTTTCTGTGTCTCGAACCTGGTTGCGAGCGACACTTCATTTTATGTCTTGAAGTCCAACTCAAGACAAGGGCAACATTATGCCAAAAGGCTTCGAAGGCCTCCGAGGGTCATCACTAATCCGCTTGAAATTTTACAGAATGTTTATATTATTTATCTTCATGGTATTCATTTTTTATTTACTAATAAGTTTGTTTACCTACAATACTTTGAATAGTGAATCTGAAAATGTTGTCTATTTTTTTATATTTCGAATAATTCACTAGATATTTGTAGAAGATGAGAGTTTTAATATTTGTATGGAAAATTTCCTATGCTCGTAGTTGTAGAGACAGACAGGTTCCGAATTTGGAATTGGCAAATCATTTTTTACAAAATAAAAAGTTTTATGGGTTTTAAAATTTTAATTTTTACCAGATGTAAAGTATTTGGACCCAACCTATCTATCTGTTTACTGGGAATGGCAGACCCAGCCGGCGGGGTCCATAGTTTATATAGGGGTAGATGACAATTCCCCCGCAGCTACCTGCCTACGGTTTTCCCACTATGCGGCTTCCCCTCACTCAACCGAACTGCTGCTGCCGAGCCTGGTCAGCGGGAGTCCTTTGTACCAGATGAGGACTAAAATGGGGAATATAACATTTTTTAAATGTAGCAATTGGTAATTTGTATATATAATATTCGAAATCTGCGAATTATAATGATTCCAACGATATGTTATTTGTCTTAAAAGGTTGAAAATTAAAGAATGAATTTTCAAGTTGATGTGAAATTTTATGCAAAATTTTTCAGTATATTGTACTCAAATCAACTGCCGTAGCGTTAATTTATTGGTTTAAAATTTTACTTAACTTGGAGAAATCGGGAAGCTAAAATTTGACCAGATTTGAAAACTTATCAACTAACATTACTCAATAAACTCAATAAACAGCAATAACATTACTCAAAATTATCCTTCTAATAGTGAATTTTAGTTAGCACAATTTGCTATTATTCATACCCGTAGTTTGGAAATCTAATTCGGATTTGTAAATTTTGTTCATGCTTTGTTCGGATTCCTTTAATTTTGAACACTGAAGAACTTTTAAATTACAAATTTAACTTAAATTCCAGGTACTGGTAACTGCGGGTGATATTCCTGCAATTTTAATAGAAAATATATTTATAAAAATCCTTTTTAATTATGCTATTTATGTGTTAAAGTAGTATTTTTAATCATCTTTCATACAAAAATTGCATAATATTTATCATAGTACCCCAGGTGGAAAATTTGTACATAATAGAAAATATTAATTATAATTTTCATTTGTTTCATTCATTTTTTGTATAAAACAAAAAAAAATCTTTTTAAGGTAAACTAGTCAAAGGATAATTTTAAGCAATGCGATTGGTTAAGAAATAAACCAAAGTTATTATGTTTGTTAATGAGTTTCCAAATTAGGCTAGAAATGAGGCTTTTCATACTCTTGCATTGGGAGTGTAAAATTATTTAAGGACAATTTTGAGAAATGGGATTTTTTAAGAAATAAGCCAAGTGTTTGTTGTTAGTTAATAAGTTTTCAAATCTGGCCAAATTTTAGCTTCCGAAATTTCCCCAAGTTAGTTAGGCATAAACGTAAGACTTTCATCTACGACTTCTAAGTCTCGCTCCTGCCCGCGAGCGAGACATACTGGTCTTAAATCGAATTCAAGTCTAACAAAGTCCAACTCAAGTCAAAATGTTTTACGCGGGTAGATTTGATGCACAAATTGTGAGAAAATTTGAAATACATTTTTTTTTAATCAGTTTTCAATTTTCATAAATCGTGTAACTTTGTACGACTTTCAGGAAACTGGAACAACTGGAAAATGATCGACAATTTTTGAGACCTTAAAAACCAGGAAAAGAAAGAAAATTTATTTTCATATTGGCAATTTTTGTAATTTTTAGTTTTAATAGGAAAACTTATCCAAAACTTTCCATTTTCACTGGATATTATATGAAATATAATAATAATAATTCAACCTTGAGATCTAATTGTGAAATTGAAAGTTTTAAATAATCTTAGATGGAAACATTCAAGATAATTTGATTTTGAATTTGAAAAGCTCACAGTGGCATAATTAGGAATAACAGCCTTTTATATGTTCAATAATTATTAACTCAGAACAATCAAAATCCAATCATTGTGTGAAATTAAACGATTGTGAATTACTTGCATCATCCAAAATTATAACTAGGAGGAGACTTTTCCATTTCTGCGGCGATGGGAAGGTTTTTTAGCTTGTTAATTTTGATATTTTCTTCTGAGTACTTCAAATTATAAATTGGTTGCTTCTGAAGGTTTGAATTTGAAAAGTAGAATAACAGGGAACAATTATTGAAAATCTAGACAAAGCCCTGCCATGGCCGGGTATTTTGAGTCCGTGACAAGCCTACACAAGGAAAGCCTGCCCAGGACAAGGCTCTCCATGTCAAGCCCCCCCCCCCCCCCAGGACATCACCTCCCAGAAAGACTCGTCGTCTGAAAAATGTCTACCTTCTCGTTCAAGGCTTGTCTGGAAATCCCTGCCCAGAAAAAAAGACCCCCTCCCCCCGCCAGCACAAGTCCTCCCAGTGGATTCAGGCTAATTGAGACATCACTCCCCAAAGTATAGATGCGGGTTTCCGGGTTCAGGCTATATCGGAATAAGCCTCCCCAGGACATCCCTCCCCACAGTGAAAAACGATATGTATCAGCCTGGCAAATGTGGACAGATCTTCTCACAGTGTGCAAACTTTGAGACATCACTCCCCACAGGTTGGTAACCTTGAAACATCACTCCACACAGTGAAAAACGATGGTTAGCAGCAAGGCAAATATAAACAAGTATTCCACAGGGTGGCAACTTTAAGGCACCACTCCCCACAGGGCGGCAACATTGAGACATCACTCCCCACAGTGGAAAAAAATATTTAGCAGTTCAGCAACAGTGGACAGATCATCCCACAGGGTTTCAGCATTGAGACATCACTCCCCACATGTTGGGAACTTTGAGACATCACTTCCTACAGTGAAAATCGATATTTCGCAGCCTGGCAAAAGAGACAAGTCTTCCCACAGGGTAGCAAATTGAGACATCACTCCCCACAGTGAAAAACGATACGTAGCAGCCTGGAAAAAGTGGACATGTCTTCCCACAGGGCGGACACTTTGGAACATTACTCACCACAGTGAAAAAGGACATTTAGCATGCTGACAAAAGTGTACAGGTCTTCCCACCGGATGGCAGCTACAAGACATCACTAGCCACAGTAAAAAAAACTATATTTATCTGCCAGGCAAAAGTGGAAAGGTCTTCCCACAGGGTGGCATATTTGTCACATCACTCCCCACAGGACGGCAACTTAGAGATAACACTCCCCACACTTAAAAACAATACGTAGCAGCCTGAAAAAAGTGGACATGTCTTCCCACAGGCCGGCCACTTTAGAACATCACTTCTCACAGTGAAAAACGACATTTAGCATCCTGGCAAAAGTGGGCAGGTCTTCCCATAGGGTTGCAGCTTTGAGAGATCACTCCCCACAGGGTGGCAACTTTAAAACATCACTCTTGACTCTGAAAAACGATATTTAATAGCCTGAAAGAAGTCGACAAATCTTCCCACAGTGTGGCAACTTTCAGGCATCACTTCCCATATTGAAAAACGATTTGTAGCATCCTGGTAAAAGTGAACAGGGCGGAAACTTTGAGATATCACTCCCAACAGTGAAAAACTATTCTTAGTAGCATGGTGAAAGTGGACTAGTCTATCCACAGGGTGGCAAATTGAGACATCACTCCACACAGTGAAAAACGGTTTGTGACAGCCAGGTAAAAGTGGCCATGTCTTCCTACAGGGCGGCAACATTGGGACATCACTCCCCACCGTGATCATTACAGTGATCCTCACTTTCAAAGTTGGCACCCTGTGGGAAGACTTGTTCACTTTTGCCAGGCTTCCACATATCGTTTTTCACTGTGGGGATTGACGTCCCGAAGTTGCCACCCTGTGGGAAGACTTGTCCACTTTTTTCAGGCTGCTAAGCCTATAACCCCCATAACAGACATTCGCACTCGTTTAACGTCTTGTTTATAGTGCACTAGGACAAAAAATATCATGTGTGGCAAGAGCGATATTGGTCAATCTCCACTTGTGCGGGATGGACCAACTTGTCGCCCTTGCCATACAATATACTATTTTTAGTGTGTGGAGTGATTTCCCAAAGTTGCCATCCTGTGGGAAGACTCGCCAACGTTTGTCTGGCTGCTAAATGTCTTTTTCCACTGTGGAAAGTGATGTCTTAAAGTTTCAAATCCGTGGGGAGTGATGTCTTAATGTTTTCACCCTTTGGAAAGACCTGTCCACTTTTGCCAGGCAAAGTGATGTCTCAAAGTCGCTACCCTGTGGGAAGAGTTGTCCACGTTTGCCTGGCTGCTAAATATCGTTTTTCACTTTGGAGCGTGATTTTTTAAAGTTGATACCCTGTGGAAAGACCTGTCCACTTTTCCAGGCTGCTAAATATCGTTTTTCAGTATGGAGAGCGATGTCTCTAAGCTTCCGCCCTGTGGGAAGACCTGTCCACTTTTGCCAGAGTGCTAAATATTGTGTTTCACTGTGGAGAGTGATGTCTCTATTTGCCACCCTGGGGAAAGACCTGTCCACGTTTGCCAGGCTGCTACGTATCGTTTTTCACTGCGGGTAAGGATGTCCTGTGGAGGCTTGTCCGACATAGCCTGAACCCGGAAACCCAAATGTATACTTAAAGGAGTGATGTCTCAATTAGCCTGAACCGGCTGGGAGGATTTGTCCTGGGGGTCTTTGTTTGCTGGGTAGTGATGTCCAGACAAATCTCAAACGAGTGGGTAGACATTAGGGTGGAGCGAAAAAATAAAAAGTCGGCTTTTCAAAACAGCTGAGTGCGGAAAAGTTGTGGACCGACGTACCTAAGAACATATTAAAATTTCAGCCCGATCGAATAATATCTGCTGCCTACGAAAACTCTTAAAAAATGTGAAATTTTAACGAAAAATTGCATTTTTTGCTAAAAAATGTTAAGTGTTAATAAAACTTATAAACTATATGTATAAGTACATTTTTATGTTAAACGATGTTTTTCCTGGTAAAACTACCAGTATATTACGTTTGGGCAAGTCTAGTATGCTGTATTTAATATGTTGCCCAGTCCAAATGAGACCATATTATAAGCTAAGAAAGGATTTTACCGTTTTCATTAGTCATTTCTAGTATTACATTTGTACAGCTCTCGGCTCACAGAATTCGAAGATACTCACCACGTGAAGGTGGCTGTACTCCGAGTTCCTCCCACACCATGCACCCAACCTACCACCCATTAGCATAGTGTGAGTTAACAATATTGTTAACACGGATTCTCAAAACAGTCAAATATTAATGCCGTTGAATGGCATTGTAATCACATACCGTTTCGGTATCACGAGTACTCACAAATATCCTGTTTAGAACCTGTATTGGTTTTTTGTGTTCCAAATCGGCATTTGTGACCGCGAAGTCAATTTCGCGAGTATCAAACCATGTCCCTGTTCCTCCCCACAGACATGAGTGCAGATACGTCCAGGTTGTCACGGATGCAGCATCCGTGACAACCTGGACGTATCTTTCCACAGCTTGCGTGTGGCATGGAAGCAGGGGGTAAAGATATTTAGCGACTGAGCCGGTTGTCAATATGTCTATCAAATAATCTATCGGCATGTCTGCCAACAGAGGCCGCTCAGTGATGGAGGTCCCAGTCCAAGATATCAGATCAATGTAATCAGGTGCATCAAAATTAATCTTAGGAACTCTAAAAGACCTAGGCCTAATGGTCCCATCTTGTATTTCAGACATTATGTATTTTAAAATGCGACGTTTTGCAAGCTCTCTGACATGCGGTCTCTCGTCAGAGATCATCGCAAGCAGCAAGTTTTCTGGGCCATTGAAAACATTTTTCTAAATTTCTAATTGGAAATGAGTGGGAAAGTTGTTAATTGGGTTCAAACTGACTTCTCTAAAGTTTGATGAAACAAATTTCTATATTACGCGCGTCGATCTTCTGCATGAAAAACTGCAAAAAAAACTAATGAGAAGATCAATTAAATAGTGCCGGGGAGCCACCATAATAACCTCTTTTAGAAGAAACAACTAGCAGTTTCAGAATAAAACAGTTTTTTCTGTCTCCGGAAAAATTAGAAAAAATTATTAGGTGGTGTCAGAACTTCAGGGACGATATGTGACTGGACGCATGTATGGAAAATAGTGAAGATAAAAACAATTTTAACAAATCGAAATTATGTTCATTTCCTGCAAACGTTAAAGTTTAAAAGATTTCAAACAATCTTTTTCCTGGCTATTATGGCAGTTTTAGTACATTTTCTACAATCCTGTGAATTGTATTTTAACATTTTCTTGAACCTAAATTAAGCAAAATATATTTCAGTTATTAGCATTTAGAAAAATATTTTTTCATATTACAAATATGCGGATTTGAAAAAATGCCGTAAATAGATTTCAAGTTTGAAGGTGAACATGAAAAAACATTTGTGCGAATATTTATAATATTTATTTTGTGAATAACTAACACATATTTGGTGTAATTTCGGTTCAGGAAAATTACCGAACACAATTCACCGGACTGTAGGGAATATATATTAAAACTTTCCAAATAGAGAGCAAGCCAATTTTTTTGACATTTTTTGCAATTCTGCCTTGCAGAAAATGATCGTAGTTTTGATTTTTAATTTTTCTTTTATATTTTATTCCTCCACATGCACGTATAGCCATATATGGTGGTGGATAGTTTCTTATAGTAAATAACTACTACAAGTGTGGGCTCACCACACCGATTGGTCACCCATCCAAGTACCAACCGCGCCCAACGCTGCTTAACTTCATTGATCTGACGAGAACTGGTTTTTTCAGCGTGGTATCGCCGTTGGCTATAGCTATAGCTGTTACAAAATAGCGATAATTCAAGATTCATCATTTTGTGAAAATTTAAATTCATTGTGGGAACATAAGAAAATACATGATGGGATATAAACTATACAGGTACAAATAATGTTGCAGTATACAACTTTTGCTACTGATCACGACTTAGAAATATTATTTTTCTTATAAAATAAAATAATGAGAAATGTGCCATTTGTCCTCATTTTCATGTACAATATAGATGCAGCTCAGGAAAAAGATTGTTCTGTAATGCAACTTTAAGATAGTAATGTTAAACCCAATGAACGAATTATTCGCCCCCTTTTAATGAGAAATTAAAAAAAAAATTTCTCTGGGCCCTTACGGGTACTGAAGACTTAGTCAAAATACCTACCCATGACAGTGTTTATAGTCTCGATTTTCAACTATTTTTCCCAGATATTCTAATTTTCCAATCCAAACCTTTAAAAGCAACCAGTTATAAGCGCTAAAAATTCAATGATTGGAAAAAGTAATCGTTCAATATTTTATACATTTTGAGCTTTTAAAATTGAAAAATTTCCAAAGGAAACACATTTACATTAATCACATGTTAACATGAAAAACATGTCTGATTTTATACTTACAAAGCGGAAGTTATCAATATTTAACAATTTTTCTTTTAAGGGTTTCAGACACAAAAATACTTCAAGAAGAACATTTCCAAAGAAGCTGATTAAAAACTAAGACATTCACAAATAAACATTTTTATATTTAGGACAATCAGAAGTCGATATATTGAAAGTAATATGCAAAAATGGTCTCATTTGTAAATTTTTAAACTAAAATAATTCAATTATGAACGTTTGCTTTTTAATTAATCAACTACAAAGGCATCCAATTAGAAATTGTGTAATTTTGAACAATTCAAATTTTAAATTAAAAGGTTTTTAATACTTCATCAAAGAATTGTAAAACATGAAACGCTTTTTATTTGAAATTGTCTAGTTCTCGAAATTCAAATCCTTAATCTATTCGATTTTGAATATAGTTAAATTATAATCTTTCAAATATTATAAGGCTTTAATTTATAAATTTTGAAATTTTAAACGATGCAAGTTTGAACAAAAAAATGTAGAATATTCCAGTCTAGAGAAAAAGGTTCTCTCAATACTAAAAGCCGTTGTTCTTGGTGGTTCGGAACCCACCTTAAATCGTGGGTCTCCCTCCCACCGTCAAGTAAGTGTGTGGGGTGTGTGTAAAGGAATATGGGAAAGAGACCAGAAAAATGTGAACCCTCAAGGTACACATTAGAAATTTCCATTCCATTAGTCGTCCCGAAATTTTGGGATGACTAGTCCATCCAATTTTCCAGTTCTGCTAATTTTTCGAAATGACTAGATGTACCTTTTATAATTTTAGAAAATGTAATTCAAAATTTTTCAATTTTTCAGTTTCAATCTAAAATTATTCAATACGTTCAATTTTACAATTAGACCTCAAAATTAAACCAATTAAAATTAACAGTGTCATTTTAAAATTAAATTAAACTGTCATTTCAAAACAAACTGTTTCAATCTCATATTATTTAATATGATATTAAGTGAAATTTATAGTGTCGGATAAGTTTTCCTACTAAAACTAACAATTAAAAAAATTCCCAGTAATAAAATAAATGGACTTCTCTTTTCCTGGCTTTTTCCGGTCTCAAAAATCGTTGGTCATTTCTCGATTGTCCCTGTTTCCTAGAAGTCGTGTAAAGGTAAATGAGCTCTACAAATTGAAAAAATAAACATATACAAAACGTAATAAAACCTGAGTTCCTGAAGAATAATTTTAAGAATAAAAACAAAAGTGAGGAAATAACCTGAAAGCAGCCACTAAACTCAAAATAGTATGCATATTAAAAATAATAAGAAAAAATGAGGAGAAAAGCTACATTCAGGTCACAGAATCACAATTGTAAACGCAACAATGCTCGAGCAGAGTTCTGCGATGCTAAGATTGGATCTCTACCTTACAGGCATTCATCTGTTTCTGAAACTCAGTTCACTAAAAGTAGAACTAAACAAAACCAAAAAAAGACTTTTTTTTAGCGCGTAGTATCCTCTGAGTATATAAAGATTTAAATAAATAACATACTTTTATGAAATAGTGTAAGATAGATATCTTTTCTAGTTTAAAAAGATACTAATGAATTTCAAATTCACAAAGTGTCAGTTGCTTTTTCGATTCAGGGAAAAACATGTAACTGAATATTAATTGTTTGTAAATAGACACAAATGGCGAGACATTTTTCTCTCAGAGCTTCACTGAAAATACAAGCTTTTAGGAAATGAATGTAAGGAAGAAAATACTTTAGGAATCAGAGTGAAAAAAAGGGAGGTGAACAAAAATGTTGAAATACATCTCCTTGCTAGAGAAATATAGGAGAGAAATACTATCTATGGAATCATAACACAATAAAAAAAAAAAAAAAATTGATTAGCAGTTTGAACTCGAAAGTTCATTGCCTCACTACCCGATTCGGGTAGTGTTTCTAGGTGGATATTTACTACCAATGTGGGCCCACCACACCCACGACGGGCCAACAGCAACGCAGTATTCCTGGATGGTCACCCATCCAAGTACTAACCGCGCCCAACAATGCTTAACTTCAGTGATCTTACGAGAACTGGTGTTTCCAGAGTGGTATCGCCGTTGGCAATCATAACACAATATTTCTTAAAAATAAAAATTTTTATTATCAGTTCTGCCTTGCAGTAGCCATTCTGATTTCATTGGGCAAAAATAAAAACAAACATTGTGAATAAGTAAAAATTTATGGCTTTCGATTTTTTATACTTGTTGGGAACTTGTATTTTTTTAAAGAATTGAAGAATGAAAATAATTTTTTGAGGTTTAAAAAAAAAATTTTGTTTGATTTTTTTCATTCTAATTTTTTATTACTTCATAATATCATAAAGTTTTAGAGAAGACTTGAAAATGTCTGAAAATGTTAGGTTGTTTTTATTTTTATTTTCCGCAGAAATTAGCATTTTTAAACAAAAATCATAATCAAGATTCCCAATTCGCAACAATGTTAGGTTATGTTATGGTTTTACATCGGAAATAGATATTTTGAATAAAAAATTATTATATTCCAAAGATTACAATTTTTTCAACAATTTACGTTTTTGGATTTTGTTGTCGTTTTTTATGGGACATTGACATTTTAAAACAAAAATTATTAGATTTGAAAGGTTCATAATTTTTGAACAATTTTAGTTTATTTTAGCGTTTTACACCAAAAAATGTTGTCGAAGAAGATTTATAATTCTGAACAATTTCCTGTTATGTTACGCTCGTGTCTTTCGTCGCAAATTATTGGTATTTTCAATAAAAAGTCATTAGATTTCAAAAAACATTAATAATTGTTCAATAGTTTTTGGTTAAGCTGTTGTTTTACGTGGAAACTTGGTATTTTCAGTACCATAATTTGAGATTATGTTAACATTTTGTACCGCAAATTGGTTATTTAAAAAAAGAGAGGGAGAGGGAGAGGGAGAGGGA